>CAOLHI010001266.1:0-408664 GCA_948474755.1 Ctenosaura bakeri
GGTCACGCCCCTGACGCATTGCAGTCATTCCCCCGCGCACAGTGGCCCTGCCCCCTCTTCACACACTCCAAACTCCACCACTGCTAATATGGGAATGGAGCTGTGGGCATTTCTTTTCATTCTCTCCTCACTAATAGGTTTCCAGCTGGAGTGAATTATGGGAATTATAACTTTACTTGGCATACAGTAATAGGATTGCTAGCAATGATCCACAGTCAATGATAACCAGAAGCAGTGGCTGTGGGAAATTACTTTCTTACAGAATTTTAATATCAGACGTCTGGTAGGAATCCCTTTGGCCATGCTTTCCTGTTTCTCTTTACAAGCCTGAGCAGGTGAGGGCACTTCATAGCCACTTATTTTTGGAAATCTAGTCAGATAACTAAAATGAAGGGCTTCTTAAGTCTTTCTCAGTCCAACCAATACATTTTTAAACGCAGGATGTACAATTAATATTCATTGAAATAAAGTATATAATTTTATAGTTGTACACTTAGGCAGATGACAAAAAAGCATCAGTAAATATTGAAAAGAAAGAAAGAGAACAGGGATTAAAATTAATGGTAGTACATCTAGAGTGGCCATTTATATATCACACAGATTTGCATGCCACGTGTATACAAACACACATACACACACACACACAGAAATAATGGCTTGAATTTAAATAGACAGAAAGATACAAAGACTGTGACCAAGTGACCTCCGTGCTTGTTCAAATTGCTGTCCAATGCTGAGCTGAGGCCCTTTCCGCACGAGGCTGGTGAATCGATTTGTGCCATTTCTTACCGGATTTTCTGGACTTGAAACAAGGCAGACATTCCCTCATTTCCTTCCGCACAGCTACTGCTATGTTCCATTCTGATTCGGAGGAGTGCGAGTTCATGAATCCACATTGCTTCTGCCATGGCCATTCCCGCTACTCCCCTCACCCTGCCCTGTCGCTGTGATTGCCCCCCACTTTTTTTGGTTTAGTACGTCATTGCGTACGTGCGCTACACCCTGGCCCCTCCCAATTTGCATTGGCATGAATGTACGTGTCTGCATCACTGTGAAAGTACGAATCAGATCAATCTGGAAAACTGGAAAACAGATTTCTGACGGTTTTTAAATAGCGTGCTTTACCACCACATGAGGGCACATTTAATTGGAATTACGTGCAGAACAAAGGTAAATAAACCGAACCTAGTCTGCTCCAAGGTGCAGAAGACCTCCATGGCAAGACGCATTGGCCCGCCTTAATAACCGCGTGTGGAAAGGGCCTGATTAGCAAGTACAAGGTCCCTACTTCTCCTTGATTATTATGGTTCCTTCTGTTTAATCCAGACTTGGTCTGAAAATCCCTTCAGAGAGAAGATGGTTTCAAACTGAGTGCCTGTCCTCTGATAGCTTTTCAGATCAAAGACTTTTCTTAATTAGTATATATAGTCATCCTAAGTGTAAATTCTTTAAAAATGGTTTGAACTGTGAGCTTAACTCAGGGGCAAGTGTCACTGTCGCTCCCAAATTTGTTGGTTTGCAACTTCCATCAGCTCTAGCTAGTTGAGAGATTATCTAAACTGTAATCCAAAAACTCCTGGAAGGCCATAGTTGTCCACCACACAGAAGCCTTCTGTCAGCAGGGGGTGCTTCTGGGTACTTTCTAGGTTCTAAGCACTCACCATGGCCACTACACAGCTTCCCAGAAGAAAAAAAGACCACTTACCACTTTACATTGTTTTGTTTTGCTACATCCTTGGGGAAAGTGCAGAAAATGCAACACTAAATTGCACACTGTACTTCTATACAAACAACATGGTGAAGCATTTAACATCATGGCTGCAGCCTTTGCCAGTTTAAAAGTTGTGCAACCAAAATATTATACAGCAGGAAAAGAAAACTGGGCCAGCTGAAGCTTCAGCCACTTGCGCTTTTCTTTTTTGTGCAACATTGCTGGATTTTGCACAACATTTTTGGTGTACAACATTATTGTTGTGTAACATTGCTGATTGCCATGTTAAAAAAAAGCAATCTTGCACAAAACATGTGGCTGTCTGAAAACAGTCCTTTCTAATCCAGAAGTTGCACACTTTTCAGGGGAGGCTGCAGAGTTCTTGGGAAGAGCTGCATGGCTTCCGGAAAACTGTACAGCTCTTGTGGAAAAGCTGCACAGTCTTCTGTCATTGTAGGGGAAAAATACCAAGTGTCTCAAAGCTATAGGATGAAAACTGCTTCATTGTTGTGGATACCTGTTAGGTTTTGGAGAAATCAAGATTTACCATTCCTACTGCCAGCACGGGCTTATTTTGTGCCAACAGCTGAATCTGCACAGCTGCCTGCAATTTTTGAAAATTTTTAAATGAAGATTTAATATGCAACAGTGAACTGTCATTTCAAAACTATAAGCTAAAATGGAGAAATACAGTATTTTAACTGAGAAATCTTTTGCTCTTTTGCTTGTGACATTATTGTGATAAGATCCCATAGCAAAGTATTGCCAGACAATTATTTAGGTCTTGAAAAAAAAAATTGCTACCACACCTGAAGGACTGAGTGTGATTTTGTACAAAATGAGACAATTACTTCAAGACTGTATATGTTGCAGTGGTTTATGTTCTAATAGTTAAGCATTTTCTATATGCCTGTCAAGGTTACGAACTTATACCCACTTACCTGGGAGTAAGTCCTACAGAACTCTAGACATGCCTGGCATTGTACTATTGAAATCCTATACATACCTGATACACTTGGAAATAACTCAGTAAGAGCAGTTCTGCATAGGATTGTGCTGTTGTTCAAAATATGCCACGAGGTCTATAATGAATTTTAAATTTTTTATTTAATTTAATTTTAAATATAAAGTTTAAATTTCCTTTAATGCCTCAGATTACAAGTAGTCTTATCTTTCTCTGGTGCATTGTGGGCTGAACCTCCACAGCTGTAAGAATTCACCTTTCATGGAACTGCCTTCATGTAGTAGGTGGCCATGTGTGCCAGAAGGTCAGACAGACAGGTCACCAGCATAGGAAGGGCTCAGTAGAGGGTGATTCTGTAGGCTCTTATGGGGAGTTGATTTGGCTATGTATTATAAGTATTTGTATGTAACCTTAAAAAAAGAAAAAGAAAAAAGCAACAACAGTTGTTAGGGAAGAAACAATTTAGGTGTGGGAAGCAGTGACTGTCTAACTCTTTCCAAATCTCCTGATTCGTTTCTCCAAATCAATTCCTCCATTGTTCAGGTTTTTTATTTAATCACCTAAGAGATCGCATACTATATTTGAAGAAATATCTTGAAGCAGTATACAGGAGGGATGGCCTGTCTGGATGGGGCTGGACTACAGCTCCTATTGTGTCTCACCATTGGCCATGCTGCCTAGGGCTGCTGGGAGCTGCAGATCACCAACATCTGAAACAGAAATCAAAATACAAGACATAATGGTGAGATACAAATCTCAAAACAATGAAAATTAGGAACTAAAAATTCACAACAGTACAGTGTAATCGGTCAGAGAAGAGTTGGGTGAAGAGGTGCCTCAGGCACATTGTAGCTAGCATCTCTTGAGTGGGTGCCACCAAAGAGAGACCCAGTTGTCAGGTTGTTATTAAGAACAATTTGCATAACGCAGTTACAGCCAGTAAGGCCTGTTGATCTTATCAGTTACATAGCTCTGTTTCAAGGAAATCAATCTATTAAATTTCATAGTCCCAAGGTGTCCAGAACTTTGTATGTGAGCACAAAAGCTTGAATGTTAGTTGATAGGTAGGAGATGCAGATGCTTCAGTACAGATCTATTCTCCACCAATTGCAGCTTCTGAACCAAGCACAAGTGTAATCTCTGATAGGATACACAAGAGTAATCTAAATTTAAGGCTATCAATACATGGACTGCTGTCACGAAGCTTCCCCTGACCAGAAAGGGCAGTGTTGGTGTACTAGCAAGAGCTGTTAATAGATGTTTCTTACTACAGAAGCCACTTGAGTTTCTAATGATATTGATGAATCCAGGAGCTGTTGTTTCTGAAGGATTGCAATACTGTCTAGAACAGTCAAATTCCTCAACTCTGACCCAAGGAATTGCATTTAGGGTGCAATTAACAGAATAAAATAAGAGTTTCTTTTTTACCTGGTGGGAAGAGAAAGAGCCAGAGTTCCTAGCTCAGTCATCACACTAAACATTGCACTAGACAAATCATGATGAAGATGCCTTGGAGGAGGAGAAGCCATGTGGGAACAAGCATGCTGTTTTGCTCACAGTAACTTTATAACTTTCTTAACAGCTTTCTGTGATGGCATTTTAGAAGATGCTTTTCTGTAATACAAATTATAAACTTAGAAGCTTCTAAAAAGCAACATGGAACAGAACTACCAGAGTTTTCCAGCCTAATTAAGACTTGGCTTCCTTGAAAAGATTGTCACATGAGGTGATTTGACAAGGAGAGGGAATAAAATTAATTTTGCATTCATTTTGGCATTGACTACAAACCTTGTCTGTGGAAGTCTGGTGGTCTGTTAGGTGGCCTATTAGGTTGCTTGTCAGATTTCAAAGAGTCAACATGCTTTTACAAGAACTGAGTGATACCTCTGTGTTGCATCATTGCCTTATCTTGGAGTCATCTTTTATTTATCTTCAGCTTGTTCCCTTCCTGCCTATTACAGTACAGCCTGAGGTGCTGCTACCTCTGAGACAAGAGCAGAATGGTCAATGGCATCATATGGATTCTTTTGACTCCTTTTCTTGTGTACAGTAAGGTACATGCCACATGGAATTTCACACCATGCTTGCTACTTTTATAAGAATCTGCCTTATACAGGATCCAACTATTTAGTCTTGTTTTGTCTCTTCTAGCATGTTGTGGCATTCTAGGGAAGGGATGGTGAATATGTGCGTATGTGAACATGTGGACTTGATTTATCACTGCATGTGTTTTATAGATAATAGTAACAGAGAGCCACTGTGGTGTAGTGGTTTGAGTGTTGAACTACTAGGGATTGAATCCTTGCTCAGCCTGGGTGACCTTGGGCAAATGACACTCTGTCATCCTCACAGGAAGGCAAAGACAAACCTCCTCTGAACAGATCTTGCTAAGAAAAGCCTCCGACAGGCTCATCTTAGGGTTGTCATAAGTTGGAAATGATTTAAAGACACACAACAACAATAATAAATAATGACAATAACAATACTTTTCCTTGAATTTTGTGCTAATATCCCAGATCTGTTTTTGATATCTTGACAGGCAGGAAGCAGGGAACAGTTATTCTATTGTCCTGTGTAGATGTTCTGAACTCAACAGGCAATTGCCAGCTCCTGTCTGTGTTAGTTTATATTGGTGAAAGGCAATTTGTGACATTCTAGATGTTGTGGTATTGTAGCTCCCATCTGCTTTAGCCAGAATAGCCAATAGTGAAGGAGGATGCAGTCCAACAGCATGTGGAGGTCCACAGATTGAACACCCCTGGTTTAAATTTATTGTACCACACCCTCCAAGAATTTATTTTAACCACCCCACCACCCATGGGAAACATGTAAGAAAAATCTTGAAATTACCCACTGCTTCCTTTTACCTCTGTTCATTTGGCCACTTTTAAAAACACAGCAAAGAACCAGATAATCCACACATCTTATCAAATAGTTCTTAGGCTGAAGACTTCTGTTCTTTAATTGCTTCCCAGATTAGTTCTTCAGCAAAATCACCTCACTTCCTTGGGGACTAAAACAGTGTGTCTTTATCTTAACATGTAAAACTCGTAACTTCTTAACCTGTTTGTCATCTAGCCCACAGATGGGCTCTGTAGCAAGCAGCAATTTTGAAGGCATTAGAATTGGTATTCCTGGATTGTCAATATATGTACTTTATGCCAAGGGCTCATACCATGAAGCTGTATTGTCAATTATGTTTTCCTCTCTCTATGTCCTCTGCCTGCAAAGAAGTCAACTGCAAGAGACATCACTTGGCTAATGTTTATATAAGCTTCATATCAACAACATAACCTGCCTAACCTATCCCAAGCCCCCAAACTCGTTTTGCTTGCTAATTAATCCAGGGCAGAATATATGGGCTCTTGCAACCCATATAGCAACAGCACTGTAAAGGAATAGTGCAGTATTGATTGAGAGAGTTTCAAAGGTCAGCTAGAATTATTATGTAACTCAAATTCTGCTCTGTTTTTTGCCATACCCAGGGAAATGTGAAACATGTCTAGCCTTTTCATTTCTAGCAGGCAAAGTGCACAGTTTAGCTTTCCCCAACCTGACACCCTCCAGATGTTGTCAAATTGGAGCACCTATCATCCCTGCTCACTAGGCATGTGAGCTGGGGCTGATGGCATTTGTAATCTGGAATATTCAAAAGGTGGGTGTTTAGCTGAGGCAACATTAAAGACTAAACTTGCAGTCCTATGTGAGAAAGCTGTATTGTGATTAATATGTACAAGACAGAATATCAGAGCATGGTCTCTGAGCCTAGACGACCTGGTTTGAACCTCACATTTTGAAGTGCTGCTATAAGGATTTGGCATGTGGAACTACCCATTACCTTAATTTTGCATTTGCTTTTAAACTGAAGATAGCAGCTGGAGGAAGGAGGATCATGATTAAGACTGTAGCTTATGGCTAGTTATTTTTAAGGTATTCTCCTTTCATGCACAATCCACAGATAAATTGTCCCACTCCTGACTGACACTGGGAGAAAAATTCCCAGTAGTATCAATGTTAACTTCCCTCCTGAGCTTCCAGGATGGAGTGGGTCAAATTTTCATCAGGATTTCAGTGTCTGGGGAAGGAGCTAAGCCCAGCCTTTACCACATGAATTGTGATACTGATGCTGAGCAGGCTTTATGCAACAGATACTTAAATTTCAAACATGTTAAAATGGTGCTCTGATTTAAACATAGATATAGAATTATAGAATCATAGAGCTGGAAGAGACTACAAAGGATGTGAGGGCGATCTGGCTGCGACATGTATCATCCCATTGATTGCCAGGGTTGATTTGGCTATTCTGTCCAACTCCACCACACTCTGAGACAGATTATTCCACTGTTGAACAGTTCTTACCATCAGAAAGTTCTTCCTAATGCTTAGGTGGAATCTCTTTTCCTGTAGCTTGAAGCCATTGCTCTATGTGCTAGTCTCTGGAACAGCAGAAAACAAGCTTGCTCCATCTTCCAAATGACATACTTTCAAATATTTAAACATCATTATCATGTCACTTCTTAGCCTCCTCTTCTCCAGGCTAAACATACTTGGCTCCCTAAGCCAATTCTCATAGGGCATGGTTTCCAGGCCTTGTACCATTTTGGTCATCATCCTCCAGACATGTCAATATCTTTCTTGAATTGTTGTGCCCAGAACTGGAAACAGTATTCAAGGTGGGTCTGACCAAAGCAGAATAGAGTGGTACTATTAATTCCCTTGAACTAGACACTATATTCCTACTGATGCAGCCTAGAATTGCATTGGCTTTTTTTTTAGACGCCACATCATACTGTTGACTCATGTTCAACTTGTGGTCTACTTAGGCCCTTTCTGCACCTTGCCTTTTTTCGGCGCTGGGGGGCAGGGATCGCACAAGCAGCCTCTGGCAAGAGGGTCTCATGTCCCTGCTGCTTCAGCTCCACACAGGCTGTCTGGTCGTGTGAGAGCCCCACCTCTTCATTCTGCAGTGCAGCCTGGGAATTTCCCAGGCTGCGCTGGGGCAGGAAGCATGACCGGCATGGCTCTGGAGGCTCTGCATGCCAGGTAAGTGCGCATGGGGCCTGGGAGCAATGCGCAATTGCGCACCATTTTCGGCTTCCAGCTGTAAATGAAAAGATGCATGAGCAGTGCCTGCTGGCCCCTGGAGCATTGTGCGATTGTGAGTGCGTTGTGCAGATCGCTCCTCACAATCATGCGATGCTCCAGGTGCCCTTTCGCATGGCAAATGCCATGCAAAAAGGGCCTTAGACTCCTAGATCCCTTTCACAGGCACTGTGATCAAGCCAGGTGTCACCCATCCTATATCTGCGCATTTCATCTTTTCTGCCCAAGTGTAGTATCTTACAATTTCTCCCTGTCTCCATTGAAGGGCATCTAGAAGTTTCAACTGTTATGGAATAGTACTGCATATATTTTGACAGGGAAAGTGAGAACTAAGCCCTTCATATCACTTTTCAGATTTCTGCCCTTTGCTATGGGACCTAATTCAAGGTATGAGTACAAACCCTATATGACTCAGGACTCAAATACTGACCAAGTCAGGATTCAAGATCAGTTGGAGAAGCTCTATTTGTGGTGTCCTTGAACAGTGTAGCCTGTTGGGCAAGCTCACCTGGCCACCCCAGTTCTGGAACTCCCTCCCAGTGGAGATCTTGTGGTCCCTCTTGCTATCGCTTAGGTGCCCGCTAAAAACAAAATAGGAATCCTATTGATTCCTATAAGTTACTCGTAACTAGAGGAGATTCATTGAACCCGTTATTGACTGCGAAGGGTTAACAGGTAGGTAAATCTTACAGATTTGATGGGTTTAATTTAGTTGGGACTAACACTAGGATTTAGGCCATTTATTTCCGCAAGGCTGTGCGTAGATAACACAAATGCTACACAAGTGGGTAGATAGATAAGTACTACATTTGTTTTTATGAGAACCAGCAAAGTGTAGTGATTTGAGTTTTTTGGATTAGGATTCTGTGTTCAGATCCCTGGCAGCCATAGAAACCCACTGGGTGATCATGGACAAGTTGTTAGCAGACTTCTTCTAAGTCTTACCAAGAAAAACCTATAATAGGGTTGTCATAAACTGGAATTGACAGCTACATTTGATTTGTATCCTATTGTTATCTTTGTTCTTATAATTTGGTTTTAAAATATCTTGTATGTTGAGTTGTGCTTTTTTTCTTTTTAATGTATGTTGTTAGCTACCCTGGGCTGTATGCAAGAGTAAGACATATATAAACAAACATACACACATGAAGGAAGCTCTTACATGAGGATTCTTTTTTTTTTCTTTTTTTCTTTTTTCTTTTTATTTAATCACTTATATATTACAAGAGCAAAATGAATAAGTTACAATGATCAAAAAATAAATGAACTTACATATAACATAAAAGAAAGGGGAAAAAAAGCAACCAACTAATGTATCCTCTTATCTCCTAAAACATATAAAACCAATCTCATCCTATATAAATCCCTTCCCATTGTTCAATCCACATTTGAGTCACCCTAACCCATTCTTTTTCTACTTTATCTTTATCGATCCTTATATCAATCAAAGCTGTTAATACATCCATCTGGTACATCTCATACAATTTCAATATCCATTGATCTAAGGTCGGTATTTCACTCCTCTTCCAATGTTGAGCGTATACCAGTCTGGCTGCCGTCACCATGTATAGCAAGATTCTATTGTGATATTTCTGATTATGTCCTTCATCTAACATATTCAGAAGATATAATTTTGGACTAAATTCAAAATCAATCTGTAATACTTTCTTAATTGCATCATGTATTTGATTCCAATACTCCTTTGCCGACCGGCATTGCCACCACATATGAAATAATGTTCCTAATTCTTTCCTACATTTCCAACATCTATTAGAACAATTATTGTATATCTTAGCAATTTTTTGCGGGGTAAAATACCAACGATATAGCATTTTATAAAAATTTTCCCTCAAATTAACACTTCTAGTAAATTTTATATTAATATTCCAGGCCTTCCTCCATTCTTCCAAATCAATAGAATACCCAAAATCATTTGCCCATTTAATCATATGGTCCTTAATTATTACCCTTTCAGTTTCAAATTTTAACAATATTTGATAAATTTTACTCAAAATATGACCTTGACCAATTAAATGACCTATATCTAATTCCTTATCAGCCATATTTTCCTCCTGTATTCCCTCTCCATCCTGATCTTTTTTAAATAATTCAAAAATAATTCTGTGATGAAACCAATTACCATCAAAGCCTAAGTCCCTCAACTCATCCAATGACTTCAATTCATCTCTACCTCTACTCCTATATAATATATTCTCATATGTCAGACAACCGCCATTACTAACAAGTGAATCCTTGAAGATAGCCTCCTGCACAGAAACCCACCTTGGCTTTTTTAAATAAAATGTTTTCTTATATATATTCCAAACCCCCAATAAACTCCGCCTAATTATATGCTTAGAAAACTCCTTATCTTCCGAAGCTTTCTGATACCAAAGATATCCGTGCCATCCGAATTTATTAAAGGCACCTTCCAATGTTAATAATCTACTATTTTCCACACTAATCCAATCTGTAACCCATTTCAGAACACATGATCTATAATAAAGTTTAAAACTAGGTAGACCTAAACCTCCTCTGTCTTTACTATCAATCAAAACCAATTCTTTAATTCTGGGCTTCTTCCCTTGCCATAAAAAATTTATGATTTTCTTACGCCAATCATCGAGTATTTTTTCATCTTTTAATATCGGTAGGTTCTGAAATATAAAGAGGATTTTTGGGAGAACACTCATTTTAATCGCGGCTATCCGCCCCAGTAATGACAGTTTTAGTTTAGCCCATGTATTTAATTTCTTTTCAATATGTTTCCAAACTGGTATAAAATTATTATTTACCAAATCTGCGTTTTTATTTGTAAAATTAATACCCAAATACTTAACAGTCTGGCCTATTTTAATATTTGAAATTAATTGCAATTCTCTTTGTGTCTTCTTCTCCATATTCTTAGTTAACATCACGGACTTTTCCTTATTCACCTTAAATCCCGATAATTCACCAAATTCCCCCAAAAGTTGAAACAATTTGGCAATACTTTTAATTGGTTCATGTAAAATAATAAGTAAATCATCAGCGTAAGCTCTAACCTTGAAGACCTCTGCTCGAATTTGACATCCTTTTATCTCCAAATTATCTCGGATCTTTCTAATTAAAATTTCCAATGTTAGAATAAATAAAAGTGGGGACAAAGGGCAACCCTGCCTAACCCCCTTTTCTACTACGATTTTATCCGATTTTACCCCATTAATTATAATAAAGGCATTTTGCGAAGTGTATATAGAATTTATCCAATTATTAAATTTGTCGCCCATATTTAAAGTTTTTAAAACTTCCTTCATAAAGTTCCAATTAAGATTGTCGAAGGCTTTTTCAGCATCTATAAAAAGAAGTGCCAGTTCAGATGGAACATAATCATGATACTCAATCACATTCATCAAAATCCTTATATTATCATTCAGCTGTCTTTTAGGTAAAAAACCAGATTGATCGCAATGTATCTAATCGCATAATATTTTTTTCAATCTATTTGCTAAAATCATGGTAAAAATCTTATAATCTGAATTTAATAAGGAAATAGGTCTATAATTATTCATATCCAATTTGTCCTTTCCTTCTTTCGAGATCAAAACTATATTTGCATCCTTCCATGACGAGGGTATATCCATATTTTCATCCTGATTGACTAATTCTAGAAAGGGTTCAACTAATTCTTCAGCAAAAGTCTTATAAAATATTGCCGTATAACCATCTGTCCCAGGGGCTTTCCCTAATTTTAAATTTCTAATTGCCATATTTATCTCTT
Organism: Ctenosaura bakeri; assembly: GCA_948474755.1. Classification (NCBI taxonomy): domain Eukaryota; kingdom Metazoa; phylum Chordata; class Lepidosauria; order Squamata; family Iguanidae; genus Ctenosaura; species Ctenosaura bakeri. The sequence continues at coordinate 11,539 of CAOLHI010001266.1, forward strand.
GTAAAGATATTTTCTCATTTAACACATTCCTCATTTCCTCCGAAATTCGAGGTATTTTTTCCTTATCTAGATAAAGCTTTATATGTTCCACTTCGTTAGAGTCAAGTCTGCCTTTAGAATATAATTTCTCAAAAAAGTTTTGAAAGGACAAAATTATTTGTCCTTGCTCCGAAATCAACCTATTTTCCTTTCTAATCTGAATTATGTAATTATTTTCTTTTCTCTTACGTAATTTATAAGCCAACCATTTTGAAGCTTTATTCCCAAACTCAAATTCTTTTTGTTTAATATATTTAGATTTTAGTTCTATCTCTTGTAAATTTAACGTTGTTATTTGAGCTCTAATTATTTGAATTTCCTTTTGAACTTTTTTGTTATCTGGATTTACCTTCAAATCCTCCTCTTTTTCTTTCAAAAGTTTCTGAAGTACGTCCTCTTTAGCCCTCTTTTGTTTTCGCAATGTATATTCCTTTTTCATCAAGATTCCTCTAATATAAGCTTTCATGGCATCCCAAACTATGGTTATTTTGGTTCCTTTATTTAAGTTATCCTTAAAAAAGTTTCTAATTTCTAGCTTGAGCTCTTCTATAAACTTAAGATCCTTTAACAAAGCTTCATTAAATCTCCAATTATACCTTCTCGGAGTACGATTGAATTTCATCAATACTGGCGAATGATCGGAAATTAATCTGGGTAAAATCTGAATATCCTCAACCGTAGTAGCTAAACTTTTAGATGCCCAAATCATATCAATCCGAGACCAACTTTGGTGATACGCTGAATAAAATGTATAATCTTGCTGAAGTCCATGTTTTACCCTCCATACATCTACTAAATTTAACAACCTAAGTCCTTCTTTAACATCTTTAGGTAAATTTCCATGTTTGATACTTTTTTGAACAGTTTGCTTTCTATCTAATTTAGCGTCTACGACCGCATTCCAATCTCCCATGCAAATTATTTTTTGATAATCCGATTGTGCCATAAAATTTAAAACCTTCTCATAAAACTTCTGTTTTTTTTCCGAAGGGGCATATATACCAATAAGCAATATTTTATCATTTTCCCAATTTAATTCAACTGCAATAAATTGGCCTTTATTATCCTTATAAATTAATTTTGATTGAACCTTAGGTTTAACGAATATTACTACTCCATTCTTCTTCTGATTTGGATCACAGGTTGCATAGCATGTTCCTAGTTTATTATTCTGAAGATATTTCACTTTCTCTTCCAATATATGGGTTTCTTGCAAGCAGGCTATCTCCACATTTAACTTCCCCAAATAATTAAAGACTCTTTTCCTCTTAACTGGACCATTCAAACCGTTAACATTCCAAGAGCATATAGACAGATCCTTCATAATATATCGTTCATAATATATTCTATTATATTATACATTAACTTCAAACATATAAAACATAACCGACAAGAGAACAAAAAGAAAAAGTAAAAGAAAAAAAAAAGAGAAAGAAGAGAAGAAAAAGAAAGAAAGAAAGAAAGAAAAGAAAGAAAAAGAATAAAAAAGAAAAAATGAGAGAGAGAGAAAAAAAGAAAAAATTCTCAATAAATACTTGTATTCAGTTCAAAGTTGTCACGATCTGTTGAAGAGCTTTCAACCCGCGTTCCGCTTCACCATGAAGAAGTGCAATTTCTTTCGAAGGGGCCAAACTTGGTTCTTCCACTATATTCAACAGATCTATTTCATCCTCTTCAATTTGACAACTCAATTGAAGTTGATTTCTAGTTTTCCTGTGAGAGTCCGATGTTTCTTTAGAGTATCTCCTCTCATAAGATGTATCTAGCTCATCCTCCTGTAGCAATTTCCTCAAGAATTCTTCAGCTTTTTCCAGAGTGTCTATAATGTGTCTTCTGAATTTATAGGTAAAAATTATTCCTTCCTCTCTCGCCCATTTGTATCTGATTTGTCTCTCTTGGAGAACTTTTGTCAAATCCTTATAAGTCCTTCTTTTACGCAACACCTCATACGGAAAATCTTTTAATATTAATATTTCTGAGCCTTCAACTGAGATCCGATTTTTATAACTCTGTTGAATTATCAAGTCTCTGACCCTCTCCCTGACAAAATGTACAGCGATATCTCGTGGTAAATGTTGCCTTGTTGCCACCGCCGAATTTACCCGGTAAATTTTATCGACTTCAAGGTCCAGTTGAGCCACCTCCCAACCTATAAAGTCTGCCAAAATCGGGACTACCGTTTCTGCTAGGTTCTCCCGAGGTCGCTCCTTAATACCACGTATCTTCAGACACTTAAAGCGTGCACGTACATCTATGTCCACTTTCAACTTGGATATCTCTTCATCGACCCTCTCTTCCGTTGCCTCCAAATGCTGCTCCACCAGATTGACCTTAGATTGAAGTGCCTTCGTATTATTACCTATTTGAGTAATTTCTTTTGTAATATCCAAAATCTTATCTTTCAATTCTTTCATTTCTTCTGTAACTTTTGACTTCAGTTCTCCAAGCTCTTTTCGGATATCTTGATTTATTTCCTCTTTCAACTCTCTCATGTAAGTCTTCATCTCCGATCTAAACTCACTTCCAAATTTCCGAAATTCTTCTAACACTTCCTTATTTGTACTGGGATTTTCTTGAATGTCTTCAAATGAAGTACTTCTTTGTCTAGTTGATCTTTTTACTTTTGTCGCCATTATTCTCTTCAAATATCTATCTTAAAAAGCCTACCAAATAATCTATTATATATAATTAATAAAAAATTAGTTAATTAATTAATTAATAAAGAAAACAATTAAAAAAAAGAAAGAAAGAAGAGAGAAAAAAGTAAAAAGAAAAAAGAAAAAAAAGAGAGAAAGAGAAAATATAACAATATAACCGCTTACTTAACTATCACCCTTTTTGCCTCTAATCAGTTGTTTCTCTTTCCACTATTTATATATCAAAATCCTGAAGAATCTATATCTAAAGACAAAGAAAGAATTTTAGAAAGAATCTAAAGACAAATTATATGTATCACCCCTTCAATCAAAATATATCAGTGCAAAATTAAATATGAATGTTCAAACTATGTTTTAACTAAATATTATATATATTCCTTACTCTTGACCTTAACAAATCAATCCACCAAGCAACCCAAATTCGATATCCGTTCCAATCAGTTGTGAGGTTCTTAATACAATTTCTATTAAATTTACAATTAAATCTTAAATCACTAATATGGTATTATAATACCCCTCACCTCTTATAACCTCAGTCTATTTATCTATGTATCTATTTATTATAGATACTTTCCCCTCTTCTCTTATATTATGTCCAAATATATTATATCTAATTATATCAAATTATATCTAATTATATCAAAATATACCCTAATATAACCAAGTTTTAATCAGAGCAACCTAACTATTATACAACAATTTTATGAATACTTTCCCCCCCCAACCAAAGAAAGAATCAGGCGATTTCTAGAATCCTAATTCAGTTCTCGTCCGCTAGAGGGAGGGATGAAGCACAGTTCTGTTGAAGCTGAATCTCCAATTCCGTCTCTATCTCTGTACTTGAATTCCGGCAAACACACGCCTGAAGAAACAAGCACCTGGAAAGATATATGCCTGAAGAGACTGTCTGGTCAGTATTCAACTCTTCCGTCAAGCAGACCAGAGGAAAAAAAAATACCTTCAAGAAAAGCTTCCATAAAATTGTCAAAATAAATCCTCCTCTTGAACCAAAGATCAAATTTCGTCCTTTTTCCTTCTTCTTTCTCGCCTTCCCTCTCGCTTCCTCTCTCCACCTCTATCTTCTCACTCTCTCCCCCTCCTCCTCCTCCTGCTTGGTCAGATCACAGTAAAAAAGTTATCTCAAACTTCAAACAGCAATCGCCGCCATGTCACTTTACATGCGTCCAGCAGCCATATCTTCAGTATTATTCAGTCCAAACTCATGACTCAAAAGAAAAGAAAAAAAAAAGAACTCGTATAGCACAAATAGTCCACAAAAAGGAAAAACTAAATCCTCCAAATTGTCCAAAAACGATAATCTGTGTCCAAACAAATACAATCTCTTACCCACATTTAATCGTATATTAAGTCTTCCTCCAAAATGTCCTATATAAAATATTAAACTCACTAAATTATAGTCCTTCTTCCAAAATTCAATATAGTCTATAAAACTTCTGTTGTTTAAATCCACATCCAGAAACCCCAAAAGGAGTGCAAAAAAGAAAATAGAAAACAAAAAACAAAAAACAAACGAACAGACAAACAAGTAGGTAAAACAAACAGGGAGTAAAATATTCTTAAAGATAGATCTGCGACGCTCAAGCCTCTTGGCACCACGGCGGGGGTTGGTTCTTCGCGAGGTATGTTCTCCCTCGGAGCCTAACAAAAAAACTTCGCTGGATCGTCCTCTCTCCTCCCTGGTTTCCCCGTGCCGGCTTCCCTCACCTTCTCTCAGATCAATCCAATCTTCATTCAAATCTTTCAGAATCTGTCCAGATCCTTCGGCTCCGCAACCTTAGAAATCGCGACCCTCTCGTTCATCCCTCTTCAGATGAGCTCAGGCAGGTAACTTTTTTCCGCCATTTACTCCCGCCAGGTTGATCGCTCCGACAGAGATTCTCACGGAGCGACCAGACGCGTCGCCATCTTCTTTCCCCCCTCCACACATGAGGATTCTTAATTGTGGAAATCAGGATTGCTGAAACTTGATTCTCTGCTGTCTGAGATGACACAGATAAAAATAAGGGGGAGGGAGCTCTCTGTTTTGGCACCCTGATTCTGGGCTCCCCCTTGCAAGTCTTGCCTGCCATCAAACGTAAAGACTTTTGGATATTGAGAGGAGGGGAACTTTTTCATCTCTCTGCTTCTGATCTTGGAAAGAGCTGTTGTTTGTTGCTTTTTACTATTTCAACTTGATCTGCTTGGATGTTATGTCACTTTGCATTGTATTTTAATCATGTTTTAGTATTGTTTTTCCCTGTTGGCCTGGGAAATGCCTTGAAATCTTGTAAAAGTGAAAGGTGGTATGTAAATTCTGTAATAAATAAAAGTACAAAGTGCTGTGAGTGTGCAAAAACTTCACATAAATAATGTTGATGACGATGATGATAACAATGAGTTAGCAAAATCTCAAGTCATCATAACATGCAGAGTGTTTGTGGGTAAGCTAAGAGTTTGTCTCTGGCTTATGGATGTCAGTCCAAACCAGAAAAGATGGAGAGTGGGTGGATTTATAAAGCCTGCCTTGTCTGTGAGTTAAACATTAAAGACTTTGCCTCCTCAAAGCTTATATCTGAGAATAACATGGTTCACTGGCATCTCTGCTCCCCGTAATGAGCAAAAACAAGAGTAAGTTGTGTCAAGTAAGTGGCATAATTCATACAAGTCATTTAGAGTCTGGTTTTCTTGGGAGAGAATTTGCATTATTACAGTGCAGAGGTTTGTTTTGTTTAGTACAGTGCATATAAACAGCTTTGGCTGCATGAATACAGTATCCACTGGGGCCAAAGAGCTCCCAACCATTGTTATTTCAGCAGTAGTATTTTACAATTGAAATTTCTACAGTTTATTAGGCCCTTGAATAGTGTTTTTTAGGCCCTTGAATAGTGTAGCCTGTTAGGCAACCTTACTTGGTCACTCCAGTTCTGGAACCCCTGCCATTTCCAGACTAGGCTGTTATAGTGCTATTATTCCACTTTCAACATCCTATGGAATCCTGGAGTTTGCAGTTTAGGGAGGAGCCTCTTGAAAGTGGAATAATAACACTATAACAGTATAGTCAGAAATGGCCTTACTCTGGCTGAAGAGAGTTTTGAGAACAGTAGAAAGTGATAGGAGAGAATCATCATTTGCCTTGATGAACTTCCTGATTCTGTCTTATTCTAGCCATCAGCTTGGAAAAGTTACTTGCGGGGGAGTCTCTATCCTGTTAGTGTACTGTGCTAGTAATTGCATTTTTTCCTGACTTCCTTCACAGCTGCCACACCTGTGGCCTTTTGATTTTTTGCCTTCAGCTGCCTATGCCAGCATAGTTACAGCATCATAGTGCTCTGGCAAGATTCTGGCCATGGACACAACTCCCAGAATCACTTCAATTTTCATAGGATTTGGGGAGCTGCAGGGCAAAAAAATATAACTTCCCCATGTTCCATTCTGGCCAGATAGGGTTTGTGACCAGAAATATGTTTTGAAATACTATAGAAATCTGCATTCCTTCCCTAGAAGTGTTGGTCTATTTCCTGAATTCAAAACTCAAGGATTCCAGCATCAGAGAAACAAGCAAGATCAAGAAGGACTAACCTTCTTGTTTGTGCCTTTGTCTCCCTGTTGATCACCAGAAGGACACAAATGTGCTTCTGCTGAAAAAAATCACCAAGTAGTGATGAAGGCAGGCATATAGCAGAAATCTGTGCAGTGAATATTTTCCTGGGCTGTACCATTCTGACTGCAGGTGGAGCAATCGTATGGTTTAATGTACCCTCTGCTGCCCACTTTTTTGGATATAGGAAAATAGCAGGGATGGGCAGCTGCCATTGACACTCCATGGGTGTTTGTGGAGGTGCTCCCCCTGATTTTTTTAAATTTTGTTCAGAATGTTTTGGCCCTAAATGCTCCCCCCATGTCCTATAGGATTGTGGGGAGCAATTTCTCCATGGCAATTTGTCCATGTACTATATTATGCCCAAGAGATATCTTTTTTTTTAATAAACTAGTTTTTCCCCCCAAAAAGAGGCATCTCCTGGGCCCAAACAGCTGGAGGTAGGGACAAAAAACATGGCAAAATTTCCCACATGCCCCATGGGAGGTTGGGGTGATTTATGGCTTCCCCAAAACATTTTTCATGGGTCTCATATCCCTCACCCTGCCACAGGGAGAGGGTTTTCTCATTTTTTAGTCCTAGGCTGTGGAACTCACTTCCAGTTGAGGCCAACCTAGCTCCCTCCTATCATTACCAGTTAAAGATCTTTTTTGTTTGGGTGACTGACTAATTGTTGAGGAAGAAGTTTTTATTGGTTGGTGATACATTTCTATTGATATGTCTTTATGCTGTTTTTAATTCTGTTGTGTCTCAAAAATGTAATTTATTTAATTTTTTAAAGTTCTCTGTGTGTGTGTTTTGCATCAAAATTCATGATGTGAAAACTTTGAGCCCCAGTTTTGGGGGAAGGTAGAAAAGAAATCAGATAAATAAATAAAAGATGACTGAGAATCCTCTGATATAAAATGCTAGTTTTCTTTATGCAGAGAACTTGTTTAATGTTGTCTCGTCCATGGGAATGTGTTCAAACATGTATTCCCCATTTGCAGACTGAACTGGTGTGAACCCTGCAGAAATATACTACCTGCATCAACTGCAAGTATAAATTGGCTGTTAGTCTTCAAGCATTTGGCTAGGTTATTTATACTATATCAAACAGAAAACAAAAATTATTCAGTGAATCCTAACTTGCCCCATAATGTTGGAAGCAGCATTAAGAAGACTGTTGATATACCTTCCTAAATTCCTTCCACTGTTCTGCTGCCAGTATAGCTTTGTTCTTTCTGCGTGTCTGCAAAAGCTTCTCAGGGCTTTCTTGTATGGCTGCCATGTGGTACAGTTTTTATGCTATTGATGAGCATGTCCATGTTTCTTTTCTTTTTTTTCCTCCAGGGACTCCTGTTTGGTTCTTTGTGAAAATTGCTCCAATTCGAAATGAACAGGACAAAGTTGTTTTGTTTCTTTGCACTTTCAGTGACATAACAGCTTTCAAACAGCCTATTGAGGATGACTCATGCAAAGGTTTGTTGGGTTTTTTTTAACAAATGCATGTTAAAGACTACACTTTGCATTTTGCATTTGTTGTAACGTGGTTTCAAAGAGATGTTAGAGAGTTTTTCATCAGAAGAATTAATAAGATTCAGATTAAAGTAGGTGTGCATGGTCCATGTTTTTATCATATTTATTTAAATTATGAGGACAGGGAACTAGGTTTTTTGGGTGATATTTTACATGCAAAGTGTCATGCACAGTGATTATGCTACATAAATAAATGATGGTTATGATGATGATGATTGTAGTGATTTTCCTCTACTTTATAGTGTCTTATATATCAGTTAAAAAAAAAAAAGATGAGACAGTTCCTACCTCCAGGTCTACAAAATGAAGGCATGACACAAAAGGAAAAGGACGTGAGGAGGAAAAAGGAAAATGAAGAAAATTAGATATACATTCTTAATTCTACAATGTTCTCCCATCTGAAACAATGACTCCTCAATGACAGTGGGGTAGAGGCAGCATAACCCTCAAGGTTCTGAGACAGTGATACATATTATTATTGAGAACATTCAGGCTTTTACATATTTCCTGACAGATGGCTAGAGTTCCCCATGTTAATTAATTTTTGTGTGTATGTGTGTGTGCTGCCTTTATCATCCCTAATCCTGTCAGTCTTTATTTCTGTGTAGCATAATTTAGGGTGGACAGCATGCACATTCACTCAGAATTGAGTCACATAAAACAATACACATGAGGCGATAAGGTAAAGTGAAACCCCTTGTTATACAATGGAAGAGGGATTGCAGCTTTGCATGTAAACCATCCCAAATTAAAAGGATCAGGCAGCAGGTGACGGGAGAAACTTCTGCCCGAGACTATCCCTTTTTCCAGAAAATTGCTGCCATTCAAGGTAGATAGTACAGGGGTAGGTGTACAGAAAACTAATCTGGCCTGTGCAAATGTTGGTCCATGAGAAGCAAACGAAACCAAAATCAAGAGGTCACCTTTACAAATACGGACTAAAATTCTAGAAATGTATGTAAGCTTTTGAGTTCTCCAAAACTCTTCATCATGCTTCGTGGTAGAAAAAAATTATGTGAGTGACAGTGGCAGGATGAGGAAAAAGCAGGAAAGGTAAAAAAAACAACCCAAAACCGAGATGTTGTATACAGATGTTATACTGTTACTGATCTTAGACACATAGCAACATCCAAGATAAGGTTGTCTAGTGACTGGGTATAATGTTTGGAGTTTGGGAAACTCAGGTGCACACTGTCATCTAACTACGAAACTGACTTGGAAGGCTTTTTGGAAGTTGTTTTTCCTTAACCTAATATGTATCTCTCATGTTTTTAAAAACTTTATTGTTATTGAACTTTAAATTTATAATCACTTTCTGGTCTTGAGCTTAATAATGAAGTATGATATAAATCAATAAAAATACAGTCTTGTAAAACAACTCTTAATGAAAATACGATAGCATCAAGGCAAGAGCTAAAAGCAGTTACCCATTCAGTAAATGATGAGTGGAGGCTGAGATACAATAAGGCAAATGATCTCTCCCAAAGGAACTGTTTCCACTGGGCTTTTAAGAAGACAAAGAGAGATGCCCATGCTGGGCTGCCACCATGCAAGGCTAAAATGTTAGAGAGCACAAATACACTCCTGAATCTAGTATTAGCCCTTCTGGAGGAGGAATCCCCCCGCCCCACATCAGGTCCATGTCTTTTGTTTCTCATTTCTTCCCACTAGAGGAATAGCAGCATCAGGAAGTGGAACGTAAACCATGAAAATGGTAATTCTCTTCCTCAGGGCCCTGTCCCAAACTAATTAACTCCAGCCATGATTGTTTTTACATTTCTGATAAAATGTTGACAAATCCAGTCATAGGTATTATGTGTACCATGTATTTTGGCCTGGAGCTCCTTCTTTTAAGGAGTCTGGACTGCAGTAACCAAATAAGAAATAATTGAGCCAATCCATTCACTGTAGTAAATGTGAGAGGACTTTCTTGAGACATCTTCACCATCACAGCTGCAGTGGGTCCTTTCTTGTGATAGATTGCTGTTTCCAAAGAGGCTCTTCTAATTTTTTTGTTTTTGTTTTGTTGATAGGGAAAGACTCATAAAATTTCCCTTATATTTTACATAGGAATTTTAGTTTTGCTCCCAGTTTTAATCAGTTTCTGTGATTTTTTTTAAAAAAAATTCTCTGTATTTTATTATATTGTTTCTTTTACTACTTTGGTGGTTTGCTGTACGAAGGGTTTTGATATGTAGCATATAAATCTTTGAAATAAATAGGCATATATTTATTGATTTATATCCTACCATTCTCCCATTGTGGGACCTAAAGTGGCTGCCACTGTTCCTAAGGATTATTTTATTCTATTTATTCAAAGGTTTTCCTTTGAAGTTTTCAGTGCAGGTCCTTTTCAGCGCAAACCCTGAACTGGATACAGTATTCTGCTGTGGCCAAATCAGTGATGAGCAGAGTGGTACTGTGATTTGCTGTCTCTTCACTGTGACTACAGTTAATGCAACCAAAGGCAGGAATTAGCTGAGCAACTGAATAGTTTCCTCTTTAAAATGTTAACAAGTATGGCCTTAGATTTGCCAAAGTGAATGTGTGGCTGGAGTTAGTAACAGAAGTGATCACTGACAAATCTATGAAAGAATCCTATTGCTATAATGTGGGGAGAGATGGATGACAGAGGATGAAAAATCTGTTGCTCATTTTGAGGCACAAGAGCTATGAAATGCTAACAGTTCAAGATATTACAATCCTGTAAGCTCCTAATTATAGGTTCCTTTTTGTTATGCACATCACAGAATTGGTTTACTTTTACAATATACCTAATTTATACAACAACCTTGCAAATTCATTAATCAGGCTTTTATATGTACGTGGCTTTAGAAGAGTACAAACCAAATATAAACCTGGAAGTGAAATTACATGTCATGGGGTTGCAGTTGGGGATAATAAAAGTTTTCTCATTAGGGCACAGCCCAGTTTTGTGCCAGGTATGGACGCCAGTTGATGGAATCATATGTCTTTTCTGAGCCACTTGGCTGCTCTATGTATGGAATAAGAATATGCCCTAAACCCTTTCTAAAGGGAGCAGAGGGGGAGTCTGGGATTCTTTTGAACTTTGTCTGCTTTGCCCACTTTTTCCTGCCTCTTGCTGCCTATGAGTCTTCCTTACCTAGTGATTCCATAGGCTCATTGTTCTTTAGACTGGAAGGGGTGAGTGGTGGTATTAGACTAGAGTCAGCTTGAGGACAAAGTGGGTAAATCCTAACCTACAATGGGAAGTACAGATCTGATGTAGTATAAGACAAACTCACATGTTCTGAACCAGGTTTTGAATTTATTATTTTTGTCCACAAGGATTTGTGTCTCGTCTTAACATAGATACTCTTGATGCTGAGGAGTCATACAGGCTCACATTTTCGGTCAGATATTCACCATGATAGTTCAGCAGACTTGGATCAATTCCTGAATATACTCAGTGCTAAACAGCTATTTAGAGCAAAGGTACTGACCACAGTGATAGTGCCAATCAACAAATTAACATAAGGAATATAGGAAGATGAAACCAGGACATTTAGCTCAGTGATGTCCCTCATGCAGGCAGCTAGCTGTTTGCCCTAAGTTTCAGGCAGAGTGCTTCCCCACCCTGTCTGGAGATGCTTGTCGTGGAACCTGGGCCCTCCAGTGTGAAAAGCACATGCCTTACCTCTGGTCAGTGGTCCTTTCCCATTGGTTACTTGTAATCAAGGAATGATAGGAAACAGCAACAGTTAATGAGATCTAAAATTATCATTGACAGTCAGTGTTCTTTGTGTGAGATCTGGAAATGCCTTTTCAATTTTACTACTGTGTATGTTACCAAAGTTCTGCTGAGCTCCATGAAATGGATTGGTAATAGCTCTATGACAGTTTGAACTTTTATGTTCTGGAAGGAAATAACCTATGTTTTCACAGTTTCATCATTTCTTCAGTCAAGGGCATGTCATATAACAGGGACCAAATTTAATTTTTGTGATTGTATTTATTTATTTGGATTTTCATAAGCGGCCCTTCCAAATATATTAGGGCAGAGAAAAATAAATACAATAAATACAATAAAATGGTCATAGCTGCAAAATGTAATAAAGGCAATAAAGCACAGTTATAAACCGCAATTGAAGGGAGCAAAATATAATTGGGCAGATTAACCCACTCAGAATGCCTTGGCCAACAAAACTCTGATGCAGTCAGTGGTGTTGTAATTGCAAGGTTAGCACCAGCTACATCTCTACAGGGAAGATATCTCATAAACAGGGTACTATAAAAGGGAAAAATCTTTCCCTAATCATCACATAATAAAGAGAAAGTGCTTTGCCTTTAGATCTTAGGCACAGATTTTGTGCCTAAAGAGTCCCAGTCCTGTAATTTTCTGTTTCTTTATAATGTCATCTTGCCATTAAACAGCATTTTGCAAATGAAATCCTTTCTCTGCCATTTGCATTCTGTGCCGTAGACAAGTCCATTGCATTTTCATCTCCTTCGCTGCCTAATGAGAATAATCAGTCTTTGTCTATTGTCTGTGTACAGGCAAAAGCTCTTCAGGCTTCTGTGGTGATATGTTCTAATAAGATTAGGAGGATGTAAACATGGATTCCTTCAGTCTAGGGTGCAATGGGACATCTTCAGTCCTTGTTCCATTATAGATGTTACTGATTCTTGCCTTCCCTCTGGTTTTCCTCTCTTCCTTCTTGCTATTTTACATGCACCATGAAAAATGTTATTCTCATTTGTTCTACGTTATTCTAGCCTATCATTTATCTAAAATCAGGCAGTACTATACAGGGACTGTAATGAGATAAAGAATTTAGGCAATGTTTTCGGAACAGGAACTGACTTATAATATCAGAAACCATGTCATATTAGTGAGGAGAGTCTTAAAAAAAAAGCTGCTACATGTTCATTTGGAACACAACTTCCAAAATAATGTATTCTCTTGTCTCATCTTTATTTTTATAAAGCTTATCTTCCTTTACAAAAAAATCAAGGTGTTTTATGGAATAAAACATCATATAGTACGTATGAGTACACTTTGCAATATATATATATAGAAAATGTCAATCAACAATCAGAAAATAAAGATTATAAAAGAGTTAGTAAGAGAACCAGCATGGTGTAGTGATTTGAGCATTGGAGTAGGACTCTGGAGACCAGGATTTGAATCCTTGCTTGGCCATGGAAACCCACCAGGTGCCCTTGGACAAGTCACACTCTCTCAGTCTCAGAGGAAGGCAAAGGCAGCCCTGACCCCGGAAAAAAACTTGTGAAGAAAATCCCATGATAGGCTCTGCTTAGGGTCACCATAACTTGGAAACAACCTGAAGACACACAACAGCAGCAGCAGCAACAACAGAATTAGTGCTTCCTAGTGGTTAAAGAGCTGTACTGAGACTTGGGAGATCAAGATTCTGGCCTTTACTGACTCATAAAACTCATTGGGTAACCTTGACATGCCCAGTTTCTTTCAGCCTTACCAGTGTCACAGGGTTGTTGGAAGGATAAAGTAGGAAGGAAAGCAATGTGTGTTGTTTTATTTTTTATATTATTTATTGTAACATTTATATCCCACATTTTATCTCAAGATCTCAGAGTGGCATCTAGTTAAAGTAATTTTAAACAGTTTGAATTAATTTAGAATTTAAAATCACAGAAATAATTTAAAGAGACTAAAATATATCAAACTATTCAACAATTTTAGAACAAGTTAGAAGGTTGAAACAATTTAATCTTGAGCTTATTGGGGGAAAGAAAAAGTGGATATAAATAGTACAAACAAAGACACAAATAAGAAAACAGTATTAACATACATAGGAAAAAACAGAACTATTTGTAGAATCATTAGTGAAAGGAACAGACTCAACAACATTCTCATATAAGGATAAATAAAGCAATCCTTGCTTTCAGCACCATGGCCAGCACCAGCAGCTAGTACAGTTTGTCTGCCATCCACAGTCTTTAGTGCCGCAGTCAGCAAGCCATAATTCCTCATTCCTTTTCTTAGTTCATGTTTATACCCACATGCAATCAACTCGAAAATGCTTCATCAAAATTCACACATGTAACTGTACAGATAATTAGTTGGAAATACAGTTACGTGGGAGCTGGTCTTTATGAAAAGCTGTTTATATAATTTCCTTTCCAGATAAGCAGAGTAATTTTCACATGTTTGAAAGCTGCACTTAGATTTTTTAAAATTCATTTTGCATTTGAACCCTGAGTGATCCTACTAGAGTTGTTCAAGGAGGAAATACCGCCACTCTCACCACTCTACTCTGTAATCTGTCTTCATTCATGTAAAACTCCTCTTTTGGATTTACTCATGTGTATGAGAGACTATTATATCGTCGTTGTTTTTGTTGTGTGCCTTTCTGTCTTATGACTTCATTACAGGGTGTTCTTGGCAAAGTTTATTCAAAGAGGGCTCGCCATTGCCTTCCTCTGAGGCTGAGACAGAATGACTTGTCCACAGTCACCCAGTAGATTGCCATGGCCAAGTGGGGATCTGAACTCTGGTGTTATGGAGTGCTTGTCCAATATTCAAGTCACTACATCTTGCCAGCTCCCAACCTGCCCGCTTTTCTTTTTCTGATTTCCTCTGGATTTTTCCAATTGCTCATCACCTAAACCTCCTTTAGAAATCTGTTCTGCTCTGCTTTTCATAAGCATGAGCTAACTTAGTTTATGATTCCACAGATTGGCAAAGTGACTGTCCCATGTCTAGACTTTGTCTGCTTCAAACAGGTAGAGTTGGGCAATGTGTGGAATGCATAAGGACCCAAAGGCCAGTTTAGATTCCTTATCTCCAAATATTTCAGTTGGAAATATTTTTGCCTCCAAATGGCTAGTAGCACTTCTCAAGCCTCTGGGGGAGTGTGATCTGACATCCTGGTGATCTCACATCCTGCTGTAATTACTTCCTATTTGTAAAAAGCCTTGTATTGGCCTAAAAATGTGAAGGAAACCCAAACACCCACAAATGGCCAGCAGTGGTCTCAGATGCTAGGGCACTATTGGCTTAAGGCAGTAATTTTATCCCTCTCAAATTTGGGAAGGGGGAGATGTGGATGATAATGGAGTGGGGAGGGGTCATAACCATCCAGGGCCTCCACTGCAGTTTCCCAACCCCTAGAAGTTGCCCCATCTGGTCTAGAGAAATGGGGATTGATCTGAAATGATCATTGAAACCTGTTCTTGAATCTCATGCATTTTCTAATTGGTATTTGCCTGAAAAGAAGTTAAAATGTTGTAAAGTGTTGGTAAGATTAAACTTTGTTTATAGCATTGCTTAAGAAACTGAGAGTTCTTAAAATAAAACGTGATCCTTTTTGTCACAGTTGTGCAATATTTGATCTTGCTTTCAGGCTGGGGAAAGTTTGCTCGCTTAACCCGTGCACTTACGAGCAGCCGAGGAGTCCTTCAGCAGCTTGCGCCAAGTGTACAGAAGGGAGAGAATGTTCATAAACATTCCCGGCTTGCTGAGGTAATGTCTGTTTTATTTCCCACCTGAATATTAGGATAGAATAAATAGTACCCAACCCTTAGAAAAGATTACCTGTTGTCATTAAATACTGCTATCTGCTTCTGGGAAGTTAGCTCAAGGTGAATTAAATACATTCTTTGTGCTACATAAGAGTATAATACAAGATGCTCTGCTCATGTGCCTTTTACAGTATGCAACTGTGTCTGCTCAGAATCAAGGAGAAGGAAACTATGAACTGAGTCAATTTCTGCTTAGCTCTCTTTACATAAAGATGCACAGTTATTTAAATCAAAGTCTAAAGTCCAATACAGAATTAAATGTGTGGGATTTATGTGTTGGAACTTTCTTGAAGTAAAACTAGCAACTATTAGATGAAAATATTATTTCTTTATTGGACAAAAATAACTCATTTCCATGCTCTTTGATAGAATCATAAATATTCATAATTTGCTGCAATAACAAATGGCTGTTGTGGTGTGCTTTCAAGTTGCTTCTGAGTTGAAAGGGTTTTTTTTGGCAAGATTTTTTCAGAGAGGGTTTGCCATTTCATTCTTTTGAGACTGACAGAGTGCAACATGCCCATGGTTACCCAGTGGGTTTCCATGGCTGAATGGGAATTTGAACCCTGGTCTCCCAAAGTAGTAGTCCCACACTCAAACCACATTGGTACTCAGTAGTAAATATATATTCTATTATCATATTTATAATGCTTAGTATCAGAAGTCAAATATTTTTCTCTCCTCTCCATGAAAAAAACACCCTCTAATGCAGTGCATTTGGTAGCAGATCTTATAATATGTTTTTATTAAATTTAGATTTTATTTATAATTACATTTTTAAAATGATATTAAAGTTGGCCTTCCACATTCACTAGGGTTAGGAGCACAGGACTACCCACAAAAGTGGAAAAATTGCAAATATCAAAATGTGCATGTGTGTCTTTGGAAGGAAGCTGAGGCATGGTGGAAAGGTCAGGCTCCCAGTGTCCAAACCAGGTCAGGGAAAGGAGAAGGAAAAGGGATGAGTCAGCATGGTGGACCTATACTTTCCTCTCTTGCCCATCTCCTTCCTTGGATTGCAACAGGAGAAGGTTTGTGATATTGAGAAATTGGGCTGTGAGCCATCCTTAGCCAGACAGGCAGTGGCTAGTAGAAGAGGAGAAGGACCAGAGGTGGGTTTTTAGAGGACTGCATGGCTTGATGAGAGCTGCCAAGAGGGTAGGTATCCCAGGAAAAGAAGCACTTGATGTAGAGGGGCCAGGGGCTGGAGAAACTCACAAATAATCAGATCTGTGAAAGTGAAACCCACAAATGAGGAGGGCTGACTGTATTGAAATTTGCAAATTATTTCTGTTGATTAAAAAAAATAGAGGCAATTGATTGAACACCTGTTTGAGCTAATATTAAAAAAGGGGTGCCACTTAGATTTTCTCTTTCTGCAGCTTAAGTGTTCTGTCTGGGCAATGGGTAGGAAAGGAAGAAAGGTCATATGGATGGCCACATTGTGTTCCTTCTTGCAGAGTATTGTGCAACAAGCAAGAATCAGGAGCCAGCAACAACATCTGTGGGGGTGAGATGGAGATAAAGACAGGAGACACATTAAAAATATGATCTGTGCTAGAGAATTGATTTAATTGGCAAGAAAAAAAATTTAAAAAATTAGCCTGACTTTTTTGCCTTCTCCCATTGTACCCAGACAGAATAAGTATGAGTGCATGGTGGTGTGGGGAGTGTATGGAGGGCATGCACATTTGAGGGAGAGGGGAAAGAAAGAGTGATTGAGTGAGATACTACTTCTGTGCTACTTTCCAAAAACATCTTTGTGCAATTCATGTGACAGCTTTGTAGATGAATCAGTGAGCAGGGCTGTCTTATCCATTGGGTACTTTAGTCACAGTGCTTAGGGCCTACAAAAATTTTAGAGCCTACAAGAACAGGATTTTAGACTCTATGAAAACATCCCTAATGGTAGATCAAGGAGAGACAGAGAGCCTATGACCTAGAAAAACTCCCTATTGGTGGGTGTGTGGACTTCAGATAGTGCAGTGTACTAAACATTATGGAAATCAGAGATGGAAAGTGAGTGTGTGGAGAAAGAGTTAAACCATTATCTGCCTCCTCAAGTGATTTTTAGTTTTTTTAAAATAAAAAGTAAGATTTCCAGCTGTACTGTTTACCCTTAGCGTACTTTTTGCCCCTTTGTGATCTCTGTGTAAATCTAGTAGTGCAATTATATTCTTTGGTCTGGCTCAAAGAGCATAGGATTGAAACTAAATCCCTTGAGGGATTTATGTTATACCTCAACTTACGGCTATGCCTGCTTAATTGAGCTACAGAGGCACATTAAGTTACCAGTTAGGTGTAGTGTTCCCTCCCATGAGCTAATGGTTACAGTTTCTTTGTATGAGGGACTCTTTTCCAAATCCTTGCGTGCAGTGCAATCACTTTTGTCTCTGTGGAACAGCTGGTACCAGAGCAAGGCTGATCATGAAAGAGAACTCCTGCAACCAGTTGGTTCTGTGTTCAAGCTTTCTAACCAATTGATTATGAAATGGCTGATTGTTTTGAATAGAATAGCAGCTTTTCTGTCTGTGACTATTCTTGGCTATAGGTCTGGTAAAAGGGCAATTTTTGCTGCCTGCTGTGTGGCAGAGGATGGTAAGCTTTGGCCCTCCAGTTGTTTGGAATTCTGGTTCCCAGAGCCACTATTGGCCATGCTGGCTGACATTTCTGGGGTTTGTAAGTCTAAACCACCTGGAGATACAGACCCTCCCTACCCTTGCCATGGGGCTGTGGCATTAGTAGTGATGAGAGACATACTCAGGGCTCTTAATAGAAATGAGTTCCTGTGTTTTGTTTGGGAAAGGTTATTGACTGTATTCCTAGTTGTCATGGCATTCCCAGCACTGACTGATGTTGGTTGGTGCCTTTCATACATGGATGATATGTAAGCTTTGCTAGCAAAAGAGACTGTGATTGTCAGTATAGCCACTCAGGTGGTCTGGGGAGATTGCCCTACCATGAAGCACAGTGAGGCAGGAACCTCTTGGAGCAGATATTAGGAGACAGCAGCAAGGTGCTGGAGAAGACAGCTGTGTGACATGCAGCCTGCTTGCATTCTCATAACAAACATGCTTCATGCAGGTCATGTGGAACACCCTGTCCTATCAGTACCATTGAAGCAGCATTCATCCCCATCATCTTTTTTATATAGAAGGATAGGCAATGCCATCCTGGTCTCTTGTCTCTAATGGCAAAACATCTTGGGCCAGCCTTCATTATAGGCATGGCTTTCATTATTGCTACATCTCCTCTTTTCTTCCTTATTGTTAATAGTCTGCTTTTGATATTCCTCCTGGGTGAGCATAGCATCCTTGTCAATCTGCTTCTGCCATGGAACCTGAGACAAAACAGCAGCCATCTAGCTGAAGCATACTAAAGCAATATGTGCAACATGTTTAAATCCCATTTCTGTGTTATGGCTTTTTTTATGGACATATTTTTCAATACTATGGAATGAGAGTGGGATAGAATGTAATAGGGTCTTTTCTGTGGTGGTGCCCTGGTTGTGGAATTCCATCTCTCTGGAGGTCTGATTGGCACCAAATTTAGAATAATTTCAGTGCCAAGTTAAAACCTGGCTGTTCATTTAAGCATTTAGGCCAAACTGATTTTATCCAGGCTGCACATGTTTTCTAGTTATATACTTCAAGATTATTTTAACCAGTTTTAAATTGTCTGTTTTTAAATTGAAAAACTGCACAGTCTTTTAAATTTTGTAGTTATTTATTGTTTTAAGTTAATTTTATTAGAAGCCACCCTGAGATCTTTGGATAAAGGGTGGGATAGAAATATTTTATTTAAATAAATAAATAAATAAATAAATAAATAAATAAAGGGAGCCAGAAGAATGTAAATCATGTCCCTTTCCCTAAATTTTCAAATGGCTAGGTGTGGTGATACAGGTCTTTCATTCTATCTTAATCGGACAACTGTATAAATATGCATTATAACCTGAAGCTTTAATGTCACTCTGTCCTGCATCTGAAGAAGTGGGTTTATAGCCTTGAAAACTCATGCTGAAATACAAACCAGTTCATCTTAAAGGTGCTGCCACATTCCCTTTTTTCTCCCTCTCCCTTCTGCCTTTTTATGTTCTTAGAACTCTTCAGGAAGCAGCCCAGAGCATGCAAATCTATGGTGACACATCTCTGCTGCTGATTATAACTTTCAACTCACACTGCTTTTGATATGTCTATTCAGAACTTAACTGCTTAGTCTGAGTGCAGTAAGTCTTAGAATCTGTGGGTTATGTCTGGATATTTGATACCTTGCTAACAAGTTAAAATAATAACTTAAATACTCTGATATCCAGAGAAGATGTCAAGGTATTGCCTTTTTCATAGAGGATACTGCTGATGTTTTGCTTTAGCTTTAAATTGCTCATTTGCTATCTGTTAGAGAATTCCATGCTAGCTGGTCCATCTGATGAGCCTATGAATGAATTTAAACCCTGACAGATGGTGAGTTAATTATAAATAATAAAGGTCAAGAGCATGTACTGAACATATGAAATGTGTATTATTAATTGCCAGTTAAATATTGCACTCATTATTTTACCATCACTGAGCCTAGTTCTAAGTTCCAGTATATTACAGCACAGCTGGTATCCGTGGATGACTCAGAGAAGACTAAGAATAAAAGAACAATGAAATGAATATTGTATAAGGATTATAAAGGATGCTGAACGGAAACAGCTATGTTTTTTCACCATTTACAAGGAAGCATGGAAAGGGATCAGATGTGTTTCAGATATAGTCTAATCATGTTGAGGTGCTCCTGAGGCTCACAGCTTCCCCTTGACTCATAATTGTCTAGAATTTGGAAGTAATGTCTTACGAAGGCAATATTGCTTTGAAGACATTAATTGGGTGAATAACAAGGGCATCACAATGTTACTTTGAAAGGGTGTAATAACTAACGTGAATAGGTGTGGAATATAAGAAGTAACACTTGATTAAAAAAATATTATTTCAAAAACTTATTTTATGTTTTGGGGAAATTTTTTAACTTTTTTGGATATTTTTAAGTGATTAAATTAAAAGCTAATGTGTTAATATCATGTTCAGAATGAGTAACAAATTACATTTTAATTATTTATTTATTAGTTTTAAAACAAACAGTCTTATTCACAATGAAAAGGGACTATGTTAAAAAAAAGAGAGAAAAAAAGAGAGAAAGGAAGAACTAAAACTAAAACACAGTACAGTTATCTTTCCACATTTGCAGGTTTCACTTTCATGGATTTGATTATTAGTGAGTTTCTCCAATCCCTGCTCCCCTCACTTCAGGCTCTTCTTTTCTGGGGGAAACGTGCCTCTCAGTGGCTCCAATCAGGCTATACAGCCCTTTAAAAATAACATCTCCAATCCTCCTCCTCCTCCTGCAGCTGCTGCCTAGCTAGATAAGGAAAGATTGCAGTCCAGTTTCTCAGCACCACAAACCCTATCCCAGTGACCCCCACAGAGCCACGGAAGGAGATAGGCAAGAGAGGAAATACATGCTGACCCATCCCCTTTCTGTCTCCTTTCCCTGACCTGAGCTGGATCCTGGTTGCCTGTCCTCCCCACCATGACTTGGTCCTCTTCCCACAGACACACATACATTTTTCCACTTTTGTGGAGGTCTTTTGCTTCACTCCTAACCCTAGTGAATGTTAAGGGCCAACTGTACTAACAAATTAAACTACGGTAAAAGTTTTTAAAAAAATTAACACTATTGCATTAGCTTTCTGCAGTATGTTTACAAGCTCTGCACTGTGGGAGAATCTGTTGAATTGAAGCCTGAAGACAACTTAATAATGTCTGCTGGAGTGGTGTAGGGGACTAGGGTTTGGAAAAAATATCTTTGGAACTCAGCTTTTTAGCAGGGCAGGGCAATTCTGGGAGTTGTACAAAAGTTGATTTTTTTCCAAGCTCCAGGGGAAAAGAAATCTGGAAAAACAGATATAGTGTCATCTTGGTCATAATAATACAAATCATGGTGCCTGTATGGAGAGCCTTATATAAGGCAACAAGTACATGCAGTGAGTTTATTCACTGAAAATATCTCTAACGCTCCTCTACATCCAACAAGGGTTCTCTGACTGGCTTACAAAGATCAATCACATAACAGTCCCTTCCTTCAGGCAGTCCAAAAAATGTAAGGCCAAAAGGAAAAGAGATTTTGTGGAGGCAGGGAAAAAAAAGACAGAAAAATTGGGCATTGGTTCCTATTTACAAAGTGGGATTGAAATAGCTCAGGCAGCCAAAAATGCCTAGTCTCTCAGGGAATAGCCCTGTTTCTCTTCTCTCCATGTCCTGCCACTTGATGGAATGGCTGCTGTCCCCAGGTGATAGCTGCAAGAAAGAAAGATTGCTGCCAAGCCACTCAGGTGAATCTATGGCTCATCATTTCTTTAAATGGTAGTTTTTCTGGCTATTTTTTATTTTTATTTGGTTCCTGGGGCCCTTTCACATTACACAGTTAATAGCACTGTGATTCCACTTTAACTACCAGGGCTGCAGCCTGTGGAATCCTGAAATCTGTAGTTTGTTGAGGCACTAAAAGAATTCACTGGAAGAGAATACTAAATGCCCCTCCCTAAACTATAAACCCCAGGGTTTGGTAAGATGGAACCATGACAGTTAAAAAATCAATGCTGTAATGTGAAAGGGCCCTTATATAGAATCAAAATCAAAAAAATTGGAAGGGCCTTGTATGCAGGAGTGTCTGTAGATTTGCCAGCACAAGGATGGTGAATCTGCTCTGGATTGTCCTACCTTTCCTCTCTGAGGTGTTCTGAGTTGGGCAGAAGCTCTGCTGATGCTGAACTAGGGTCTGCCACTGACAGAGCTGCCATTGAACTTGGACCGCCTGTGGTAAAATCCACCGGCTGTGAGATATTCACTGGCTATCCCTGCTCACATGTCATCTAAACCAATGCATCCCAAGCTGTTTGAGGTGGAGAACCAGCAGTTACTTTTTTTCCCCAATATACAAGGGACTGGAACCCTATTTGGCCCATTGGCAACAACTGTTTCTTTTCTGCAACCTTCTCAGAGCCTGGCAGCCAATTGCTTGGGGACTGGCAACGGTCAATGAACCACCACCTTGAGTAGCACTAATGCAATCCGGCGCTTACTGTGAGAAAACCAGTGCTGGCTGTCCAGTGTTACATACATGCCTTTGTTTCACTTACAAAAATTATGTGACACCAGCATCAGAGCTTAGCAAAATTAACTTTTAGGACTGCAGCTTTTAGAATCTCCCAGTCAGCATTCTAGAAGTTGTGGTCAAAATAGTGGCGGATTCTGGAAGTTGTAGAAGAAAATATTAAGTTTTCAAGCTCTGTCCAGTCTTCATTTGAAAGCTTCCAGTGGTGGAAATGCTAGGTCTCCCTTAGGTAATTGGTTTAAATATCAAGCTGTTTTTACCATTGGAATGCTTCCTTAGTCTTGAATTCCAGGTCAGCAGAGCATTTTGCTGTAATTATATCTATATTAAACAGTTATATCAGTTCAATACCATCTTATCTGCCATGGCTCCATCCTGTGGAATTCTGAGTTTTGTAGTTTTTGTTGCA
Source organism: Ctenosaura bakeri (assembly GCA_948474755.1). Taxonomy (NCBI): domain Eukaryota; kingdom Metazoa; phylum Chordata; class Lepidosauria; order Squamata; family Iguanidae; genus Ctenosaura; species Ctenosaura bakeri. The sequence goes on from CAOLHI010001266.1 coordinate 34,442, forward strand.
ATACCTAAGATATTCTGTTAGAGAGCCTTAAATCTGTCTAGCTGAGAATTCTAGGTCCCTTACCAAACTACGAATCCCAGGATATTGTAGAATGTATCCATTGCATTTATAGTGGTACCACATTGTTATAACTGTGTAGTGTACATGCTCTCTTTACTCTCTTTCCTTACAGAATACCAGTCTTATTTTATCCCTTCTTCTGAACCTGTTGCAATTTATCTACACTCTTTTTAAAATGTATTATTCAGATGTGGACTCCATGTACCAGATGAGGCCCAAATAGAATAAAACCATCTAGTTTTGCATGAAAAAAGTGGGACCCCCTCCTTTTTTTAAAGAAAAGTGCAGTCTGATGAGCAGTAAAAGGAACTGAATTTCAGCCTCCCTTGGCAACATGGCTTAGTTTCACTTGTAAACCTGCCTTTTCTGAGGCTTATAGGTCCTTTTACATGGCACTTCTAGCTGTGCATAGATCTCCTGGAAGTTCATGGAGTTATGCATGAGGATAAAATAAATGGAGCCACAGATGATTTGCTTTCCTTCTTAGTTCAATGGCAGGAAGTTCTTACTTACAAAAATAACATACAATTAACTTATACAAGTAACATAAATAACCTTATGAATACTGCCGTGCAAACAAATTGAATGGAGAAATACATTTTATCAGACATTTGTAAAACATAACTGTGTTACAATGTATTACACTTATGATGTTACAGTTACACTTGGAAGCCACCAGCATTTTCATGCTTAGCAGTTTGTGTAACCTATCCTGTATTCAGAACCAATTTTTAATTTTTTAAGTCTAGTACATCATATTTAATAAATACTGTCTTATTTTTTGATTGCACATTTATCTCATTTTTGAAAAACTGCATGAAAAGTATACAAAAATACACACAATATCATACGCATCTAGGATCATTACATTTTAGCAAGCAATCCATTTAAGTTAAAACTCAATTTTCCTTAACCCTTAATGGAACAATGAAGAATTGTGGTTTAGATATATAGGCATATAAAAGAAGAGATGTTTGGCTTTAAAAACATTCATAGGTTAATGTTATTCAGCTTATATAGTTGACTCCAATTTTAAGTATATAGAATTAGATGAAGAACAAGTTTCACTTGGACTGTGCTGAATCAATGTGAAATGTTAGTTGTCACTTATATTTCGTTGATTTCAAAAGGGTGCTTCTAACATTCACGAGCAAATTTCCATTTGTGCAATGCAACTTTCCTCATTTTACTCTTGTCTTTACCCTGCTCCAGAACAGAGGGCAGGGAAATTTGTTTTGCCAGTCATTTTAATTCTTCTAGCAAATGGGTATACCCTCCAGCACTTTGAAAAATAAAACCAGGAGACATGTGGCCAAGCAACATCAGAGTGTGGTCAAGGTGGGCAAAGTTATGAATGGAGAAGAACACTCAAACTCAGAAGACATTGCAGCAGTGTGCTTTTGCCTAAGTCTACTGGGAAGGGCAAGATTCTGTCCCCTCCTCTCTTCTCCCCCTTCCTAATTGAGGGCGAAGTACTTTTGTGTTTTGAACTCGGTTTGTACCGGTGGAAGTAAGCTGAGGTTAAAAGGGGAAAGTGAGAGGAGAAGAGAGAAACTGGGACATTTTAAAAGTAGCTGAAAAAGTGGGATGACAGAGGATTAATCAGGACTGTCCCTGCAAATTGGGACAATTAGAGGGAATGTTAGTCTGGATCAAACCTACTTCCTTTTAGTATTTTTGTTCTTCTTATGGATTTTGTGGACTTTGTTCTTCTTACGATGTTTAGTTTTTAATATATCTATTTTTATGTATTTTACCACATAATGTTATATATATCTACTCTGGCATAACTTCTATTGAATTCAGGAGGGCTTATTCCCAAGTATGTGTGTATAGGATCTCAACCTTAACCATACCATAAGTCACCTTGTAAGGGGTTTAGGAAACATGGCCCATCTAAGTAAATAAAAAAATAAATAAAAAGTTTTGGTTTTCATATGACAGGACTTATCCCTTATTGCTTTCATTTTCTGCAGGTCCTACAACTGGGCTCAGAGATCCTCCCACAATACAAGCAAGAGGCACCAAAGACCCCACCACATATAATTTTACATTACTGTGTCTTTAAGACAACATGGGATTGGGTCATCCTGATTTTAACCTTCTACACAGCTATTTTGGTTCCTTACAACGTCTCATTTAAAACCAAACAGAACAATGTGGCCTGGCTGGTAGTGGACAGCATTGTTGATGTTATTTTTTTGGTAGACATTGTGCTTAATTTCCATACCACTTTTGTTGGGCCAGCTGGAGAGGTGATCTCAGACCCAAAGCTGATCCGCATGAATTACTTGAAGACCTGGTTTGTCATTGATCTTCTGTCCTGTTTGCCATACGATGTGATCAATGCATTTGAGAATGTTGATGAGGTGAGTCCAGTTTTGTTTTCATGTGTTTCTTGACAGGGATTAGTTTGCAGGCTTCATATTAATTGTCTACATCTATATGTGCTTATTGTACTATCTTTCTTCGCTTCAATCTTTAATTGATTCAAGAAGTTATTGTTGGTTCACAGTAGTACTTCACAATCTCTTACAGATAGTTTCCAGGTGAAAAAAGTACATCTGTAATATTTGCTGCCTCTGTACAGAAGATCCTATTTCTCCTTCTCTTCCCTTCTGTAAAGGACAAATATACTTTGTGTTGTTTCTTTGCACCATAGAGTTTCATTGCAGCTCCATCCCAATGATGGTTGCTGAATTTTGGTGGCAGTGATTGTGGGACTATAATAGGAATGGGCAACCTCCTATCCTAGGAAGACTGTGACCCCCCCCCGCCCACTCCTGGTGGGTTTGTCAGTGTTTCTTTGCCTTACTGATCCTGGGATATTGTCTGTTCCCTGTTCTAGGCTCATCACTGAGTATTTTTTTAAAATGAATGACTCATTTTCAAAATAGAAGGAAACTGGACAGGTTAACATTCATCTGAGAGAACTTTGGAAAGTTGGCAGGTGAATAGGATGTCATTTTTCTTGTTAGAATGGGATGCTCAGCTGGAATGAAAATATATTTTAAAAGCCCCACTCATCCTCTTAGTTTGGTAGTATTTAGTATATGATTTGTTCTTTCTTTCTTTCTCTCTCTCTTTATTTTATTGCTTTTGACCAATGGCCATTGCAAAATATGTGATTTGTTGTCTTTTTTGGTGCATCCTTTTTTCCCCTAATGCACACACAAACATGCACAAGATTTTTAAATAGACAATTCACATTTACAGGGTGGCAGAAATACAGTTGAACAAATATTTCCTTAATCTCACAAATTAATTGTCAAATCACAATATGGGAGGATGAGGTGTAGCTACAGGGGAGGCAAAATGTGGGCATGGCTTCCTGAAATAAGAATCCTGCCCTCCCCAATGAAATTATCCTTCAGTCCTTAGTTTCTAGCATTGAGGTAACTTAAAACTTAAATTGAACATTTAGAAATATAGTTTAGGCATCCATAGAAAAGGAGTGGGCAAAATTACTAAAAGAATACGAATATAGTAAATATAAGAGGACTAAGTGTAAATAATTTCCAATGCCTGTCTCCCATGCTAGAAATTTGGGAACTGAAGGATTATTTGGAGGGAGGGAGGAATTTTTATTTGGGAGCCAATGCCCTCATTTTGCTCTCCCTTCATAGTTACCTGGTGGGAGGACTATATACTTCTACAAGAGCCTGTCCATGTTCTGACAACTTTGACGATTGTATGTCTTTCAGTCCTGCCACCCTTCATTACAGATTTGGCTGGAAAACAAGAAAGGGTAACTGCTCACTGATATTCTTTTCCTAGAGGGGCTAGACTTTCCTCATCCGTATTGGCAGCAAGTGAAGACCTTGGCCATTTCTGCACCTTACCCTTTTCCATTGTCCTCTTGTTGTGATTCCCACAGCACCTTTGCTGAGATGGGAGTGTGACATGAACACTCCCCTCTGCACCTGGCTGGCTCCCTGTGGATGGGAGCGTGAGTGACAAGTGTCTGCCTTCCGTGGCGCAGCTGGCCTCTTTCCTGTGTTGCACTGGGGAAGGAAGTGCCTACATTGCTTTTCTGCCTGTTCTGCATGGCAGTTGGTGACAGGAGTGTTGCACAATCGTGGGCCATTAGTGAAATATCCCAAGATCACAATGGGTGGGGTGTATTGGTAGTGGGACCACGACAATGTCATGCAAAAGCACAACTCGCAGACCACTGCCAACGTGTCCCCACTGCATGACGGCGATGTCATGCAGAAATGGTCCTTTTCATTCCAATAGGCTTTTGGTAACTGATTATTTTACAAGAAAAGAGTTTTATTAGCATGCTGTAGTATTTTTTTTTATCTTTTTGTTTTTAATGGAAAGATTTTAAGTGCTTTTTAATTCTAAAGATAGTTTAATTGCATTTTTAAAATAACAATTTTTCTCTATTTTTAACTTCCATTCTTTCATTTTGTAAACTGCTTTGAGTGCCAACTCTGGGCAAGAAGTGGAAAGTAAATAAACAAATGCAGTAGAGTACAACACAACACAATATAGTACAGTAATTGTTATTTCTTCCATTTTATAAATGATATATCATAAATTTTATTTAAATTAAATTATCATAATCCTAACTATAATCAGTCATGCCATGGTTATAACCTCTTAAATTCCTTTCCCATCCATTCTTGCTATAGAATTTTCAGCAAGTCTTTTAAAATGTTTTGACAGTTATTATTTTGTTTTTGTTATTGTTCAAACTGACTGCATTGTTCTAAAGAGTTTTTCTGTGGGAGAGGCCTCCCGTATTCTGTTATAATGCAAAATCTTATGCACTTGTTTTCCCAACCAAATATTTTCCTGTACTCTTAAATGTGGTAAGTTATATTTTTAGCTGTTCAAAACTCAGTTGAAACTAATATATTAACAATCATCTTTCTGTTCTATGCTATGACAGACCTATCTCCTAGTGATGTTACTAAATTCTACCCCTATTAGCATCTGAGCCAGAATTCTGAAAGCTGGATGAGGTCCATCCTATTCACAATGGCTCAATAAGTAAACTATGCTATTTTAACCTACCTCAGAAGCCAAATAATAGGCAAACCAGGAATCTAGCAGTGACAGATGCCCACTGAGTGTCCCAAGGCTCCACTGTAGAGGAGAAGCAGAGTGTCACTTTCTCCCTTACTTTGTTACATGTCTCAAGGCATGCAAAATGGAGATCCAGCATGGCACAAGCGTGGTGTTGCCAGGCATTCTCATTCAAGCATTCAATATGGAATGGGAAAAGTGAACGCTCAGGCCTTTCGCATCAAAGGGATCAGGCAAACAGATAAATAAACAGAAGAAATGCTGGAGCCGTTTCATACTGCACTTCATATGAAAGTTATAGAACTAACAATTCCACTTTAATTGTCATGGCAACATCCAATGGAATCTTGAGGTCTGTAGTTTGGTGAATCATATAGAGCAATCTGACTGAGAATTCTAAGTATTCCTCTCTAAAACTGAAAATCCCAGAATTCTGTAGGATGGAACCAGGGCAGGTAAAGTGGAATCATAGCATGAATGGGACTCAGGTCACATGCCTGGACCAGAATGTGAAATCAGCTCTGGCGTCCTTAATTCACTCTAGTGTTTTCACAATTACATCTGTATGTGTGGTGCAGAAAATTGCATATTGGAAAAAATATTGACATAAATGTCTTAAACCAGGGTTGGGAAACTGCACAGGAGCAAAGTGATAATATTTAATTGCTAACAAACTCTTAGGCTGCAGCCCCATCCAGGCATGCCAAAGTAACTTGTTTTCCTTCTGTTCTGCTTCAAAATGGCAACTGGAAATGATGTTGCCTCACTTCCTGTCATGAATATGAAAGACAAATGGAAGGACAACAGGATATTTGAGAGTGGGTGGGGGTTCTGGACAGGTTTGGGGAGAATCAGGGAAGAGGGTTTTTTTTTTGTTTTTTTTTAGTCATGTTTACACACATGGGTGGTTTTAGCTAAAATTTCTGGATGATTTTTCACACAAAATGCATGCAATTTTTTAAAAATTGGAGGATTCAGGAGCTGTTTCAGCAACTGATGGGAAACTTCAAAAATGGGATCCAGGGACAGTATGTGGCTCGCAGGCTGCATTTTCCCCACTTTAAATGGGTATATGAAACTTTTCTAAGTCCTGACCCTGTTAGTAATCTGAGAGCACTTCCACACAGTTGGGGTGTGAGAGACTGTTGTCCAAATTACAGTACTGGTCTGCAGACAGTACTGATCAGAAAGCCACTGGGTGTCAGTCTATGGTAGGTTTTCATGAAAGAAAGCAAATACGATAATAATACAAATATGGTACTGGTCCCTGGTACACTGAAAAAAAAGCCCCTTCTTGTTTGCCACATCAGGTAGTTTGAGAAGCAGTAGTCTACCTTAAATCACATATTTATATGTGATAAAAGTTAATTGAATATGCTGAGTTCACTTTTGAAATGAATTTGCTGCTTCTTCCTTTTTTTCCTGCCCAGAAGCAGAACTCAGCACAGATTTCTATTTCCATTCCCTTCAGCACAACCAGGTATTATTCCAATTGACTTCTTGGTCTGATGATAAGGTAATTGTACTGAATCCATAGACCTGACTTGTTGGAATGCTCTTGCAAGTCTGGGCGAGAAAACTTTTCTTCAAAATCCAGAAATTGCTTTTCTTAGTAATATCATGTAGTATTTTTTATTTTATAAAAAGAGAATTTTAAAGTGTAATATGACTGGAAGGGGAAGTGACACAAGTTTCAATCATACTAGTCAAATAAGATGAGGGCTATAAAATCACATTCTGTTCCCTTTGGCATTTCCCCCAATCCCCTATCAGGCTTCCTGTGTGAAGGAACAGCCTCCTCAATTGCAGCTCATTTCTTTTTGCGCTGCAACATCACAGCAAGTGCCATCTGAATAATTTTGGATCTAATTATTCTTTCCTCAGGGGTGGGTGTCAGTAAAGAACCATATTGGCAAATCAGCTCATTTTAAAAATCAGCTGTCATTTCTATGTGAAGGACCCTGGAGAATATGGCTGATGTGCCTTGTAGATTATTCCACCAACACAAATAATGCCTCTGAACCTGTTGGCTTTCTTCAGCAATGTGTCTGTTGTCTATCCTAGATTGTAAGCACTTTAGGGTAGAGGGCAGAGACTTTGGCAGTTCTGCCAGCTACCATCTACACTAGCATTCCAATGTATATAATAGTGGTAGATTTTATTTTAAAACTCACCTTTTTTTGCCATAGGCAACCAAGAATTCCACGACACTGCTGGGATAGATCATTTTATCCCTCTTCCATCAGTCTGCTTGATTCTCATATAAGCTGTAGAATAAGGAAAGTCCCCTTACTCTCTGATCAGCGTGAAAATGAAGAGGGCAAATAGATGAACTGTTTACTGTGTTATTTCTGTATTTTGTAAACAACTTCTTTTTCATAAGCTTGCACTTCTGTGCTGGCAACAAGAATAGAAATGTTGTCTACTAGGCTTGTAGTAGGCTAGTAACATTTTTTTGGAAGGCTAGTACTTTTTCTGGGCTTATATACAAGGTAGTAGTTAGGGTAAATTCTATAATTAGGCACAATGAGGCAGTCATGTCAAGCACCTGGGAGATGATAGCAAGGTTTCGGAAGAGAGATGGTGATATAACATTCATTTGGGCTGCCTTGTGCCCCCTTCAGGCTCAGCGAAGGATACTGCTCTATTGCCAGTGTGGGAAAAAAACATTCAGTTGGGTTTTATACATGGAATGGAATCCTCTTGTTCCTTGCCTCAGACAGCAGAATCTCTAGGGATGCCCTCAGTCATAAACCTTGAAAATTTGCATGACTAAATAATGTGTTAATCATGCAAGTGTGTTTCCTTTGGCCTTGTATAACTTCAACTGGAATGCTTCCAGCTGCATTTTGTTCTCACATTCATATTTGTTTATTAAAGTAACAGACTGAGCCACTTCTCTTTTATGTCTGGAACTGGTAGAGTGCTTGAGTTTCTCACAAGCTGCAGAGATTTAGCATTCTGGGTGTTGCATTTCACTATGTCATTGATGAATGTGTTCAGTCACCATTGTGTTGACTGGACCTTTTCAACACAGGAAGCTTTGGTGTTCTGGTAGGTCTGGAGCAGTTGGAGTGTGGTGGGATGACTAGTAAGGCTATGTGAATCCCTCTACTTTGCAGCCTCTGTTGAGTGGAGCATCTTCTTGTGTAATCATACAATCATAGAATCATAGAGTTGGAAGAGACCACAGGGGCCAACCACCCTGCCATGCAGGAACCCACATCAAAGCACTCCCGACAGGTGGCAATCCAGCTTCTGCTTAAAAACCTCCGAAGAAGGAGACTCCACCACATTCTGAGGCAGCATATTCCACTGCCAAACAGCTCTGACTGTCAGGAAGTTCTTCCTGAGGTTTAGGTGGAATCTCTTTTCTTGCAGCTTGAATTCATTGCTCCTTGTCCTAGTCTCTGCAGCAGCAGAAAACAAACTTGCTCCCTCCTTGACATGACATCCCTTCAGATATTTAAACATGGCTATCAAGTCCCCTCTTAACCTTCTCTTCTGCAGAGTAAACATACTCAGCTCCCTAAGGTGCTCCACATAGGGTATGGCTTCCAGACCGTTCACAATTTTGGTCATTCTCCTCTGGACACACTCCAGCTTGTCGATATCCTTCTTGAAATGAGGTGCCCAGAACTAGACACCTCATGTGGTGGTGCTGGAATTCTAGTTTCTTTCAAATATTTTCCCCCAGACTTCCATATGTTGAGGGAGCAGCATGCAGCTTGTGAGATGCATGCACATCTCAAGCTATTTTTGCATCTTTTTCTGCCCTCCCTTACTTTTCCAGGTGTCATCAAATTTAAATAACAGCTGTGCTGGCAACCGTCTCAGCAGCTGCCATCCAATTTTGGCATTCAAGGAGGTGGCACAGACTTTGTTAGGTTGGGAGGTTCCATTGCATCCGTGAACAAGCCTGGAGGTTGCCCACCGCTGCCATACATATGATGAAACCCTTCTTTCATCCAGAGTCTCATCTGTTTCTTGATTCATGCTGAGAGGCAGATTGTGAGGCATGTTAGCAACCCTGACATGCTCTATGGTGCATCTGAATCCATCTCCAATTGTACAGTACAGTTTCTGTTCATCTGATTAATCCCTAGTTGGCTTACATCCTAGTTAGAGGGCAAAATTTCATTTGAGCAATCATCATCATTTGAAAACCTGTTTTCCCTTAACTGGAGCACTTTATTAGGTTGGACTCAAATGTAGTCATGGTTAGAGTAACCACATTGAAATAGATGGACTTACTCCTAGTTAATTTGTCTCATTGATTCCCTCAAGTGTACTTCTAAGCATAACTAAGTCTAGATTCAACTCATTCTGAGGAGACTGGCTGTTTCTTTTTTCTTTTCTTTTTAACTCAGGCTGTCCTGACATGAGCCACAGTAGTTTATGACTTGCTGATGTTAGCTAAATTGAGAACCATCCTTCATTCTTATTAGTCTTGACGGTACAGACGTGCCTCCTTGAAGAACTGCAGGGGAGATATATTAAATATAAATGCAGTGACATTTGCTTAACCAGATAAATTAGAGAAACGTTTGATGCTGGGCAAGGAAGATGTTTAGTTTCCAATCTAAACTAATGAAGAAGAGACAGAACAAACAAACAAGCAAATGAGGAGCACCAGAAATAAATATTATGCTCTCTATGAAAAGGAAAACAGTTGAAATGTGATCAGGGAGTGGAGCAGAAGATGGAAAGAATTGTTGAATGGATGATTTCAAAATTAGCATGTTAATGGAATGGGCAGTACATTCCTTTGACCACAGATCTAGTTGGTAGAATTATCTCTGTTCAAATTTGAGTAGTTTACTTACTTAAGGAAGAGAAAACTAGTTTGTTGAATTCTCAGTGAAGTAATTTTATATATATTTTTTCTTCTAAGGTGGAAGAAATTATTTCCTCCCCCTATTGTTTGGTGGTCAGACAATTCCATGGCTATTTAAACTCTAGGAATTGCCAAATTTTATGAAAGGATATGTGCTTCAGAGCATAGTAAAAATAAAATATTGGGTGGTGTCTGAAATGCACTTGGACAAGGTTTACTACTCAAATTGCTTAAGCAACAGGAGTATCATATTTTTGCATCTCTCTTTCATAGGCAGTGAAAACACCATAATATCAAAGTAAATAGCTAACAATTTGTTGCGCTTTCATAATACCCAAAATCTGCTGCTTCGCTCTCCCACCTGGCTGTGTCCTCTGCAGCCTAACATCTAATTTTTCCACTGCCATTTTCCCATCGCAGAGAAGAGATTATTTCTTTCTGAGTTGTAATTAAGCAAAGGTTCTATTTCTGAATCAACTGGCAAGGTTACTTTGCTTTTAAAGAAATGCTTCCAATGACTTATTGCATGATACGATGAAGCAAAGCAGCCCACATAAGCTTCTCAAGATATATAAAGCTGAAAGCATTAAGGACTAAATTATACTCCAGGGATAATATATGGTAATATCATTTGTCAAAGAAGAGCAATTGATCTTGTTAAGTTGTACATTACTTTGGAAAATGGCTGTTGGCACCACAATTTAAAGTGCTTAGAAAGGAATATGTGTCTTAATACACTTATTCTATGTCCACTACATTGAAGCAGAAGCTTATATCTTAGCAGTTGCTGGGCAGCACATAGCAGTTGCTTCAAAATGATTAAGGCAAAAAGGGTCAACAGTTGCTTCCCCAACATTCTTGTCTGCCAAGATCAGGAGTGGGCAATTTCCTAGAATAAGGAGGGGTACAATAACCTTCTCAAAGCCTGTGGGACCTGATCTTCCACTGAATTCGCTCCTAAAGTTGTTGATGTAAATCAGCAAAATCCATGGCAACTCTCTATGGTAGAGGAAAGTACTATTGGCACATGACAAAGCACAGGACAGGGTGTCTTAACTCTCAGTTACTAAGGGAAGCAATGAAATGAAAAAAAAAAAAATCACCGCAGCTACAGTGGTGCAGATGGCTATGGCTGATTATTCAAGTGTGTTGCAGGTGCCACAAAAGTGGAGTGGAAAGGGACAGATATGCTTCCAAGTCTGCATGAGTAGTGGACGCATATTTATTTAAAAATGTCTATCCCACCTGTTATCAGATATTCTCAAGTTGTCATACGATATAAACAATTCAAAACATTTCTAGATTAAAAATAACTTGAAGAATATTAAACTGTTGCTAAGACTACATTAAAAACAACAATAGTTTAGCACAAGGGGAGAGGAATCAAAAGGAAAGAAATATCTCAAGAACCATAACAGAATCATGTGACTGCCCTACTTTTCATGGAGAGATTTCTAGTCAGAGTTGGTCCAAGAAACATCAGAGGCTGAGATGTTGGAAACCAGCCAGATTCTCAGCATCCTGACCAGGCCTAGGCCAGAACCCATCAGGAGTATGAAACCAGATGCAGAACCAGATGCAGTCCCCTGGAAGGAAGGAGTCTACAGAAAGGAAGAAGAATGTTAGGCACCAGACAGGAGGTCAGCCCTTATAAAGGATGATCCAGATTCCAGGCTTTAACACTGTTAGAACATATTGCTCATTAGGAGTAATCCTTGGTGGGAACAATCCTTCTTGGAGTGACTATCAGCCTCCCTTGCCATGTTGTGTCTCTAGTGAAGACTAGGACAGCTCAAGGAGCCTTGTTTGAGTGCTGTGATCCCACTTTAATTGCGGTGGTTCCATCCAGTGGAATCTTGTTTAGGGAGGGGCATTTGGAATTCTTAGCCAGAGAGCTCCAGGATGGAACCATGACAGTTAACATGGAATAATAACCCTATAATTGTAGTGTGAATGGGCCTGATGAGACTTTGGGTGACTGAAAACTGCTTAACTCTGTCCACTGCTCCCTTTTAAAACATCTTTAACTCTTTTGCTGTCCAATCTATAAAATGAAGAGACCACACACAGGGCTTGGGTTGAACTAGGGCAATTTATTAGAATATGCCTAATCAACATAAAGCTAGTAGTGAACTTGACCTTGAATTTAAATTTGACCTTGAACTTGATTTTGAACTTGTGGCCCTTTTGTGGAAGGTGAGCTCCCAAACTGCAACCCCCTCGTCTTGTGACGCTGCAGTAGGGGCAAGTTGTGGGCCCGCCCCAAGGACAGCATTTGTCCTACACCAAAGGGTGCCATAGGTACTCACCAAAACCCTCAGACCCCCCCCCACCAGCCATGGAGACCTATTTAATACCTAGTTAAATCACCACCCTATAAAGCCAATTGCCCAATCCCTTGGCACAGTGTAGGGTAGGCAAAACCCCCCCCGGGGGGGGATTCCTACCTGGCCCTGAAGTGACCAGTAATCTTACACTGAAGCCATAGGGTGGAAGAGTGGGTTGCCAGCAAACAAAGAGGCTGAGGAAGGGGTGGTGCAGCCCTAAAAGGGGTCTGCAGACCCCTCCCCTTCCCATTCCCAGTGCACGACAAGGGTCGCGCGGTGATTGTGTGGTCTCCTTTCATGGGAGGCCAGCAAAGGCATCCCCCCCACCATACGTGATCATGTGGGTGGGTGGGGGAGACGAATTGTGCTACATATTCTTGTATTTTCAGCATTTATAAGCTGAAGTCCCAGAGACTTCTAAGAGAGGTAAATTCTCCCCTTATTTTTGGCAGAGAAAAGGTATTTTGGGAATTTCTACAGGTTTGGCTGTGGAAACTGCAAACTTAGCCTTTGGGGCCCCATGTAGTCTTTGAGCCACTCGTTGTCCACACTATCTTGTGTCTTAATTCTCCTGTATTTCATATTGCAGTTCACAGTCAAATTGTTATTTAAGTAATATTAAGGAATATCAATAACTTAGATTAATTAATCAGGTGGACTCTAAAATACTAATCATTGAAGTGCAAGATCAGTCATGAGAACTCTTGCCCTTAGGCTTAAAATCTAATAGACCTGACATAAAAGGAAAATGGATTGAGAGGGAAAGGTGGGGGAAGCAAACCCAGGAACTAGTTTTTAGTTATCTGGTTCTTATAACTGGCTGGAATGGAAAATGATTCATGAAGGGAAAGAAAGAAAAAAAACACCCAACCTATTGTTCTCTCAGATGAAGAGATAGAATGCCCAAGTTTTCTTTATTTTCTACTACACCCTCCTGGAATGTCTGCTGTCAAGTGACAATTGATGGAAAGAGCCAGAAGTATCCCTTCTCTCATTTGCTGCAGTCTGATGGACATAGCTGAATTACAATAAGCTTCTTCATATGTAGTAATTAACCTTATCTTCTTCATATGTTGGTCCTAAATCCTGACGCTGTTTTAATCATAGATGATGAAAGAAAAAGAAAAAGAAGAACATATTACAGTAGGCCCTCCACATTCATGAGAGATAGGGACACAAATCCCTCGCAAATGTCAAATAATCGTGAATAGGGTGCCCCCATTACAGATTTCTGCCCAGCCAGTACACCCACTCAGGTGGGGGCAGGGAAGCAGGGAACCAGTGATCGGCTTCTCTGGGCTTTGTGCCGCCTGTGCGGGCTGCACCCGTACCCTTACCCGCGGCAGTGGCAAGGTGGCACAAGAAGCACAGGGAGTCGGTGATTGGCTTTCCTGGCCCTTTGTGCCACCTGCACAGGCTGTGCCCGTACCCGCAGTGGCAGCAGGGCAGCACGAGGAGTGCCGGGAGCCAGTGATTGACCTTCCTGGGCCTTCGAGACACCCACATGGGCCGTGCTCGTACCTGTGGCTGTGGCTGGGCAGTGCGAGGAGCGCAGGGAGCTGGTGATCAGCCTTCTGGACCTTTGTGCTGCCCGCATGGGGTGTGCCCCCACTGGGGGCAAGGAAAATGGGTGGAGCAAGTGGGGTGGGAATGAGGTGGGAGTGGGAGAATGGAGGGGCGAGGAGGCACCTCGTGAATAATAAAATTCGTGAAAGTGAAGCCCGTGAATGTGGAGGGAGAACTGTAATTATGCTTTTATGCCCTTAAGATCTGAGGAATTTTAATTAGATTAATATCGGAAACATCATTTTACATTTAAAATTTCATTATAAATTTTATTTCACCTCGTTACATTTTATAACACCTTGTTTTTACTTAAAGCTATTTGTAGCCCATCATAGTGACAAAATTGTTGTTGTTGTTGTTGTGTGCCTTCAATTCATTTCTAACTTAATGGCAACCCTAAGGCAAACCTGTCATGGGCTTTTCTGGTGCTGAGAAAGTGTGATGGACCCAAGATCACCTATTGGGTTTCCATGACTGAGACCCTTTATGCACCTTACCTTTTTGCGGTGCTGGGGTGTGGGGCTTGCGTGAGCAGCCTCCAGTGAGAGGCTCTCGTGTCCCGGTTCTTTCAGCTCCGCAGCTGCTGCTCGCTCGTGTGAGAGCCCCGCCTCTTCCTTTCGCAGTGCAGCCTGGGACCTTCCCAGGTTGCACTGGACAGGAAGTGCAACTGGCCCGGCTCCCGAGGCTCCGCACACAAGGTAAGTGCGCGCAGGGCCCCAGAGTGATGCGCGACAGCGCACCATTTTCGGCTTCAAGCTGAAAATGAAAAAATGCATGAGTGGTCCCTGCCAGGCCCTGGAGTGTCGCGCAAATGTGAGTGCGTCATGTGGACTGTTCCTCACATGTGCGCAACACTCGAGGGGCCCTTTTGCATCAAAAATGCCATGCAAAAAGGGCCTGAGTGGAGAATCACGTCCTGGCCTTCAGGGTCCAATGCTCAAACCACTGCACCATGCTGGTTGTCCTAAATAATCCAAATAACTTTCTACAACAATTAAATCAAGAAAAGACAAATCATAATGTAAAGTAAAATCAAATAATTTTAATGTAAGTATGTAAAATTGAAAGTGCCATTTCATGTGTGCTATTATGCAGTAATGTTAATAAGCAAAATATTGGCAAGTAATAATTAAACAAAATCATCCCCAACATTTACAAAAAAGCCCACTTTTCAGAACTGCTCCCCCCACCCCGCCCCAGTCTTTGCTTCCAAAGTTGTTGTGAGGAATAAGGGAGATAAATGAGACAAGAAGTGTGAAGCGTTTTCTCCCATTAAATGTGCTCAGCAGAAAACAAATAACAATGAGGGCAAAACATAGCTAGTCCCTGGTGTATGGCATTAGAAGGAGAAAAACATGTTTCTATATTCTGTTTATGGAAAAAGCTGCTTGAGAATGTGAACTTATGTAAATCTGTCATAGGCTTGCCACTTTTAATTTGGTTCAAGAAAGATATAAATAGTCTTCTGTTTCCATACTTCCTCAGAATTGCTCATATTCTGTCATGCATTGAAGGGATTAGATAATGCTTTTTGTTGTTTGTTTTAAAATATGGTTTAGTTCTTTTTAAAAAATTACTTTCCCCAGGTCTCATTGTCTTGCTTTGTGATGATTTATGTCTTCAGTTTGCATTGGTGTAATAGATAACAGAGCTGCAGGTTCATCTACACTTCTTTCTCTTTTATATACTTGAATCATAATCTAAGTCAATATAATTCAATCATATTGAATCTGACTGGACACAAGTAGGTGATTTTGCAGCAAGTATGGCACTTTGCATTCCCAAGACGACATAAATATCAGAGCACGTGGTGCAGTCTGCACAGTGAGCCTACTGAAAATGAGGCAACGAGGAACAGCAGCCAGAAGATTAAAATCCTCACCCTTGCTGGGCAGTGGTGGGCAACCAATGAGTCCAGGGACCAGTAGCACCTTCCCCTTTACCTCAATGGACCACATATACCCATCTTTCAAAACTAGATATGATCAGAAGGTTGCCTTCTTCTTTTAAAACTTATTTTGAGCCCAAAGGAGGCACGGAAGGAGCTTTAAGTGTCCAGTTGTGCTTACTGTAGACACACATCTAGAGGCACAATGCTGGCTGCTTTTATGCTCACTTTTTTGGCATGCAGGATATCAGGTATCTTTGGGGAATGTTGAAGTGAGGGTCACAATTTGTACATTGTTTGTTTAGAACATGTTGTAAGTGTGCCTTCCAACATTTCGCAGATGAAAATCAAGACCATTTCCGCACTAGATTGTTATAGTACTATTATTCTACTTTCAACATCCTATGAGATCAAAGGTCCCTCCCTAAACTGCAAACCCCAGGATTCCATAGGAGGTTGAAAGTCGAATAATGGCACTATAACAGTCTAGTGCAGAAATGGTCCAAGACATGTATGCTCAAGCAACATCAAAGTGTGGTCAGGATTGTTGTGATTATGTGCCTTCAAGTTGTTTATGACTTATGGAGACCCTAAGTGAACCTATCATAATATTTTCTGGTGGCTGAGAGTGTGTGAACTACCCAAGGTCATCCAGTTTTTTCCATGGCAAGGCAAAGAATTGAATCCTGGGCTCCAGTGTTATAGTCTAATGCTCAAACTGCTACACCACACTGGCTCTCATGGTCAGAATAGCAAACTAGCGTTGCCCGGGATTTTATTTTCTCATAGGTAATACTTGTTAGAAAGATTTGAGATCCTGTGTCTCTAATTCTCCAAATTGTCTTATCCAGTACCTGTAACTTTCCCCCATATTCCCTAATCCAATCTGGATTTAGAGCTATTAACATACAGAGGTTGGATTCCTGAGGGAATACACTGCCCTCCTCCTTGCTGCTTGGCCTTGTCTCCATAGCAACCAGCTAGGCCCAAAACCTATCTGGCTGAGAATTCTAAAGGCCACTCCTTAAACTGCAAACCCCAGGATTCCATAGAATCTTCTCAGGTAGCCAATCATATGAGGTCTTCCCCTCACACAACCAATCATATCATTTGCCTGATCCAGCCAATCATATGAGGTCTTTGTCTGACACAGACAAACAAACATATAAACTTTGACTTTTATATATTAGGTGGAACAACAAGATTCCACTCCCTCCTTTTTCCCTCCCACTGAATTGAATGCAAACTACTTTTGCATATAAAATAGGAAAATGGGAGGAGTAGAGAGAAATTCTGATATTTTAAAAGCAGCTGAAAAACTGGGACAACAGAGGATTAATTGCCAAATTGGCATAGCTGGAAGGTATACATAAGGAGAGCCATGCTCTGTCAGTCCAAAGGCCTCTCTAGGCCAGCAGTCTGTTTACACAATGGCCATCCAGATGACTCTGAGAAGCCTAAACAGGATGTGAATGTAATTGCTCCTCTCCCCAATGCTTATATATTCCAGTAACGTATTCAGAGTCATATGTTCTCTTCTGATTAACTTTAACCTTCATTCTGTTTTAATCTGTGTTGCAACTGATCTCACGTCCCATACCGAGAGAAAGACAGGATAGAAATAAAACAAAACACATTTGATATTTCAGGTACTTCATAGCCATTATGGCTAGTAGCAATTGATACCTTTATCTTCCATTAAAATAGGCAAATCCTCTTATTATTTTAGTATAGCCTTAGAGGCCATGGGAAGGGCACCGTTTTATAAACCTCTGGTCTAATTGGAGTAGAGAATTGGAGTAGGAATTGAGAAATGCATGTTCTAGTCCCAACTGAGCCATGAGACTCACTGGGTGACATCAGACATTCATTCTGTCTCAGCCTGATTTACCTTGCAGGGTTGTTGTAAGCTTGAAGTGGGGTGGAGGAAGCGCACCATCTGCATTGCCTTGAGCTGATTAGAGGAATGAGGAGATATAAGTGTAACTAGTAAAAAGTAACATTTGATATGTTTGTAATTCCGTTACCTCTTCCTTTTTTTAAAAAAAATATTAAAGTGGAGGTGGAATTGTAATTGAACTGAGACTGAACCTGTTACCCTCCTCATGCAAACTAGCACAAGCCCCTTGCATAAGCATTAGGCTCAAGGAAGCAAGCAAATATTGGTGGAGAGGCTACGAAAGATGAAGCAAGCCTCTCTTCTTCTCTAATGCTTCCTCTCATCCTTATTCTGTTGGTCCTTACATGAGGAAAGAAGTCATACAGAAGTCAGTTTGTCTTTGATGCTGTTGTTTTCTTATCATAAGATCCATCCGTTGACTTTGGGCTTCAGCTTGTTGTTGCAAAGGGTGGCTCAATGCTTCTTACTTCCTTTTCTTACAGGATCTGGTTCTGGATAATTCTGAGCTGAGAATGGCTTGCATATTAGTGGGCAGTGATCCAAACTTGGTCCAAATGATAAAGATACTATCCAAGGTGCTGAACCATATTCCCCAAATTAGTTCAGTGTATTGGCCAATTTCTTAAAAATCCAGGGTGGATTCCCCACCCCACTGAAACAGTTGCCACTCCTAGCTGGAATCCAGTTCAGTGTCTTTCACATAATTACAAAAGCTGTTGGACATTTTTGTCTAAGGCAGACTGTCCACATTTAGTTCAAGGTTACAGAAGTGGAGTTGTGTGCAGTGCAGTGCCCTTGTGCATGCAGAATTTCACTTGATTGTGCATTTGATTGCATATATGGGTGTGTGTTTGTTGTGCAGTGTTCTCATCCAGTTCAAAAGTAGCATAGCGCAATCAATGCATGTGACACCACATGTGAAGATTTACATTATGCTGCTCTGATGTTGGTTCCTGTCTTATGTATTTGAGGAGCCTATGATAAAAAACAAAGAACTGGGACTTCATGAATAAAGAGAGTGAGCTTTTGCCTCTTCTTCTGCTGATGCAGAGAGCACATGCCCCACATAAGAAAAAAACAAATGCATAATAACATTGCTTACCTTCTGTAGCTCTTGTTAGGATGATTGTTTTGAAATATTATACCAATTTTTATGACCCTCCCCAGGTCCCAAATGTGGCTGAGATAATGTCTGGGTAGCACTCTGAGTATTTGAAATGGATTATATAAATGCTAGATATTGTTTGTAGTCTTGGTTTTCAAAGCCCAATGGAAAAAACATTTTAATAGTTTCAAATTAACCATTCTCTGTGTTGCTCATATTGGTTCATTGGTCCCTTTGGGCATTACTGTCTCAAATCCCCATGTTCATTAATATCCTTTTCAAAAAATGCTCGTAAGCTTTGAAGAGTGGCTGGTCTAATTAATTAAGAGGTTATCAACATAGGGAGCATGTGTTTTGATGGATGCAATGCTAGATTCATTTTTTGACTCCTACAGGTAAGGGATTGGAAATAGCAAGACTGAAGAAAGACTTGTACCCATAGGCTCTAGAGAGTTGATTTTCAGAGATGGCTGAAGAACTGGATTTCATGGATTACAATAAAATCCAGATATAAAGCTGATATGCTGCAAAGCCACTTAGTTTAAATATGTATCCCTCACTTTCTCTAAGGAGCTCAAAGCTGTACATACAGGAGTTATCCCATTTTATCCTCTCAAAAAGCCTCTTGGTCTATGACAGGGTTGGAACATCAACCTGTAACTCTCCAAATATTGAACTCATCCACTCTGGCTATGGTTTACTACTGATAGCAGGGAAAGATTTTTTGTTTGTTTGTTTGTTTCAACAGGCCTTTAGAAAATAACTGCTAATGAGGAAAAAGCTTTTCACTCAGGGCTTTTGATAATGTGCTGTACTGTCTGCAATTGTTGTTTAAATGGGTATGTTTTTAAATTGCTTTCACAGTAATTCTGTTTATAGTTCAGTTTTACATTTTAAAGATGTGGACTTCTGTCTGTATCTGCTTTAACTTTGTAAGCCACCTTGTGCGCCAGAGCTGGGGAAAAAGACATAAACAAATAAAAAGATGATGATGACGACAATGACGATGACGCTAGACCATGGTGAGGCATGATGGGAGCAGTAACCTATTTTCATCTGGACAGCCCAAAATTAGCCTAAAAGGAAGTGACTTGTCCACCAACTTTGTACCACATTAACATTTCAACATATAGGCAGACAATTCAGATTCAATCCGTATTGTCTATTGTACCCTTATTGGTACAATTGATACCATCTTTGCACACTTTTCTGTATTTTATTTGGTGCCATTAGTATAAATGATTGACAGATTTTATGGATGTTATTGGCACTGTGCTAAATATGAATAATTCTACATGCAACATAGTATTCCTTGTAATCAGAAAGAGACAAAATCTCTTTCCTTCTCAGAAGTCACTCAGAGCAAACAATCAAAAATTTTCCTTGATGGCTCACACTTATTCTTATCTATTCATGTATTGTTTAATATATTTAAGACCTTGCCCTTTAGGGCATGTTGCAATAACCCATAGCTATTACAAATAATTGTTTTGGTGTTTTAATTGCATAACAGTATAAAATATATAAATATATAAAATAACTGTATCAGATAAAACAGTGGTTCTTAACTTTTTCTTTATCAGAGATCCCTCATAAATATAATTTGCTGCCAGGGACCCCAAGACTTAACTCAAGATTTAAATATTTGAGTTTAGGTTTAAATATTTAAATTTATATTTATTAAATTTATATTTAAGTATTTACATGTTTATTTTTTAATTTATTTGTTAAAATTTTCTGAAGATTATAATTCAAATACCCAAGCAGTCACTAGGTAACCTTGGGCAAATCACAATCTCTCAGCCTCAGAGGAAGGCAAAGGCAAGCCCCTTCTGAACAAATCTTGCTTCTCCCCACCCCCCGGTAGGTTAATCTTTGGATTGCCATAAGTCACAAGTGACTTGAAGGCACAGAACAACAGAGTGTTGCTGACGAGGAGGTTCTTTCTAGCCATCATTTCTCTACCCTTTGAAAACCGATTTAAGACAAACCTATCATGGGGGTTTTCTTGGCAAGATTTGTTGCCTTTGCCTTTTTCTGAGGCTGAGAGAATGTGACTTTCTTGAAGTCACTCAGTGGATTTCCATGGCTGAGTGGAGATTCAAACCCTGGTCTCCAGAGTCATAGTTTGGGCATGTGCACAAAATCTTTCCCTTTTGCCAGGGACATGGCAGCCTGGGTGTGCATAGGTGCTGAAACTACTCCCTTATTTGTAAATGAGGGAACAGTTTTGGCACCTGCAACACCCCATTGCTGCATCCCTGTTGTTGCTGCTGCTGTTGGCATCTGGCACCAGGTTCCATGGACCCTAGGTTAAGAACCACTGAGATAAAATAACTGGAAAATAGATTTTAAGATAATCTAAAAACAGAAGGGAAGGAAAGTCTTTAGAGTTCTGTAGCAAGCCAGTAGAGGAGGACATTCATATTGACCTGAAAAGAGAGTTCAAAAGGTACTTTTTAGGGTAAAACTGCTAAGTGTTCTTTTTAAGGAGCACAGGCTTTTGCTAAGGACTGGAATATTGCAAATTACCTCCCCTAAATTGTCCAGGATATCTTTTAGGCATGAGCTGAAAGAGGGCTTGCTTTGCCAGTTTTAGTGGTAGGCAAAAAATTAGTAGACTCATTCAAAGGAAGAAGGTTTTCAAAATATATGTTGAATTATTGGTTGGTTGACAGCTTCTTGTTTCCATCCCTCCCTATTTATGTGTGAAGGGGGGAAGCAGTTCATTCAGTTGGCCAGCTGGTGGTGTGGTTGTGACTGCCATTGCCAGCCTAGCTCCAATAACCACATCCACTAGCTGGCTAAGTATATCACATCCATCTGTGTCTGTGCACCTTCAAGTTGCTTGTTAACTTAGGCAACCATGTGGATTTCCTAGGGTTTTCTTAGGCAAGGGATGCTCAGAGGTGGTTTTTCCAGTTCCTTCCTCTGAACCAACAGCATCTGGTATTCTTTGGTGGTCCAAGAAAAGGAAGGGAAGAAGCTTCTGACTGTTGGAAGGGTGGGGTGGAGAGATGTGCTGTACAATCTCCTCTTCCCACTTCAAGCAGATTTTCTGTTTTTTTAACCCCTCCCTTGAAAATTGCCCCAGGTTGTGGGAAAGACAGATTCACCACCCTTTTCCACATACCCAGTTTGGTAAGGCGAACCAGATACACAACTCAGAACGTACATATAGGAATATCTGCTGCAAAACAGAATAGCACATTCATGTAGCTATATATAATGTGGAATGATTGTTTAGGCACTGATCTTATAATAGTTGTTGCAGGCAATCTCTGCCTGGCTTAATTCTGAATCAGCTCAGCCGTCTATGAATTTTCTTTAGAAGAGTTCAGGAAATGTTTGCTTATTACCTAGAATTCCTCTGCTCTAGCTCATAATGTGTCTTTGTTTCTTTGTTTAGTCAATTTAAAAGCTGCCTATCACTAACAGGATTCTCAGGGCACAGTGTACTATTTTTTTTAGTGCAATGTAGCATTTAAAGCAAAAGAATAAAATCAAGGAGGCTAGAAAAAGCACACAGATCCAGCAAAGCTGTACACAAATGATAATAATGAACTAGCAAGAGAAAAGGGCAAAGGAAAAGTTATTTATCTGGTGCCCTGAAAGCACTGCTAAAAGACAAATGAAAGAGTCTTAGAGCAAATCAAATCTGAATTCTTGCTGGAAGCCAAAATGACCAAATTGAGGCAGTTGTACTTTGGAGATATCATGAGAAGATGTGACTCACTGGAAGGTAGTGGGAAAAGAAGGAAGATACACTACAGGTGGATTAACACAATAAGGGAGGTCATGGCCCTGAGTTTGCAAGACTTGAGTAGGGTGATTACTGATCTCTTGGAGGTCTCTAATTCAAAGGGTCTCCACAATTCAAAGTAAATTGGATGGCAAATGTTAAACACAAACACAATATATCAGATGTGTCAGTGGAGGAACTTTCCTGGAGAGGACAGAAAAGCTATAAAGGGGGATTGGGTCAATTAGGAGATGGTAGAGCTATCTGTGGCTTTTAGTTAACAGTGCCTAAATACTCCTCTGTTCCCTGCCAGAAGCATTATCCATTTGTTTATCATTTGCACAAGCAGAAGGTGTTGCTTTCCTCATGTCTCATTTTGGCCTTGTCCATAGGATGGGCAACTACCAAGACTTGTGAAGGTACATTGGGCTTCCAGTGAATCTTGGGGGTTGTGCTCCTTTGCTGCATGTCCCCTAAAAAGTCACCTGCACTCCGTAGATGCCATAGGGGGCAATTTTACTCTGTATTTAGGCATCCCTTGGCTCCAGTTTACTTGTTGTTGTGTGTCCTCAAACTATTTCCAACTTATGACACCCCTAAGGTGAATCTATCATGGGCTTTGTTGCAAGATTTGTTCAGAGAGAGAGTTTTTCAAAGACTTGTCATGAACTTCTAGCCCAGGGAGGCCCCAAAATATGGCAAATTTCTCCAGGGGCACGGGGAACATGTTTCATTATTTTTTTTCAAAGGTGCTAGGGGAATCTTGGGGACCTCAAAATGGCCTGGGGTGATGCATATGATTTATGGGCCACACATTCTCAGCCCTTGCTAGGGTTTCCGGATCTCAGGGCCTGGGCCCATTTCTCCAGTCTATAGGCAAGCGGCAGGGATCTCAGAAAAGCATGTGGCTGCATATTTTTTTTCTTTGTTATAAATGGTCATTTTGATTTGAATGACACACTCTGAGCAACAGTGGTTGATGCTTAATGTATCATGCTTAAGGATAACACCAAGGCTGCTCCTTATAATGTCAATTTTGAAATATCACCAGGATGCATTCTTTATAACATCAAAGGATGCACTCCTTATAATGTCTCAGGTTTTGGCCCTGAAATCTCAAAGCCCGGGATAGTCCTGGCCTGGAAGCTGTATTGACTAATGTAGGAACAGAATGCAGAACTAGAGAGGCATTTGGATTGATTGAACGGTATCCATTGTATGTTATTACAAGATCATTTCTCATCATTGGTGGAATGACCAAAGAAAGCTAGTCTCTCTCTGGACTTCAGGAGAATGAAAGATTCAGAGAGGCTCTTATAGGAGATTATTTCATGTCAGGCCTGGATTTATAATTTATGGCACATACTAATTCATTTAGTTCAATTCATAGTCCACCATTCTGTGTTTTCACACACCCAAAGCTGCATATAATATACAATTAAAAATCAACATGCAATCAAATAGCATGAAAACGACGATGGTAAAGTTGTTGTGGTGGTAAAGTAAAGTAAAGAGCAGATTAAAATTGCTCTGTGTCTCCCAAACTATGTTACATGTAGTTTAGCAAGGCCTTCACCTTGTCCACTATGATTTCTCAAACCAGGGAGCTAAACCTGTTGGAATCTGAAGGAGCATTCCCTTTCTGTTGGGTCTCAGACCAATGATGTTTGACCTTCTAGACATTTTGGGATGCATTTCCCCATAGCTAGGGCTGGTAGGGGTTGTGGACTCAAATATCTGGATGGCTCTTCTTCAAGCCATTCACATCTATATGATGAGTAGTAATAATTCATCAGGTCATGTTGCTGACCATATATTTTCTTGTCTGTAAACTACCTGTTCATAGGTAGCTAACACAATAAGCTACATACTATCTGTGTATGACCATTGAACAATATATCATGGCTGTTTATCTTTCCAGTCTTGGAGTTCAAGTTTTCAGTAGTAAAAGTACACAAGATCCCATGACATTGGACCTCAATTACATTCCGTGTCACTGGAATTTAATTATGAGAATGTGTGCATCTACAAATATCAAAGATTTTTTTTAATACAAAATCAGATCATTATTATGTCCAACCAAATAGGAGTAATCACTGAATAAAACGGTCATATGCCACAGGGAAGCATTATCTGCATTACATTGACAGTGTAATGGAAGCAGACAGTTTCTCTAAAAAAGAGAAATGGTATCTAGTATCTCAAAACATCAATTTTTGCTGGCTTAAACATAGTTTTAGATCTAAAGAGATTTTAGGTTTTGAAGCTAGGTCAGTTTTCCACGGCTTAATTTGCACTGGACAATCTCTTAATTCCATTCAACACTAACCTTGTTAACTTTAAATTTAGTGCTTTGCAACAAACATTTATAAAACAGAATTGTTGGTTTCTGTTTCTCCGGGGCTGTGATTAATTTTTCCAACATAGGTGGACTGGCTGAGGTTCTGCAGTTTATAGAAGTTGATGGTTCTGTGAATATTACCACAGAGCACCGTGAGTAGAATCTGACTCTACTCCCATTACTGGGAAAAAGGCAGGGTATAAATGAATCAATTAATAAATTAATAACAATAACCATAAAAATAAAGAGGGAAAAGGAGGAAGAAATTCTGGGTCTGGACCAATGAATTGATCCAAAATATAGATCCCACAATCAATTCATTTCTTTAATAAAAGGGATTGTCACGCATTCTTCCAGTTAAGATTATCTTGTAAAGTCAGTCTATCATGACTGTATAGACCAAATTTGTAATTGAAAGGGTATGGTACATCAAGCAACCCTGGCAGCAGAGATCACATAGTTGTAAATTTACTACACTAAGATATTATTTACTGATAAAAAATTTTCTATAGAACTTTTGGAGCTCATAATCAGCTTCCCCTTGCCCTAGTTCCTAGACATAAATTTTGTATTTTGTCTTTTTTTTATGCCAAAACAGCTTACAGCTCAAACAGGTATATGTGGAGGAAAACTAGAAGTTAAAAGACTGGAAGTCACTCTCTGACATGACCTCAAGATCGTGCCTGCTTAGTTATGTGAAATGTTGTGGCTTTTTTGATTGAGTAAAGGAACTCTGCAATATGTGCAGTGTTCTTAGTGCATCTATCTGGTCTTTCAGAAAGTGATAGAAAGGCTAGTTTGACATCTTCTGGGTGTGAAAACCAGAATTCTTTTTGAAAAGTTGCCATAGACAGTAGTCAAACATAGCACTGGATTATCTCAGTATAAATAAATGCTTGTACTACTGTACCGGTGAGTCACTGATTGAATTTTCTTTCACACCAGTGATCCGTGTTAGTCTTGACCACATTTACATCTCCTGGGAAAGCATGCAGTAGTTCCAGGCAAATTCACTTGTAGCCAAAACATCTGGAACACAAAAGGGAATAAGGGAATAAGAAAGGCCTTTATGTGAAACCTTGGAGGGTTATATTCTTCAGAGCAGAAAACACTGATCTAGAAAAAAATAGTCTGGTATATGGCAGCTTATAGTATAAGGCAGCTTCCTGTGTCCTTGAGTGTTCTAAGCATGGACCCTGGAATGGGTTATGGCATATGAAGCCCTATATGGCTCAGGTCCAGGTTATCTGGAGGACCATATTATTTTGAGGAGAGGCCCATCTTTCTGTCCCACCACCCTGACAGATATATCTGGTAGGAATATAAGAGATGTTTTTCTTGGTGGCTGCTGTCAGGCTCTGGAACTCCCTTCCCAGAAAGGTTAGAGTAGATCTCCCTGCAGGCAGGTAATGCCTATTTTTGTTTCGGCAGGCCTTGGAAGACTGATTGCTCAAGAAACAATGGACTTTCTATAACAGGAACAGGGAGGCAAGAGGGGTTCAAGTATCCCCTCAGAATAGGCAGGGGGATGAGCTTTTCACAAATTATCAGGCAGAATCAGGTCCAAGACTGCAAAGTAGTTAAGCCACCTCAGGAATGATCATTCAGAAGTGATTATTATTTGTGCTATTGCTTTCATTGTACTTAGATTGTTACCAGCTTTTGCTGGATGATGATGATGACAATGGTGATGATGATGAAGATTGTTTTAATATGGTGTATTGTGTCTTCGTTGTTTTCATTGTACCTCCAGTCTTTTCACTGTTTAGTAAAAATATACCTGTAATTAGTCAAAACTCACCTGACTGCCAATGTTGAGTTCTCTCACCTTAAAAGCAGTTCTGGGGGCCTTGACTGTAAGGATATTTTTCATCTGCTTCCCTTTAGCATTAGTTTACTTTCTGTAGTGAGACTCCTGGCTTAAATCTAGACACTGCTTATTCCACCAAAGGGACTAAAATAGTGGGAAGTCGGCGATTTCCAGACTGAAGCCAACAGTTTAAAAGGAAGGAGCTATAATTTAAAAAATGAGCATTGTATGTCCATTTTGGAAACTGCTTAGTGTTTATTTAACATGTTTATTTACTTCTTAGTTGACATTAGAAAGGAAAATATATCTCAGGCCATTTTTCTGAATATCTACAAATTATCTTGCTTTACTGACTCATTGTTTTCCTCCTCTTATGCTCAATTAACCAGAAACCCTAGAGGTTTTTATGGTTTGTTTAAGCATCCAACAGAAGCTGTATATGTTTTTTTTTTAAAACCTGATGAAATGTAATTATGACAAATACATGAATTAAAAAGGAAGGTGAAACATTTCTCTTTTTCTGGAAACATATGTTAATATGAAAAATACATATTAACAAAATAGTGAAATTTTCCGCTACATTAGTTAAGTCTAAACTAAAATGTTGGAGGAAATGATATTTAAGCATGACTGAACAAACTTTTCCATAAAAGCTAATGACCAGGACTGTGCAATAATTTGTTTAAAAATATTCATTAAAACAGGGCACTTTAAATTTAATTTACTGAGGAAATAAGTGTTACTATTAAATATATTCATGCCATGTTCTAAAATATGCTGAGTTTTTCTTCTCTTAGAAACATCTTTAAATAGTAACTACAATCTATTGCTTAAATCTTCAATGTGTTTAGAACTGTCAAAGTTATTCATAAATTCACCTTCACGTAATTCTCATTAGAGTTGACCCAAAATGTTTCCTACAATTTTCCCTCCATTGATCTTAATTTTTCATACTCTGCAATAATAATGCAAATATTATGAGGCTGAATGTGAGCTATGTGGTTTTCTCCCAACATTTTCCTGAGGCTATAGTGAGAGCCAGTGTGGTATTGTGGTTTGAGTGTGAACCAGGAGACCAGGACTCAGTGCCCCTCTTGGCCACAGAAACCCTCTGGGTGATCTTTGATGAGTCACACATTCTCAGCCTCAGAAAACCCTATGGAAGGTTTGCTCTGAGATACCATAAGTTGGAAATGACTTGAAGGTACAAAACAACAACAACAATCGTTTAACTACAAAAGTAATCTAAATTATACCAAAAAGGAGGGAGGTTATCCCTTGTTGAATTTCACTTGGTATGTGTAATAACCTTCATTATGTTAATAAGAAGTTAATTACAAGTAATTAGTTATACATAGCCAATTACATCCAAGCTCTGATTATATGTGATTGTGCAAGCTGCTGAAGACTAAATGAATTATACAGTCCTCTTTCCACATTTGTGGGTTTGACCCTCACGAATTTCATTATTCTCCCATTTTCTTCTTTCCATTCCCTTGCCTTTTGCCTGGGTGTGTGCGCTTTCCTTCTCTGTGCCCAAGCAAAAGGCAAGGAAATGAGAGGGGGAGCACCACACATGAGGGAGGAAGGTGTACACATGCCTTCCTCCCATTCCCTTGCCTATTACCTCAATGCGTGTTCTTTACGGCCAGGCAAAAGGCAAGGGAAGGTGGAAGGAAGACATGTACACCATACCCTTATTCCCTTGCCTTCTGTCCCAGTGTGGAGAAGGAATACAGGCATGCCCAGGCAAAAGGCAAGGGAATGGGTGGGAAGGCACATGTGTGCCTTCCTTCTCTGGGTGTGGTACTCCCCACTCCACTCTCTTGCCTTTTGTCCTGGACTGGAGAATGCACACTGACCAAAAGGCAAGGGAATGGCAGGGAAGCACCCATGCCTCCCTCCTCATTCCCTTATGTTTTGCCCAAGTGCAGAGAAGGAAGGCACATGTGCCAGGGCAAAAGGCAAGAGAATGAAAGGGGGAGCAGGGGGTTATTTGCATTTTCCCCCACTTCCTTGGTGTTTTGCTCCCTAAACTCTTCCAAAAGTGGAGGGGCCACTGTATAATCATTGTCATGATAGTGTGGCACATGTGTATACTTTTAGTTTGAATGTATGCATATTAATGGCATACCAACCCATAAAACAGGAGCTTTCCATTTAGTCAGAGAAAGCAGCCAAGCCTGGGTACTTGAGAACAGTTGATGCTGGTCAGAAACAAGCACGATAACATCTTTTCAGCTTTGGACACCTTTTGGATTTTTAAATATGATATAGATACTCTGCCCTTGCCTTCCTTGAACTCAGATTGTGCTCTTCCATCTGACCTCTGACTTCCATGCAGGGTAGAACTAAGTTTGATGTTGTCTTGGATAAAAATGTCATTATTGCTATGGTATGTCAGGGGCATTGAGGGAAGTTAAAATGGCAGCTAGAACCAGCTGCTTAGTACTGCTGGGAGAGCCAGATAGTGTTTCAAGAAATGCCTAGTAGAAGGTTTAGTGGTGGGTTCTGCTGACGCATTGGGCTTTGGGAGCTATCTGAGGATGCTAGATCCTGACAAAACCTTTTTGTCATCTATTCAGGAGAAAATGAACATGGGGTTCTGTGCAAACACTACTGTAAGTGTATACAGTGGAGGCATATGGCTCCAGTGGCAATAAGGCAGTGAATCCCCTCTGTGTTTTAGTCTGAATTTTAAAGGCATCGTTCAAGGTGCTGAATCTGTTTGAGGAGACAGGGTTCAGCACCTTGGATAGCTCCTTCAAAGTACAGACTTAAACCCAGAACAGATTCATTGCTTTATTAACATCAGAGCCAGTGGTATCCACTGGATCTGCACAAAAATGTAAGTATTTGGATTGGATCCTCATCTTTGCTTAACTCGTGGAGTTTGGGATGGAATCAACAAGTATGACTGAGTGCTGTCTCCAGTGTCTTTGAAGGTACAAAATATTTTTAGTCTCTGAGCAATGAGGAAAAAAATGGTTCCTCCTTACTCCACTATCCTACTCTAGGAGAACTCTCTCACACATTAAAGTAATCTATGAAGGCTGAATATACATATGGGGTCAAGGGGGAGCTTCTGAAGCTGTGGCATTGTGGACAGTAACAATGTGTGCATCGTATCCGGTCACTGGATAGGAAATAGTTCTTTGGATGGGAGACTGTTAGGTGGCAGACTTCCAAAAAATATTTTGAAATTTAAAAGTGATAGAATTGCTGATTATAACTCTTTCATATCATCTTTTTATCTGTTTGCTTGTTTGTTTATCATTATACAGCTCTTGAACAGGTGTTGCCTTTAAGAGTGGGTCATGTAAAGCATTCATTCATTCATTCATTTTCTTTCTCCCAACATGGAACCCAGGGCAGCTCACAAATTGACTGAAAAAAAATACAGTAAAAGCAATGATTAATACAGAAGTTAAAAAGCAATTAAACAGCCATATTAAAAACAGTTTAAATAATATAATATATAATAAGAAAAACACAAGTACATATACAACACCCCCCCAATGTATAGACCTTTTGCAAAAGATAACTAATGCTCAAAGGCCTGGGTAAACAGAAAGGGTCTTTGCCATATGGAAGAAAGAATGCAGAGAGGAAGCCAACTTAACTCTCTTTGGGAGGCAGTTCCATAGTCTGGGAACAGCCGTTGAGAAGGTTTTCTCCCTTGTCCTCACCATGGAGAGAACTCTTCCCTGAATATCTTAACATTTGAGAATGTTCATATTGAGAGGCATGGTCCTTCAGATAAATTATAGATTATAACCAATACTTTGAATTGTGCCTGGAAACAAACCAGTAGCTAGTGAAGCTGTTTCAACAGGAGAGTTGTTATGTTCACTATCACCAGTTCTAATCATCTGTCTCACTGTAGTAGAATTTTGGACCTGCTGCAGTTTCTAAACCCAGCTCCTCACTCTATTGAACATTCTGGAATATATGAAGTTTCCAGATACTTTTCAGAGGTAGCTACATGTATAGTCTGCAACTTATTGGAATATGAGAAAATGTGTGGTTTGTCTTATGCAGTTCAAAAGATGCTAGAAACGAAGTTCTATCTATGCAGCTCAGAAACATTTAGAATTGCAAATGAGCCTATTTCTCAGTGTGTTCATGCACAAGATTGCTGATTTCTTATTGGAGACCACTTTTTCCCATCTTGCTGCTGGGAAGAATAACACTTGCAAAAGCCATGCCTGAGAATTAAAATTTTATTGCAATTGTGAAATGAAGATCCTTCTTGGTAAATTCCATTTCCCAGACACCACAACTGGCTTTGACATCCTCTTTGTGAAAATGAAATGCTGGCAAAACAACCATTGCTGGAGGCGTAAATGCACCTGTTGTTCAGTTTTACTCAAAGCTCACTGTCAATAAACCACATTTTTGCAGTATATCCATTCAGCTGATTATGGGAAGTTGATCCTACTGAGTTCTGAATATACATCTGAAATCTTGCTTCCTTTTTATGTGGCTTGAAGGAGAATTCTCTGACGCTTGAAATCTTGCACACTTCTGTCCAGGCAAAGTTATATGTTACACAGGACAGAAATCACTGGCTCGTCCCCCTTTTGGAAGACAGAAGTGTGTATGCCTTATGTCTTGTTTTGGTGCTCTTAAACCAGCCTTTTGCCTTAGGTACAAAAGAGGATACTGTTGCATTATTACTGTTAAAGCAAAATGCAACTGCAAGTCCAGAGTTGCTTCACGTGGAATAGTGAGAGATGACCATTTTCTCCCTTTCCATGGGAGTGATATATCTTTAGGATGACATTATGGAAGAATGGCAGTTTGTTGGTGACTCTGCTTGCCAGTACCCTTTCCATGTCATTGCCGGCACTGCTTTCCATATCATTAGGGTGGTGAATCCACTCTGTGTTTTAGGCCATTTCCACACTAGACTGTTATAGTGCTATTATTCCACTTGCAACATCCTATGGAATCCTGGGGTTTGCAGTTTAGGTTTGCAGTCCTATGAAAGGCCTCTCCTGAAACTACAAACCCCAGGATTCCATAGAATGTTGCAAATGGAATAATAGTGCTATAACAGTCTAGTGCGGAAATGGCCCCAATCTGAACATTAAAAGAGCTGCCCGAAGTGCTATTGGGGGATAGGGTTCAACACTTTCCATAGCTCCTTTAGAGGTCAGACTAAAACTCAGAGTAGATTTGCTCTCTCAACGACATCAAACCATCAGCTGTCACTGCAAGGTATGCACCGTTTTTGTACAGATCACAATTTGTTTCTTCTCTTAAACAAAGATTTCTGGCAATTTATTATGCATAACATTGACTCTAAGCATACATGTATGAGCTGTGTTCATTTGGAAGCAATATTAATCCAGGAAGTAGTGAAACTTATTTTATGACATACATTGGGCAAAATGCAACTACAGGGTTACAAAATGGAGAGTGTTTAATAATGATAGCCTGAAGAAACAAATAAAATTTAATTAATGATTTAAAAATAAAATAAAAGAAAGAGCAAATATATTTTCCATGTCAAATCTGTTTCTTAGGGTACTTAAATAACCAAAAGTGTCAAATGGAGTTCCTGGAAACCTACTAGAATATGGACAGCTCATGCAGTGATTTTAACTTGTAACGCTGTTGGGACTGCATGCAAATGTATAATATTCTAAATAAATTTCCCAGCATTTGCTTGATACTTCTATCTCACAGTCAAGTGAACATTTTAATTCATAAATCCTATTGGAATCAATGAGACAATTTCATTACCTCTTATGTTCTCAGCTTCAGTGGGACCTGAAAAACAATTGCTTTCTCCCAACTGGTCATAAATCTTTCTGCTCATTCAAAGAATGGACGTAGGGCCAAGCTGGCTTTAAATAAATGATGCATTTTATCTGCATAGGAGTTAATTTTGGATATATAATGGGACTTTTTTTGAGCTCAAATTTTTCTTGGACAAACAATATGAGGAACATTTAATGCCAAGTACTAATGGGTTATTTTTGTTTTATTCTTCTAGGGCATCAGTAGTCTATTCAGCTCCCTTAAAGTAGTCAGGCTGCTTCGTCTGGGTCGCGTGGCTCGGAAACTGGACCATTATATTGAGTACGGAGCAGCTGTCTTAGTTCTGTTGGTGTGCGTCTTTGGTCTTGCAGCCCACTGGTTGGCCTGCATTTGGTACAGTATCGGGGATTATGAAGTTATCAATGAGGATAAAAACACTATAAGAAATGAAAGTTGGCTCTACCAGCTCGGGGAGTCTATAGGATCGCCTTATCAATTGAACATGACAACTGGAAAATGGGAAGGAGGACCAAGCAAAGATTCTGTTTATATTTCTTCATTATACTTTACAATGACAAGTCTCACAAGTGTTGGATTTGGGAACATTGCACCAACCACAGATGGAGAGAAGATCTTTGCTGTTGCTATGATGATGATTGGCTGTAAGTATCAGGATTAATTTTTAATATACAGTGTTTCAGACTTCATGTTTTTCTGCAAACTGGCTTGATTTCATTGGGTTGCATTCAGAGTTACCTGGAGTGGGATTCTACTTAGTGCATGCTCCCTTAGATGGAAGGGAAAGGGGAATGGTTTTCCTATATTTACCTCTTACCCAAATCTGCTCGAAAGCATTGGGGAACTGTCTGGAACAGCACGGGGAGGGAAATTGGGGACTACAAGGGGAATAAAAAGATGGCAATAATTTCCTTACCCACTTCACCCAGCACAAGCCTCCACTGAATCTGAGTCACTACCTTGGACAGAAGGAACTCTTCCTTTTGTGGAAGAGCACGTCTGAATCCAACTCACTATATGCATGGCATATTCTTTGTGGTTCTCTTGCTGTTAGGGATAACTGATGCTGGATAGAGACCTAGTGTGATCTTTAATACTGCAAAATAAGAATAGAGAATTTCATTTCACATTTGGAAAACAAATGAATATTTTTCTGGTTTAGAATGACTTACAACAACTGGCTATGTACACCTCTTTATCAGTATAAACATTCTGTTATAGAAAAAGTTACTGAACTCATAGTAAATTTTGTTCATCTACATGTAGGTGATGCTTTTTGAAAAAGTAAAACAATGTGTGTTGTTTATGTTTTGTACATGCGTGTCACATGCCACCATGTAACTGGTTTAAGGTCAGTTTCATATCATACATGAATTCAATAAGCATTCAGCAAAATGGTGGCAGGGAAGATTGGGACAGTGGTAGGACAAAGGTCTGCTGAGGTTGAGATGAAGAGAAGATATGAGACTTTATTATATAAATGATTGCATACAAACTCTTGTAAATGATTGCATTCCTAATATTTCCAAGGAAAATAAAGAAGCTCGTTGCTGGTTTTTGTCAGTTTAAGGATTTCTTTAGCTTCTGCAACAGGCTGGGCAGAAGGTAGATGTGGATTTAATGGCTGGTCTTTGGGTTGCCTTCAGTGGACTAGGAAGATTTTTTTTTAACTCCCAGTTATTTGACAATAGCAGCATTAAAATCCTTTCTGCCCTAAAGGATACTGCTAGAATCAAGGAAGCTTTGGGTAACCAAGAGTACATTTATGTGTGGAAGTGTTCCTTTGGTGGCAAGTGGCTTCCATGTGAGAGGTGCAGTAAAGCCACTCCGAGGCTTAGCCCACAGTTTAAAGAAGATGTCCAAGTCAAAAAATCCTATCTTCAAAATTAGTTCGGCATCTTAGATATCAACTTTAAAATCTTACATGAAATCTGAGCTGATTCGCTGCATCCCTGATATGGAAGTCACCAGATGCTGTTGGATTGAACTCTCTTCAGTTCTGGTACTCAGAAGAGATTTGTGAGCTCAGGAGCACTTGTTGTTGTTATGTGCCTTCAGGTTAAGTCCTGCCTATGGTGACTCCATCATAGGATTTTCTTGGTAAGAGTTATTCAAGCAGGGGCGTAACTTGCTATTGACTTTTTTCAAAGGCTGAGAGAGCTTCCTTAGCTAAGAGGGGATTAAAACTGTAGACTCCCAGAGTCCTAATCCAACACTCAAACCACTATACTGCATGGGCCCTTATTCTTTAATTCTTTTTCTTCCTGTTATACTTTAAGTATATTGAAAATACACATATTTTGTACCAGGCCTTAGTTAGTGGATCTCAAGAGCCTAGTGAAAAACAATGTAGATCCAGGAAGTCTGGAATCTTTCTACCACCATCTGATATCTGTAAAGTAATTCTTTGTATAAATATTTAGCATGTACAATATTGCCATTACCATATATGAAAGATGGTGAGGAAACAAATTGTAAATGGAAAGGTAACAGGTTGCTTTCTTTATTAATGGAGGCATTTTTATCTGTGTTTTAGAAATATCTTTTAAACTCCAATATCCAAATGTTCCTGTTAAAACAAATGGTGGCAGCCACAGAGCTTTTGTACAGAAAAACTGGTTTCTACAGCACTCCCTTGAGAATGCATAATAGCCTGTTCAACAAACATTGAGGTATAAAATAACCAGGCACACATCTGTCTGGATCAAAAGTGTTTGCTTTAATACGTAATCATCATGACCTTTTGATTCTGTGTTTGCAGAGTTCTGTAGCTGACAGCCCTTTACTGTATAAAATTTAGTATTTTAACAAGTAGTCATGAGGACCAGAATAAGCTTTAAATATTTCACTGAACACATGAAGATAACAATTCATGCAGTACCAGGATGGTTAGATATACAGTGTTCCTTTCAAACTTGAGATGGAGATTTGAAGGGTGCTGAAATGTATAATGAATGTAATATAAAATAAAAAACTGTAATGCCACATAAGATGTTCTGTGTGGAATCAAGGCAGACAAGGAGAAAACGCCTTTTTTTTTTTTTGCATGTGTTTTGGAAATACTAGACTGTAGAACTCAAAATTATAGTGTGTACAATAGACTCAAGTTATATAAAATGTTAAGAGAAATAGTTCAGTTCCATGCACTCAGAACCTTGTGACATCTCTGGCTTGAAAACAAGCATCCTCTATCTAGAGAGTGAAGCAGTAGTACTGTTAATGAAATGGTGTAACAAATGATTTCCCAGAATTTCTCACACTTATTGCAAATATAGCCATATTCATGATCCACCAAGAGAGAAAAAGTGTAGCATTTGTGAATAATACCAGGCAATATTTGAAAAAGATTATGCTTAGAATTAACTCGTTGCTTGAGATGTTTTGGCAATGCAAACAAATAAAGGAAAGGCTGACTAGAAGTTTCTGGACTGTAGAAGGCAAAGGATGTGTGTTTGATGCTTACTTCTTCTCAGGTCTTATCCAGGTGGATGCAGAACATTATTCAAGTTCTTGAGTGCCTAGGTGTGTATAGATTCCCATTGTGTGGATTATACCACATAGGGAAAAAAAAACACCCTAGTATAAACTACAGACCCTCTCAAATGAAATGTATTGTTCTCCTGGTAAATGTTGGTTTAGTTCTTTGAAGGAACATCACTTTTTTAAAAAGAAAATATGGTTAGTCCAGAATAACAATCTGTTTATATATCTTATTGACATACCAGTTATACACAAAAATAAAGATTGTGGTCAAAGTCCTTTTAGTAACATAAATGGACTTCGGGTGTATGTGCGTTCCTTTCATGATCATTGTGCAAAGAGCTATTCAGTACTTTCTTGCACAATATTTCTTCCCTACTGTCCTGCAAGTCTTCTGCAAAGGAGAAATGTGGTCTCCCCCAACCATTTAGTGGCCAGGAAGAAGGAGGATTTAATACCTGAGGGGAGGGTGTCGAGTATCCTGAAACCAAAAAGACACACTGCCTCCCACTTGGATGTTCAGTGTACTCATTGGACATCTGGGAGGGCGACACTTGATGTTTGCTCACAGTGGCAGAAGAGCAGGTGGATGTTTCCTAGGCATGCCACACTCTTCCACAAGCATAAAATGGCTGAGGGAAAGAATGCTTGCCTTCTCATGTAGGCTTGTGTGCCTGGGAGCCCAAGGGCTGGTTGCAATGGGGCATTCCTCATCAGACTGCCGCGGTGCACTCTGTGTGGGACTTCCCTTGAAGATGACTTGGAAACTAAAGCTAATGCAAAACGCAGCAGCTAGACTGATCACTGGAATTCCATTCAGGTATCATATAACACCAGTTGCAGCCAATACATCTCTGTTCTGAATTAAAAGTGCTGTCAATAACATTTAAACCTCTAAGTGGCTTAGGGCCTCGCTACTTGAGGGAGTGCTCTTTCTATATACGCCTTTCTGAGAATTGAGGTCTCTATTGGAAGCACTCTCCTCTGTGTCCCATCAGTAGGGGGAATACATTGTGGGGGGGGGCATAGGAGGTGACTTTTTTCTGTGGCTGCACCCTGATTATGGATTTCCTTCCCCCTGGAAGCCATCAGGCACCAACATTGGAATCCTTTAGGTGCCAAGTTAAATTTGGCTTTTTATTAAAGGCTTTATTAAGGGCCAAACTTACTTTATCCGGCTGTATATGCTTATGGTCATATGACTAAAGGTTGTTTTTACTTGTTTTACATTGTCTGTTTTTAACTGAGAAACTGTTTAATATATTTTTAATCTTTTAACACTTTTGTAATTATTTATTTTTTATATTGATTTTATTTTAAGAGATTTTTGGATAAAGGGCAGGATATGAATATTTTAATAAACAAAATGAGCAAATTCACCCATGCAATGCAGAATCTCAGCCTTTACACAACTCATTTCATCATCACTATTCAATATAAAGTGTTCCATGTGACAGAGAAAAAAAGAAATCAATACTTGACAAATGCAAATACAATACATGACATTGTTACAGGAGGCCAATCCTACATATGGCTGAACAGGATGCCGTGTGGTCAGAGATGTAGGATAAGTCAACTTGTTATTTATTATATGTAATGCTGAAAAGATTGCTGCTTCCCTTCAAGCTGAGACTTTTGAACATCTATCACACTGTGAACCTTTGGAGATCACACTATGATAAGGAGGCTCAGGAAACATTTTAACTTGATACAGTTACAAGATACATCTGACATACTTTCTTTTCCTTCCAATTGTCCATAGAACATCAAAGAGATGGAGAATTTTGCCAGTTACCAAGCCACAAGCATATGTGGCTGGTGCCATTAGTAAGGAAATTGCGCTGATCCATACTGATGCACTGAACAAGTTGGAATTTATGTAATTCCATGCCAAGCCTATGTGTTTTGGGTTTGTTGAGTTGCACGTTGTATCTGTTACCTGGTCCTGTGTTTTCTTTAATTTTTAATGAACCATGATAGAGAGCTGTCCAGGTTGATTGTATAATCTAACTTGGAGGCCTTTAAAGAAGTTAATATTGAGGTTGTACTGAACACAAAGCATGCCATTTTTTTTCAACTTTAACAGTTAACGAATGCTAAAAAGACTTTTGATTTGCTATTTCTTTCACAGATTACAGCACAGGGCATGGCATGTGAAATGGTATGTGGTAATTGTACAGTCCTTTTCTGATGTTAATTTTTTACATTTTGCCTTCCTAAAGGACAGGCAATACCCAGTGAATCTTATTTGCTGACATTGATTGAGTAGAATTTTCTGAAAGTAAGGTGAAAAGATTGATGCTTTCTTTTGTTTGCTTGGCTTTTCAAGGTGAATTCCCTGATGTATTCTAGCTAGCATGTATACCAGATGAAATAGGAGCAATAAATTATGCTGCAATCCTGTGTACACTTACCTGGAAATAAGTCCCATTGAATACAAAGAAATATACTTATGATTCTGTTGTTAATATTTATTCAGTGTGATTACAGTTTGCATATGGTTTGTCTCCTCTCATGTTTTGTGCAGAGCTGAAGTAAAAGGGGAACCTTATGTAAGGAGACAGGGTTATAATTTCAGGCTTCAGTAGGTGTTGCAGTGGTGGGCAAAAATAT
The DNA here is from genome assembly GCA_948474755.1 of Ctenosaura bakeri. Lineage (NCBI taxonomy): Eukaryota > Metazoa > Chordata > Lepidosauria > Squamata > Iguanidae > Ctenosaura > Ctenosaura bakeri. The sequence continues at coordinate 72,935 of CAOLHI010001266.1, forward strand.
ATGGCTCCAGATATTATTGGGCTACAAATGCCAGCACTCCTCACCATTGGCTGTGCTGGCTAAGGCTGAAGGGAATTGCAACCCATCACTGTATGGAGGCCCATACTTTGCCTATCCATTGGATAGCAGGAACAAATTACTATTAGTAGAGGGATGAAAGACTTCCAGCAATGTTGAAAGACTGGTCTCAGTTTTAAGAAATATCGTCAGTCTTGCTGAAGTCAACCATGGCTGCGTCCCATTAAGACCAGTGGAACAAGGCTATCAGCAATCTCCTCAAGTGTCATTATTTTCAGAGAGCATTGGTCATGATTAATTTTAGTTGGATTGAGGCTAGTTGTTTTATTTATTCTCATTCATTTTTTTAAGTTAAAAAATACCTCAACAACAAGTGTGGTAGGAGCCTAAATCCGATTGCCTGTTGCAATTGTTATTGTTGTTAACTGCTGTCAAGTTGCTACTGCAGCAAAGCAGTCCTTGTTCCTTCTATGCTGTTAGACTGAAGGAAAATCACCAGCAAACTCCTCCTTCAGAGTCCTGCTAGTAAGTTCCCTTGCTGTTGTTAACCACTGTCAAACTAACTTCAACTTATGGCCACTCTGTGAAGCCACCCTGTTGTCAACAGCTCTGCTCAGGTCTTGTAGACTCAGGACCATGGCTTCCTTGGTTAAATCTATCCATCTGCAGCATGGTCTTCCTCTTTTCCTACTGCCTTCCACCTTGCCAAACATTATGGTCTTCTCGTGATATGTCCAAAGTACAATGTCTCAGTTTAGTCATCTTGGCTTCTAGGGAGAGTTCAGGCTTGATTTGTCAGGGACACGTTTATTTCTCATTTTAGCAGTTTACAATATCAATAGAAGTCTTCTCCAGCACCACATTCAAGTTTTTTTTCCCCTATCAGTTTTCTTTACTCTCCAGCTTATACAACTATACACAGAAACTGGAAATGCGATGGCATGGACAAGCCTAACTTTAGTATTCAATTACATATCTTTACCCTTCAGGGCCATTTCCGCACTAGACTGCTATAGTACTATTTTTCCATTTTCAGCATCTTGTGGCATCCTGGGGTTTGCTTGTTTAGAGAGGGGCCTTTGAGGTTTGCAGTTTAGTTAAACTGCAAACCTCAGGATGCCATAGGATGTTGAAAGAGAAATAATAGCACTATAACAGTCTAGTGCGGAAATGGCCCAGGATTTTGCCTAGTTTCTTCATAGCTGCCTCTCCATGTCCTAGTCTTCTGATTTTTTGACTGCAGTCTCCATTCTGATCAATGACTGAGCCAAGGTGTGGAAAATCTGTGTCTTCATCATCTACATTAAAGTTATGTAACTCTTTTGTGGTCATTATTTTTGTTTTCTAAAAGTTCAGCTGTAAATTTGCATTTTGTACATTCTACCTTGACATTCTTCAGTAACCTTTCCAAACCATTGTTATTTTCTACTAGTGATATGATATCATCTACATGTCTTAAACTGTTGATGTTTCTTCCTCCAAATTTCACACCTTCTTCCTCTGTGTCTAATCCTGTTTTATGTCTTTACTAGTATATATACCTGGCGTTGCCCGGGATTTTATTTTCTCATAGGTAATACTTGTTGGAAAGATTTGAGATCCTGTGTCTCAAATTGTCTTGTCCAGTTCCTGTAACTTTTCCCCGTATTCGCCAATCCAATCTGTATTCAGAGTTAACATACAGAGGTTGGGTTGCTGAGGGAATACACTGCCCTCCTCCCTGCTGCTAGGCCTCATCTCCATAGCAACTGGCCAGGCCCAAGAGCTTTCAGCTGAGAATTCTAAAGGCCCCTCCCTAAACTCCAAATCCCAGGATTCCATTGAATCTTCACAGGCAGCCAGTCATAAGAGGTCTTCACTTGACACAGCCAATCATATGAGATCTTCATCTGACATAGACAAACAAACATACAAACGTTGACTTTTATATAGTAGATATGTTCGGTGTATAAATTAAATAGATAGATGACAAAATGCAGCCTTGCTTGAGCCCCTTGCCAATTGATAACCATTCTGTTGCTCCATATTTTATCCTGATGGTAGCCTCTTGTCTAGAGTACAGGTTACACATCAAAATGATCAAATATTGTGGCACATCCATTTCTTTAAGAGCGATCCATGTTTCTTGACAGATTTTAGTTAGAACAGACTACTGTCTCTATAGGTAGAATAGACTACTGTAGCTCTATTGGTATGCCATCTGTTCCTGGTGATTTATTTCTCCCATGTGCTCTGAGTGCAGCCGCCAATGCACTTTCTAAAATTGTAGGTTCATCTTCAAATAGTTTTTTCTTGAATGAATCTGTCATCCTTTCATCTCTTTTATATAATTCTTAAGTGTATTGTTCCCATTGTCATTCCCATATTTGTGCTTGGTCAAGTAATGTGTTCCCTTGCTATTTGTAGAGCATCTCCACTCTTTATTTACATTTCCCTTAGTTTTCTTGGATCTTGTGGAAAAGATATCTTGTTCTTTCTTTTTTGTTGTTGTCTTTTCTCTGCATTGGTTATTGTAGTACTGCAGTTGTCTTTGTTTCTGTGCACAAGTTGCTGAACAGATACACTCAGGGTTCTGACCCTATTTCTGTCACCTTTTACTTTTGCTTTTCATCTGTTCTTAGCTGCATGAAGAGTTTCTTCTGTCATCCATTGAAGCTTTTCTCTCTTTTTGGCTGCAGAAAGGTAGTTGGTTTTTTGTTTTTTGTTTTTTGGCCTTCTTACCTGACAGTGTCCCTGGCTTCAGCCCAGAGTTTTGCTGGCTCTGAGTCAATGAGACTTAATAGTGCTTGTCTCTTTTTACATTATATTTAAAATTTACAGGGATGTTCTTCAGGTTGTATTTTGGCATAATGGTTGGTTTAGTGTTCTTCTTTAGTTTTACTCTGATTTTTGATATGGTCTGTGCCACAGTCTGCCCCTTATCTTGTTTTTGTGGAGAGAATGGAGTTTCTCCATCTTCTGCCTCCAATTATATATATAGTCTTTTTGATTTCGATATTGGCCATCAGGAGATATCCATTTATATAGCTACCTCTTTGGTTGCTTGAAGAATGTATTTACAATGAACAAACTGTTGGCCACGCAAATTTCTGTGAGTCAATTTCCTCTTCATTTCTTGATCCTAGGCCAAATTTTCTTGCAATCTTTGATTCTGCTCTGTGCTTTGTACTTTTCCATTCCAGTCACCTGTGATTAACAAGAACTCCTGTTTTAGAGTCTGATCAATTTCTTCCTGAACCAAAACATAGAATCTTTTAATTTCTTCTTCTTCTGCCTCTGTAGTTGGAGCATTAAACTGGATTATATTTACACTGATATATTTTCCCTGAAGTCTAATTGATATTATTCAGTTAGACTTTGCATGATATCTTTTGACTGCTTTTGCTACATCTCTCCTCACTATTAAGGCCACTCCCTTTCTTATTACATTTTTATTCCCTGAGTAAAACACTGTCATTATATGACTCAAAATGTCCCATTCCTATCCACTTTAGCTACTCACCACAACTGTTGCAATCTTGATACATTCCATTTCTTGGTTTTACTATGTCTTACTTCCCTTGATTCTTACATTCCATGTTCCTATAATATGTATTGTGAAGCTTCAGTTTTTTATTTCACCTCTGAAAAGAACAGCTGAACATCCTTTCGCCTGGAGTCCAGTTGGATTGGCTTGAATCCACTTGTGTCATTAGCCACAGTGCTCCTTGTAATTGTCCATTATTGTATCCCAGTAACTTGTTGAGTGTCTTCCAGCCTAAGAGTGTGATCTTATGGCCTGTTTCTTATCCTCCAGATTTCCACAGGTGAAAACTGGGACATATGTGGCCAAGTAACACTAGAATGTGGTCAAGATGGCATAAGTTATTAATGAGGAAGAAAAGACAAGCTAGGAGAGGCCACATGGGAAGAAGAGAGGCTTCTTTTACAGCGACAATCCTAATTACTCTTCTGTCATCCTACTTTCTCAGCTTCTTTTAAAATGACCTAGTTTTTCTTTCTTCCTAACACTTTTTCCCTTTGTCCTCAGCTTTCTTCAATTGCTGCAAATTGAGTATAGAATGTAAAAGTAGTTTTTACTTGGTTAACCTGACCGGGGTGGAAAGGAGAGGAGGGAACAAAATCTTGCCTTTCCCAGTAGATTTAGGAGAAAGCAAACTTCTGCAGCATCTCTCAGCTTGTGTGTTGTTCCTTATTATTAATGTTTGGCATCTTGGCCATACTCTCATGTTGGTTGGCTATCTATGTCCCATTTTCATTTCTGAAATGTTGAAGGGTAGGTGAATTGTGTGGCAAAAGCTCAATGTCTTCACTGGAGAATCTGCAGAACCCCTTGAACTGTGTCCTAATACCCTAATGCCGATTCCTATTGTCATTTCCCCCCCAATGACAGGGTCAGAGCTGGCTCTGTTATTGGGCAGAGTGTGGTGACTGTCTCAGGTAGGTGTCCTGTCCCAGATAACTTGTGCTCACTAACAGCACTCAGAGTTAGAACAGAAGCATTTATTTGGAGCAAAACAAGTAACACAGTAACTTTCCTGAAAAGTTACTGAGACTCCTGTATATTGGATGGTTACAGATTTTATACCTTGTCATACAAATTTAGATGTGCATAGTAAAAATTGATGAAAGTCATAAATGTTACACCAGCATCAGATTTTCCATACTCTTTCTGTTATTTACATATCTTTCATTCTAGGAGCGACGACGAGTTCCTGTTCCCTTATCTTTGCCATGCCTGTTCTCATAACACCTTCTAGCTAGCTTTGCATGCCTCTCCTTCCGATCTCTCTCCTCCTTGCCAGATACAAAATGACAACAAAAACACTGCAGTGATTAACCATTTGGTGCCTTGGGATACTTTTGAACCCTCAACCAGATACATGTTTGCAAGCAGTGATTGGCAATTGATCCATTGTAGTGTTAGCAGCCTATAGCCATGCTTTCATCTAGTAAGACTATTTTATGACATATACCAATACACACCCAGCATACTTAGGAGCCATGCATACTGACAGTGGGAGATGCCTGGGGAAGGTGGAGGAATCCCTGGACCTTCTGGTGTTTCTCCTTTTGTAGCAGACAGAGTACGAAATGCTAGTTTCAAGAACACACTTTTGAAAAAGTTGTTTGAGTTAATAGCCATAGTGATGGATTGCTAATCACCATTGTCTTTGCTATGTTATGAATTGACTGAGAATAATATAGAAAGAAAAATCCAAATCAAGGACACAAGATTGAGACTTGCAGGTAATAAAAAGGTAATAACCACAAATTTCAGAACCATAAGAGTCATTTGTTCAGGCAGTGAGAAGAAAGGATATAAACAGTAGAACTGGAGGTTTAAACCATCAGCCATAGAAACAAATACATATTGATCAAAACGATACAGTTCACAAACAGTATCTATGAATCAACAGGGGGAAATGTAAACTCTTTTTCTGACCTTATTAAATGTTAATATTAGTGTAATATTCTCACTGTTCTTGAGAGAAGCCGAAAGAAGAGACTATGAAGAAACAGAAGCAATTGTTAACAGACAATTATTGCTTTTGTTTTCTAAACCAGTACTTCCCAAGCTGTCTCATGGGGTGGTGAGTGGCAGTTGTTTTTCCCCCTGATGTGACAGGGACTGGTACCATATTTGTGCTCATTAGCTTCAGTTGTTTATTTCTTTCATGGAAACACATCAGGGACTGGCAGTTAATGGCTCGGGGACCAGGACCAATCTATGGACCACCAGTTTGAACAAAACTGTTCTAGACAGAGTGTTGAGGCTGAGAAATGAGGACATGTCTGCGGCCCAATCTTCAGTGGAAGGAACAACAGACCCTAAAGGGTAGAGGGACAGCAAAGTCCACAGAAGAAGGCAATGTATCAGAGTTCATCCTTTTCTTCATAGAAGATCAAGTGGTGAATAAGAAGAATTTAACAGAATTTCTAGCCACACATCCTTTTAAATAAATTAATTTGCAATTGTATGATAGATATATATTATACAGAACTTGTAAACTGAATAAAATACCACATGTAATCTAAATTACATACTCTCTCTCTCTTGTTACCCCAAGAAGTAGGTACCACAAAGGCCACCCTGTGATGCCAGTGCCTCCTTGCAAAGGTGGGGAATTCATTAGCTTAAGGAGGAGGCTTGTGAGAGGAGGGGTAACTTAGCGAGATCTTTTTTACCAGTGTTTACGGGCACACACAGGAAAAGAACCAGCCAGATTCAAAAGTAAGCAAAAAATGTGCTTTATTGAGGGGAATTCACTCATGTATGCACACAAGATACACACAATCACACATTCACACAAGAGCTAACTGAAGGAGAAAGAAAGGGAAAATCATAGAGAGGCTGAGGGATTTGGGGGATTTATAATTACCAGTCCAGAAGAGTAGTGAAGAGCAGAAATGTATTTTGGCTTAGGTAGGATCTATGGACAGTTCTCATTCAGGAGCCAGATGGATAGAGTGATGGGTAGACCTTCAAGAGACTGCACTGGGCATCCTGAAATCAGGGGTATTTGTACCCTGAAAATAGCCTGTAGCAGTGAAGTTTCTAGATGCAAGACAAAGGGAATCTGTTGTGGACAATGAGTCTTTCACCTGTTGATGGGCTTAGTGCTTGATTGACAAAGACATGATGGGTGTTGTAATAACTGTCTATTGTGGGTGCTGTGAGGACAGAGGAAAGAATCCAGGTGTACAAGGGATGGATATCTGTCAATCGGTGTCCTGGTGGGCTCCTCACAGTTGGATTCCCTGGAAAATTCCAGCTTCTGTTTAAGCCTGTTATCCACAGGAATGATGTGTATTTGCCTGACAAATGACTCAATCTTACCTGGAGGAGGTTTTGAGTTGACCTATCCTTCTCATATTTACAGTCAAATTCTTTCCCTCGCTTAATTTGACCTCTCCGTCACCTCTCAGGCTTGAATTTGATATCAGAGCCAATAAAATGTGTTGCCAATTACATATGATGCCAATTAAGTATGGTGCCCATTCAAACCATACTGATATCAGGGACCCCCAAAGTGGGGCCTTACACTCTTTCTAGGAAACCTACATGTTGCCCTTACTAAATAGCATCCACAGTAAAGTTGAGAAAAGTTACTTTTCTGGATTGGTGGATTCTCAGAATTGTACTCCAATAAATTACAGTCTTTGTAGCTTTTCCAAGTTTTTCTCTGATGAGTCTTCCACAATGACTTTATGTCTGAACCTCAACATCTTAAGAAAATGCATAACATTTCATACGTGCCCTTTTTATAGTGCTGTCAGATGTTCAAAGGTGTTGCGTATATATGACCTTTAAAACTACCTTGTAAGGTAAGAAAGAGAGAGTTATTAGTGTTCCTGGTACAGACAAAAGATGGGGTGATGGTAGGATTGATGCTGAGGGATGCTAGCTTGCTTATAGCTTCCTAGTGAATTCAGTGCATAGATAAGATTCAAACTGGCTACTTCCTGATCTGTAATTCAGCCTCTTGGCCATTATGTTACATTAACCTTTGACATTTCTGCATTGGACCATTATAGGCAAGGTGGGCATAAGCCATTTTGCTGCCTGAGGCAAAGAACAAGATAAGTTTCCTTTCCTTTTTCATGTACAATGAATGGTTGGAAATTGAATCTTTCTTCAGCATTGGCAATAGGACAACATCTTCCTTGACAACTATGAGGTAGTAGGGTAGCTAAGGGGATGCGAAGGAAGCTTCATAGAAAACAGTCCTTCAGAGCTAAAATTTCTGTCCAGATAAATTTTTAAAAATATTAAAATATCTGTGTATTTTTAAAATGTCCACTGCTGCTTTGTGTCCTGCCTGCTGACACCACCTCCTTATCTCTATCTCACTTGGTTCCATTGAGAACTCCACAGAATATTCAGAGAGAGAGGAGGAGAGACAGTCAACTTGGAGACTGGGAGGGAAAGAGAGACAGACCCAGAAGGGGAAGGTGAGCTAGCCAAGCAAGGCAATTGAGAGAACTCTGGCCACATGGGGGCGATGGAACAAAACAGCTTGGTTAGCAGGTGAAGCTGCTGTCAGAAGAGTTGGAGGAAGGGAAAAGAGAAGGCAAAATTGTTGTTATTTAACTACACCATTACCACAGGTTATGTTATGTTAAATATTCTGTTTTTCTCCTGAGGGAGATTCATAGCAACTTATTAGCATAAATTAAAACAGAGGAGTTAAAACAGTATGAAGTGCAAAAGTTAAAAAATATTAAATAGTACATTCAGTTAAAATACTATTTTTAAAAATGAAAATAAAAAAAATCAAATAACTAATGAAAAATGATATAAATGGCATCCTCTGTGCAACTGCAGTTCACTCTTAAGATATCATGCTTAACGTCTTAACTGAAGTCTACTGTCTATGACATCCTAAAGAGTCTCAGGTTTTGGCCCTGAAATGTGAGGGACTGGGATAGTCCTGACCTGGTAACCCTAGTATGGTATGTTGTACAAGATGTGATATGTTTTTCAAGCAGTTTCTGAAAACATGTCAGCTTCTCAAAGGTTGATGTTTTATTATTTGTTACCAGATATGTTCACATGTATATTGCTTCTATTCTAAGGTGCCCAAATGTTACTAAGCTGCTGGTTTTCTGTGTATCTTCTCTAGCTGGAATTAAAGCAGTTCTTTGTGCCATTTAGTGGAACAGTATGTTTTCTGTAAAAAATCCATTTCTGTGGGCAAGATCTGAGTTTTTTTCCCCCTCAGAAGTCCAGATCAGCAAGTAGTTTTATTTTATTGCCACTTTTTCTCTAATTCACAGGTGAACAACACAGACCCCATGTGCTGTTGTGGTCCAGTGGGGTCTCACAGTGCTATGTGAAGCAGGAGAAAACTCTGAAACCTTTCTTCTTTAATAAAAAGCCGCTGTGTGTTGCCAGTACAAAGAATTCTTAGTGTTGCATTATTTAATGAAGAGGTTTATATCTCACAACATACTGATGAGTTTTCAGTGTATATTTGATATAAGAGTGAATGTGATCAGTTGTGCCTAGCCAGATAGATTCATTTTGGTGCATATGAAAGGAATACTTGACACTTCTTTAAATGGATAAATAATTTGAAAGGGGATTTAGATACTATTATGGTTAGTGGGCAGCCAATTTTCCTACTGTGTTGAGTTTATTTCTGAAGTGTTTACCATGATTGGTTTCTTTAAAAATTCTGCTGCTGAGGCTAACCCAGCATTAACAGTAATATCTTAGCCTTAGCCAGCAATTAAAAGGTAGCATCACAATTAAAAGGTAGCATCTCATGAGAAAAAAGTAGCTAGCAATGCCAGTACAGACTAGTTTGCTTTTCATTTAATGCTCGTATTACTTTCATTGCGTTTTCCCTGAAAAATCTGTAAAAACCCAAGTGATTTATAAGTTGCTCTTTTACCAAGGCTGAAGTGGAAACAAGGGGCATCACCCCTTGTTTCACAATGAAGATGCTAGATAGCTTGCCTGAGGTCCAGAATCATATGCTCATGCCCAAGTATCCTGCACAGAATACTAAAATACTTAGAGACAATAGTAGCTGATGCCTTCCATGTTAGTGGCTCAGTAAATCCATTCCAGGTTTTAATCTGAACTTTAAAGGAGCTGTCCAAAGTGCTGAATTGGTTGTGCAGATATGGCTCAGTAGCTTGGACAGCTTTTTTAAAAGGTTTTTCAGAAACCTGGAGTGGGTTTTCCACTGACCTGGAAACCTTTAGCTACCACTGCTTAGAGATGACAGTTGTCTACCCCTAAACCTGCAAATTGCCTGAATAGAAGGAGATTTCTCCTGAGTTGCCTATGGAAAGATGGATAAATTCCAGATGCTTTCCTGCATTGTATTGATTGCATTGATTTCCTGCATTTCCTTCTCAAGGCAATAGTAGCTTCACTAGAATTAAGGAATAAGAAGAGAATGGTATATCTCCTCTTTGCACGTTGTGGTTCCAGTCCTGTTTGCCCCTCCCGGCATAGCTTTTACAGAGATAAAACCAGCACCTGGAAAACTTACTTGTGGACTGGAACTGCCAAAAGTCACCCAACCAGTCTGGGAAATGAGGCCAGTTACACAAAAAGTACCTTTCGTAACTCTTAGTAAAATAAACACATGTCAGGAATTGCAGACCACTTTGCCTCATGTTGTAACACTGCATAAAAGTCTGGGAAATGGATGCAGTTGCCCACTGTGAGGATCACTGAATGTATAGTTAGCAGGCTCTCAGTAAAGACCTGAACTGATTCTTCAGCCCAGAGGGGACACTGGATCTTTCTGGGCAGAAAAGAGTAAAAAGGGTCTTGCTTGACCAGCAGGTTCTCACACTATATAATTACAGCATTGTGATTCCACTTTAACTGCTATGGCTGCATTCTATGAAATTATGGTATTTATAGTTTAGTGAGGCACTAGAATTCTCTGCCTGAAGATTCTACATGTCCCCCAAACTATAATTCCCAAGATTCCATAGAATCTAACCATGACAGTTGAATGACAGTGCAGTAATTGTGTAGTATGAAATGGCCCATGGTCCTCTGGTCCTGTATTTTGGGGTTCACCTTGGATCTTGATGTTCTTTGGTCTTGACTTTCAGTTCTCAGCTTCTGATTAGAGCTCAGAAAAGTTACTTTTTAGGTGGGATGTGATGGCTGGGAAATACTGGGAGCAGTAGTCCAGAAAAGTAAAAATTTCCAAGGTCTGTCCTGACTTGCTCCAGACTGCTTCCTACACATGCTGAACATATATTCTCGTTTAACATATCAAGGACTTCATCTCTTAGTTGTTGAGGAATGCAAGCAAACAAGAAGATGAATAAGAAAATGATGATATGGCCAAACTCCTTCCTCAGTTATACTGAAACATAGGCCCTTTCCGCACCAGGCAATTAGAACAGGGCAGTGCGTCCTCTCACGGAGGTCGCCTGCACCTTGTAGTGAACTAGGAGCGGACTACTTACCAGAGACCCACACCTCAGTCCGCTTCAGAATAACCCCAAGTGGTCCTCCAGCGTGTTTTTGAAAGACTGGAAAAAACAGGTCTTTATTTTCCTGGAACGTGCCATTACGTTCCTGCTCCCTTGTGCAGATTTGCAGGCTCGCACCAATGCAAGCCTGCAATCTGCGGAAGGCGGGCTTTAGGCGTGGCAAGCTTCAGCAGTTGGTTGGGACCCACAACCAACTGGAAGCTGCCATTTTGGAAGCCAGAAGCGGCCATTTTGTAAGCTGGAGCCACCATTTTGGAAGCTGGGAGCCGCCATTTTGGAAACCGTAGCAGTGTGGATCTATAGACCTCGCACTGCTCCGATTCTCCCTTGACCAAGGAGGAGCCCTCGGAAGGGCTTCAGGGCCAGTCCATGTTGCTTCGGACCCCTGAAGAAGCAGTAGGTAACGGCACAGAGCGATTCCCTCGCCTCATGCAGAAAGGGCCATAAAATAATACTTCTTGATAGGTTGTCAAATGATAGGTTCAGGGGGCTGATCAGGCTGCAATGTGTTGGAGATGGAGAAAGAATTGAACAAGCATAAAACATTTGACCCCCCCAATAACAAAAAGGCCAAAGTTTTCCCAATACAATACTATCATAAAGTCAATGCCAGAGCTATTTCTTGTAGATGTGAAATCAAATAGGATGCGGGGGGGGGAAGAATGGGCAGGGCCAGACCAAGAGTTTTGGAGAGAGATGCAAAAGACAAAATCCTATCATGTCCAGGACAGAGCAAACAACTAATTAACAAGCAGCAGAGCAGGGCTTACATACAAGGCTAGAGTAGGGAAATATTCAGACAGAATTCAGGTTCCGGAGCAAACAAATCCAAAGGGCAAATCTGAGGCTTAGTCAAACAGGCAGGGGCTCAAAGTGATCCAGATACAAGAGACCACAGAACAGGGCTTCACAACCCAAAAGATCAATTGCTGACCCTAAAAGGAAAGGGCCAGCTGAAAGCCTTTTATCTATTAATGCTGTCACCACAGGTGTTTCTTCATTAGGGCTCATTTGTTACTTAAACGCGCTGAGCGGCACAGCCCTTTTCTCTGACGTTGTCTCTCTTGCATGGTAGGCATTTGTGTTGTCTCATCCTCTGATATTCATTCCCCTTGCTTAGGCCCTTGCTGTTGTTTGTTATGTTCTCCTGAGCAAGCTTCTGGGGAAACTTCTGCCTCCGAGTCAGAATCCTCCTCTTCACTGCCAGGGTCTCCAAGGCAGGGCATGACAAATCCATTCCCCCATTCTAGGTAGAGAAGTCAACTGTGCTGGAGGCTTAACCTGACTTCTAGTGGGACATTCATTCCCACCACAACTGAGAGCAGTATGTATGTTAAAAGGGTATGGCTAGGGACATCAGGAAGATGAATTGGGAATGTGGCTGCTGTTATTGGTGACCCAAAACCTGTCTGAGGGTACAATCAGCTGTTGAAGAGGATACTGATTTTAGGACAGAGGCAAGTAATTTGTAGAATATGTACAGTACTTTTAGGAAAAACTGAATGAGTAAAGAAGGAAAAATACCTCCCTGGTCAATCATGGATGGCTTCAGAAAGTCATTTTATTTATTTGATTACTTATCAAATTTTTCTTTGTTTATTGTTAACTGCTGTCAAGTTGACCTCGATTTACAGCGAGCTATGAAAGAGAGACCTCCAAGTCACTCTGTCCTCAATCGCCCTGCTCAGGTTTTAGAATCATCGAGTTATAGAATCCTAGAGTTGGAAGAGACCACAAGGGCCATCCAGTCCAACCTCTGCCATGCAGGAACACACATCAAAGCACTCCCAACAGATAGCCATCCAGTCTTTGCTTAAAAACCTCCAAAGAGGGAGACTCCATAACACTCTGAGGCAGCATATTCCACTGCTGGACAGCTCTGACCATCAGGAAGTTCTTCCTGAGGTTCAGGTAGAATCTCCTTTCCTGCAGCTTGAATCCATTGTTCCTTGTCCTAGTCTCTGGAGCAGTGGAACACAAGCCTGTTCGCTCTTCAATATGACATCCTTTCAAATAAACATGGCTATCATGTCCCCTCTTAACCTTCACTTCTACAGACTAAACATACACAGCTCTCTAAGTCACTCCTCGTAGGGCATAGCTTCCAGACCCTGTACCATTTTGGTTGCCCACCTCTGGACATGCTCCAGCTTGTGAATATCCTTCTTGAAATGGGGTGCCCAGAACTGGACACAGTATTCTAGATGAGGTCTGACCAAACCAGAACAGAGTGGTACTATTACTTTCCTCGATCTAGACACCATACTCCTATTGATGCAACCAAGAATTGTGTTGGCTTTCTTGATTGCCGCATCACACTGCTGACTTACGTTCAGCTTATGATCTATCAAGACTCCTAGATCCCTTTCGCATGTACTGTTGTCTAGCTGCATGTCTCCCATCCTGTATTTGTGCATTTCATTTTTTCTGCCTAAGTGTAGGACCTTAGATTTCTCTCTGTTGAAATTCATTTTGTTAGCCTTGGCCCAGCTCTCCAATCTGTCAAGGTCATTTTGAATTTCGATCCTATCCTCTGGGGTATTAGCAACCCCTCTGAATTTGTTGTCATCTTCAGATTTGATCACGTGCCCTCTACTCCTTCATCCAAGTCATTGATGAAGATGTTGAATAGCACTGGGCCCAGAACAGAATCCTGTGGCACCCCACTAGTCACTGCTCTCCAGGATGAAAAGAAGCTATTGGTGAGCATCCTTTGGGTTCAGTCAGTCAACTAATTATAAACCCACCTAATTACAAACCCACCACCCAGTAGCACTGTCTAGCACACATTTTACTACTTCTTTGCAGGAATATAATGGGGACTTTGCCTTACTAAAGTCAAGAAATGCTACATCCACAGCATTCCCTTCATCTATCAAACTCATAACTCTAACCTAAAAAGAGATAAGATTAGTCTGGCATGACTTGTTTTTCACAAACCCATGTTGACTTTTAGTGATCACAGCAAATTCAGGGTCATGTCATCCTTTATTGAATCTATCCATCTTTCTCTTTTCATACTGCCTTCTGTCTTACCAGGCATTGTTGTCTTTTTACTGAGTCATGTCCTCTCATGATACGGCCAAATTATGATAACCTCAGTTATCTTGGCTTCTAGGGAGAATTCAGGCTTGATTTATTTTAGGATTCATTCATCTTGTTAGTAGCCTAGAGTATCCATAGATCTCTCCAGCACCACATTTTGAATGAATTGGTTTTCTTTCTTCACTGTCCAGCTTTCAGAACCATACATAGAAATTGGTGGCTGGTGGTGCAGTGGTTAAATGCCAGTACTGTAGCCACAATGTTGTGAGTTCAATTCTGCACAGTTCCAGGTTGACTGAGCCTTCCATCCTTCTGTGGCTTGGTAAAATGAGTACCCAGCTTGTTGGAGGCAATTAGCTAAAACACATTGTAAACTGCTTAGGGAGTGCTTTGCACTGATAAGCAGTATAGAAATGTAACTGCTAACTGCTAAACTGGAAATATGATGGCATGGACAATCCTAACTTTAATATTCAATAATATATCTTGACACTTCAGGATCTTGTCTAGTTCTTTCATAGCTGCCCTTCGAAGTCCTAGTTTTCTTCTGAGTTCTTTACTGTAGTCTCTTTTCTGATTACTGACTGAGCCAAGGCATGAAAAATTTTGAACTATTTCAATGTCTTCATTATTTACTTTAAGGTTATGTAAATCATCTATCCCACCCTATATAGGATCCCAATGTTGCATGCAATAAAAATAATTTTAGCAAATCTGAACAATTTGAGACAACAGAAATAATTCAAACAGATCAATGGCAATTTTACTGTACATGTTAAAAACAAGAAAACTTAAAACCTATTAAAACAGGTTTAAAGAATATGAAATTGTGCAAATCTGGAGCGTCTAAATTGGGTCCTAGAGATTTTAGTAAAAAAAAACATGTTTTTAGTTGGCATCAGTGTCTGTACTGATTGGGCCTCTGAGGAGAGGGCATTCCATGGTCAAGAAATCCTTCTCCTATGTCTTCCCACAGTGTATTACTCCCACTGCTGTGGACAGAGAAGAGTGCCTTCAGCAGAACTCAGTTCTTGGATTGGTCTTTATGGGGAGAAGCTTTTCCTCAAGTATCAAGGAAATCTCTCACTCTCTTTTTTTAAAGTAACTTTTTAAGCAAAAATGGTTTTCTTCAATCACCAGCTCCAAAGAACAATAAGACTCTGATCCATGATGTTTGCATCATGGCTTTGTAGACTAGTTGCAGTTCTCTCTCCACTGAGTAAGCTTGATAGTAAAGAAACCTGAGAGTTGTTATTTAGCAGTATAAAAATGTATGAGAGTTTGCATTTCTCTGCCTGCAGAGCTTACAATCTAGAATTCAAAGCAGAAAGAGGAGAAGAGCAGTTTCAGATCACATAAAGTGCTGTGATGCCTGGCCATAGCAGGAAAGAAATCCAGAGCCAAATACCGAACATGCACACACAAACACACCTGTGCTATTACAACAATGTTCTGATTTTTTTTTTATTTGAACGGTACTCTGCCTTAAGTGATAACATGCATATTAACCTTTGTTGGACCTACTGTGGTTCTCATGTTGAGCTGTTAATTCCTTTATGTCAGTAGGAGCTGCTGAAGAGCTGAGTAAATGTTTTTTTTCCTACAGCTGTCTTCTAACAAATCCTGTCTTCCTATCTTGTAGATTCCTGGCTGACATTTATACCAGTTCTTTATCCTCTGGCTGTCTGCTGAAATGTTAAAATCAATAACAATGATAATTAAGAATACTGAAATAAGTGTCTAAAATATAGGGATATTTGGTATCTATATCAAGCAGAGTGCAACATAACCAATGCAATATGAACTAGTGGTAGAAAACAGGAAATAATACTTAGGATTTTACATTACCTCTTGTAAGGTAAAAAAGGAAAACTTAACATTTATTGTTTCACAAAATCCATCTTGGGATAGGAAAAGAGATAGGCAAAAGAACCTTGCCCAAATTTCATTAGAAGAGCCCCTAAAAGCTGGGTCTTATGTGTACATGCCTCACATGCCAGACAAGGGCAGACAAAGATCTAACTAACTTTTGGAAGAAGGAGGGAAAGTGATCTCTGCAGGCAGGAAGGAATCAAAAAGGCTGGAGTACACAGATGAAGGAAAGAACTGGAGAGGTGGAGCAAAAAGGCAGTCATGCTCTCTAGAATTCCCTTTCAGTAATCACTTTATACAAGCCTTGATGCCCCTTTGCTTCCAACACTCCTTCTCAGCAATGCTTAAAAGGCCACAAGATTCATTTCCTCTCTAAAGAACTAGAAGTGACTTGGTGAGAATATCTGGAATCATCTCTTTTGATGGAGAATACTTCACCTCAATAAGCTCCTTTTCTTGCAGATCTCTCAACAGGTGATATTTCACATCAAGATCCTTGGTGCATGGATTCCCTCTCCCCTTTGGTCTGTGAAAGTTTTATATAGCTTTGATTGTCCTCTAGAAGCTCTGTAGGCTTTGTTTCAGCTATGCCAAGTTCCTCTAGCAATTAACATAGCCAAAAAGGTTCCTAGTATGCTTGTGCACCTGATGCATATTCTGCTTCAGTGAAAGAGGGTGTTAACATTTTGTTTCTTGCTTGTCAGCTAACTGCTCCACCTCCATAGAAGAACAGGTTCCCACTGGTAGATTTGTGATCTGTAGGGTCTCCAACCCAATCTGCATCTGTGTTAGCTACTAGTCTGGGACTGCTGGCAGCTTGTAGCTTAAAATGCTCAGTGCTTTTTAAGTATCTGCCCACTCTTTTCTCTGCATTCTAGTCCCTCTTACTTGGTGAGTTGGTTTTTCTACAAAAAATTCTACCTGCTGAGATCTCATGATGGTGGCTACATATAGCAGCTTCCATATAGTATTTTTGTGTTGATCATTATTTAGTAGAACATCCTGTGTCCATCTGTCTTCAGGTAGTCTGTTTCCATAGGTGTGACCATTGGGTTGGCATTCTTGGTGTATCAGCCTAAATGCAAAGATGTGTTGTCCTAGGTGTTGTAAGAGCTTGTGAGTCTTTTGTTCTACATTGAGGAGATAGCGTCCATCTTCCTTTCTTTCTGTTTGTATTCACAGAAGATATGTGATGTCTCGTAGCCTTTTCACTTCAATTTCTTTATTTAGATGACTTATGATTTCAGCAATTGTCTTCATCTTGATAAGCCAAAATTAAATCGTCAACATAAATCAAAATGTAAGCCTACTTACCATTTTTGTATTGTGTGTAGAGGCAAGGATCAACTTTGCATTATGTAAAAGCCTCCTTTGATTAGCATCTTGTTTAGTTTCTCATTCCAAGCTCTTGCAGCTTATTTTAGACCATAAATACTTTTTGGAAGTTTACAAACAAGTAGCTTGTTTCCTGAATTTTCAAATCCAGGAGGTTGTTCAGTGTAAAATGATTCCTTGATTTCCCCATGTAAGAAGGCTGTCTTGACATCTAAGTGTTCAACATGCCCTTTTCTGGATGCTGCTACACTTAAGACTGTCCTTATTTTGGCATCCCTCACTACAGGGCCAAAGGCTCTATCATATTCCTTACCATATTCCTGTGAACAGCCCTTGGCTACTAATCTATTTTTTTATCTCTGAGTCTCCCAGTCTGCACTTTGTTTGGCTTTGAAGACCCATTTGCGTCCTACAGGCTTCTTACCTATTGGCAGTTGAGTGAGCATCCTAGTATGATTTTTATGAAGGGAGTCCATTTCCTCTTGTGCAGAGTTTTTCAACTTATTTGCTTCTGCTGCAGGCAGTCTTTCAGTTTCTTCCCAAGTGGAAGGTTCATATGGTCCACCATCCATGAAAAGTATGACAGGAGCCGAGATGGCATTCCTTTGACTCTGAGTTCTGGTCCTGGTACCCTGTCTGCTTGTATGGTGAATTCTAGTCCCAAACTTCTCTCTGTTTATGCATTCACTTCCATTTCTTCATTTTTGACAGGTGTCTAAGGCAGGCAGACTTCATCTTTGCATTTAGGCTGATACACCATTAGCTGTTCTGCATTTTGTGCTTCACCTGTTATGCAGTCTGTGTCTGCATGGCTCACATGTGTTCTCTCAGGCTCAACAAAGTACACAATACTTTTTACTGTGATTCTTCCTGTTTTTGGATTCAGATTTCTGTAGCTTTTACCTCTCAACTCATATTCCACCATTATGTCTTCTTCAGCTTTGTCATCTAGTTTGGGCCTCTTCTCCTTTGCTACACGAGCATAAGCTTCAGGTCCAAACAGAGTTCAAAAGGAGTTTTACTGGTTGCTTTGGTTGGCAGTCTATTCTATAGGTATGTAGCTGTCATCACAGTCTTTTCCCAGTATTGGTTGGGTAGCTTAGAGTCCAGAAACATGCATCTCACCATCTGCTTTAGTGGTCTGTTCTTTTTCTCTGCAACTCCATTTTCTTCAGGAGTGAAGGGATTAGTGTACTTATGTACAATGCCCTGCTCTTTCACGTATGTTTGGATATGGTGCAATATATAGTTACCACAACTGTCAGTCTGAAGAGCTTGATTCCACCCCTCCTCCTGCCAAACTTCTTGCTCACTATTGTGATATATTCCTTCGGTAGCTGCAAGGTCTGGTTTTTCTTTTTGAGCAGATAGGTCACACAGTACCTGGAATAATAGTCTAGAAAGGTTAGTAAATAATGATTTCCTGCTTTAGATAAAATCTGAAAGGGTTCACACAAGTCACCGTGGACTAGTTCTAGTGGTTGCTTTGATTTGTTTTCACTCTCACTGGGAATGGATGGCCTACAGCCTTTCCCTTTTATGCAGTTTACACATTTTATGTTGTCATTATTGCATACTTTTACCTTTATGCCTTTGATCAAATCATTTCCTTCCAGATCTAGTATGGCATTTATATCATAGTATTCAAGGCATCTTTAAGCCATAACTCAAGTCAATCTGTACTTGTATAGCATCTTACCACATTTGTTTGCTCTCTGGTGGAGAGCACCTCTACCATCCTCTTTCTATCATCTAAGGTTTGCTTCCAGGACCTCTCACAAATGCCAACATTTGTGGGCTCTCAGGTCCCATTGTGTACAAGGATGTAGTAAGGTGTATAAAATGGCAAAATAAGTTTGCTGTTTGGATCTTTTCTTTTAAAAAAATATTTTCAAGCTATGTTTGGTTGAATCCATGGATATAAAATCCAGGGATATGGAGAGCTGACTGTGATTCTCCATCTTGGGTTACAGTGCACAAGTTGCCACTGAAATGCACATCAAAGTCTTGTCTGTTAAAACAGAAACAGAGGAAGGAATAGGAAGGGGGAAAAAAGAAATACAGCGGCATCTGTAAGACTAACTGGTTTTTATTTTCACATGAGCTTTCATGGATATAAACTCACTTCTTTGAATGCAGTACAGATTGATGCAGTACAGATTGATGCAGTACAGAGTACAAATCTGACAGCAGAAATGGAAATACTCTAAAACCAGTTGTTGAACATTTCAACTTTGGTGGACACACAGTAAGAAATTTACAAATTATAGTACTTGGACAAGGCAACTACAAAGGAATACTATAAAGAGAGACTGCTGAATTGAATTGTATTGATGAATTCCAATCCATTAGCAAAGGTATGAACAAAGACAATGGCTTCATGGCACACTATATATATTAATACAAGAATCTTTGCTACTTCACATGTAACAAAAGGAATCTTCTTGGAGAGAGTTTTGAACCCTAGGAAACTGACTTTTGATAAGCTAATTTATTGCTTTCACACATCAACATTAACTAACTAAGTTAAAGGTCTGAAACACTTGTATCACATATGCTGCCCTTTGAAAATTTAAGGCAAGGGTCCTGATTTCCATCTTTCTCGATCCTATTATATTTCATCCCGCTCCCACAAGTGTGGGAGTCAGATTTGTATACTGTATTGCATCACTCTGTATTGCATCCGAAGAAGTGAGTTTATATTCATGAAAGCTCATGTGAAAATAAAAACCAGTTAGTCGTATAGGTGGTGCTGGAAGAGACCACCTAGGCCATTGAGTTCAACTCTCTGCCATGCACAGAATCACAGCATTAGCAGGAGATCGTCATTTAGCTTCTCTTTAAAAAGCTTCAAAGAAGGAGATTCCACCACATTCTGAGGCAGCGTATTCCTCTGTTGAACTGCTCTTACTGTCAGAAAACTCCTCCTAATGTTTAGCTGGAATTTCTTTTCCTGAAGTTTGAAGCTATTGCTCCATTTCCTAGTCTCTGGAACAGCAAAAAACAGGCTTGCTCCATCTTCCATATGAAATCTCTTCAAATATTTAAAAATACCTGTCATGTGACTTCTTAACCTTCTCTTCTCCAGGCTAAACATGCCCAGTTCCCTAAGCAGCTCCTCATAGGGCAGGGCTTCCAGGCCTTTTACCATTTTGGTCATCCTCCTCTAGACATGTCCCAACTTGTCAATATCCTTCCTGAACTGTGGTGCTGAGAACTGAACACAGTATGCCAGGTGGGATCTGACCAAAGCAGAATAGAGTGGTACTTTTACTTCCCTTGCCCTAAACACTATGTACTCCTATTGAGTCAACCTAGAATCACATTGAGTTTTTTGCTGCCCCATCACACCACTGACTCATGTTGAGCTTATGGTCTACTACTAGATCTCTTGTCACATGTACAATGATCAAGCCAGGTGTCACCCATCTAATATCTGTGCATTTCCCCCCTTAATGTAGTACCTTACATTTTTCCCTGTTGAAATTCATTTTGTTGGTTTTGGTTCAGCTTTCTAATCTGTTAAGGTCATTTTAAATTCCGATCCTGTCCTCCCGGGTGTTAGCTCTCTCTCCTAATTTGATGTCATCTGCAAATTTGATAAGAATGCCCTCTATTCCCTCATCCAAATCATTGATAAAGATGTTTAATAAAGCACTGGACCCTTTACTTCTCTCTTGTCTTTTTCTTTTTCTTGTTTTTTTGACTTCCCAAATTGCCATGCCATCTCTATTTCCCGGCTCTGCCTTAATTATTCAAGAAGAATGTTTAGTCCTTTTACATTTTCTGCCACAGATGTGAGTCATACAGCGTCGAATGCAGTGTGCTGCTAATTGCAGGCGATGTGATGGCTGGATGCATGGGCTTGGCTGTTCTAAGTTAATTGGTGACGCTGGCATCCTGCAATTAACCTCATTACAGTGTGAATTACATCTGATTAAACTCTTGTTTCGGACAGGAGCTGTGTAATCCTTTTTTTCCCTCCTTGCTAGGCTGTCCCTCAGTGGTAGTCCTTCTGAAACCTGCTGGTCTTTGGAGTGTGAAGTCAGTGTGGGAGGACAGGGAGCTGTTGATGTGTCACATAGCTGCACACCTAAAGGCCGCCGACAACATAGCCCTTTGAAATATTTCAAACTTTTCTGTTGGTAGACTTGTCGAGTTTAAATCTGTGTTGATAGGTTATGGCACTTTTTAGTAAGGATAAGACAGATATTTTCTCTCTCTCTCAGGAGGTGTTGTTTTTAAGAACTGCTGCATTGTGGTAGATATGAAGCAGGGAAAATAATTTTTATTGGAGCTGAGATTCTCAAGGAAGTATGCATTTTGCACTACCTGAGACTTCTTATAAGACAAAATGTACAAGTCTGCACATTTGTGAGATTTCTGCTGCATTCTGGAAGAATTAAATAAGCACCAAACCATGTGCATTTTAAAAATGACAACAGCTAAAAGGCAAGAAATTAAAAAAATTACAATACAATTTTTAGCAAAAACCTCTATAAAATACATAGAATCATACATAGAGTTGGAAGAGACCTCAGGGGCCATCCACTCCAGCCCCCTGCCATGCAGGAATGCACATCAAAGTACTCCTGACAGATGGCCATGCAGCCTCTGCTTAAAAATCTCCAAAGAAGGAGACTCTACCACACTTCGAGGCAGCATATTTCACTGCCAAACAGCTCTGACCATGAGGAGTTCTTCCTGAGGTTTAAGTGGAATTTCTTTTCCTGTAGTTTAAATCCATTGCTCCTTGTCCTAGTTTCTGGCGCAGTGGAAAACAAGCCCGTTCCCTCTTCGACATGACATCCCTTCAAATATTTAAACATGGCTATCATGTCCCCTCTTAACCTTCTCCTCCGCAGACTAAACATCATCAGCTCCCTAAGCTGTTCCTCATAGGGCATGGCTTCCAGACCCTTCACCATTTTGGTTGCCTTCCTCTGGGTACTTTCCAGCTTGTCAATATCCTTCTTGAAATGAGGTGCCGAGAACTGGACATGATACTCTAGATGAGGTCTGACCAAAGCAGAAGAGAGTAGTACTATTGCTTTCCTTGATCTGGACAATATATTCCTATTGAGACAACCAAAAATTGTGTTGGCTTTCTTGACTGCTGACTCATGTTCAGCTTGTGGTCTACTAGGACTCCTAGATCCGTTTCCCATGTACTGTTGTCCAGCCAAGTACCTCCCATCCTATATTTGTGCATTTCACTTTTTCTGCCTAGGTGTATATTAAGAACAATGCATTAATGCATAGTACATTAAGAACAGTGCAAACAAAAAATGCATCCATATGGAAATTCAGGCAAAGTTTTACATGAAGAAGGGTTGGCATGGAAATAGAGGTGAGAGTTAGAGAAATGCAATCAAATCAAGATGGAGAATTTGTCATAGTGTATTAAGCAGTTCTGGGATTACATGGAGGAGACCTCTTTTATACCAGCTCATATAATTTGTATATCTAGCCCAGTCTTGGTTGCTCCAGGAACTAGGAAAGATGCTTTATGAAATTAAAACTCTCACAAACCCTCAAGCATCATAGCCACTGGTTGAGGCCTTCTGGAGTTTTATATCCAAAAAGCAGTTCTAAACTTTGCTTCAAAGGACCCATCCAAAAGGGTACAGAACATTTGGAACACTACAGAACCCTCAGAATCCACTAACTGGTAGAGCCAGTGGCCATACAGCTAAAATCTAAAAAAGTAATTTTTTCCAAATTGTGTTTTGCTCTGGCTGGAAGCTGTGATTTGACCTTGACTTCGGCTTGGCTCAGCGCTTCTACTGATTGTTTGCATTGGACACTCCCCACCACCTCCTCCTCTTGGGCCAGTACTATCACCTTCCTTCCCTTGGTGGCAGAGAGGCACGGGCTGGGAATTGAACTCTGACAAAAGCATGCCTCGCACCTCCCCATGCTCTGGGTGGAGTTCTTTCCCATTGTTTGGGACTTTCTGAATCAGAAGCTCTTGTTCTGCCAATGAGCTATGATTTGTCTTTAAAACTTACTTCAGGCCTGTGAATATGTAGGATGAATGAAAGTGAAGACTGAATTTGTAACAGGATCAAAACAAGAGATCTGGGGATACTTTTCCTATAATATACATAATTTAGCTGAGGATAATAATACATTAGTTTTGCATAAAACTTAATAAAAAAGAAGAGGTGGGCTAAACTGCCTGTTTTGTCATTGGTGAGCTACTGTTGTAAAGATGATAATCTTCCAAGAAGCATAATCTTTTTTGTAACATTGCCAGTCAAGATATTGTAAAAGTGCTTAACTAAAATCCAGTGAGAAATCAAGCAATATATAATGGAATCATAAAACCTCTACAGTTAAGTAACAACTTTCATGACAAGGAAATTTTATAGGACAGCTTTTAGCTCCTAATTTTATCTTATATTATCAAATGATTATACTTGTTTCACAATGGATTTAAACAGCAAACCTTAATTATTATTTAATTATATTTATGGACATAATAATGTAAGACTTCAGGTATTACATATAGAAATTAAAGAAGTTCTTTTAATATCTCAGTTACTAATTTCATGTGGCTGAATTACACATGTAATTAGCAATCAAGTTACTGGTTTAAAAAAAAATATCCCAGGTGTAAATCTCAGTTCAAATCCATCTCAGTGGCAATTAGCATTCAGAATAAAATTGGAATAATAATTCAAAATTGGCATAATAATTCAGAGCCATCTGATCCCTGAGAAACCTGTGGAGCTTAATAAGAAAATGCTGTTGAATTGTAGCATGCAAATTTCAGATGCTGGAGAAATGATTAAGTAGAATCCATATAAATTCCATGCTTTCCTTCAAAAAGCTCAAATGGTAAATCTGCAATTTCCCCCCCAAATCTTATAATCTTTCAGTCATTTTCCTGGAAATATAATATCTTTCCATGACTTAGAATAATAGCAAACCTTGAATCAGTGAAGTTGAGGGCAGGAGAATTTGTGACAGAGTTAACTGTCTTTTATTATAAGAGATGTCCTTTATTTGGGATGAGAAAGCTTGTTTCTTATAGAGCTGCCATGTGTCCCTTATTATAATCAATGTCTACTATTTGAGGGCTGGAAAACTTTTCCATTTATATAGACTGAATGGAATGTCAAAAAGTCCAGTACTTTGTGGGGGGTAAGCTCTACATAAAGACAGAAAAGTATCCATCATATAATTTATGCATGTGGACAATATGTTAATTTTACAGAGACATATATGGCTGGGTTAACTGAAATTGATACTTCCATTTGGTATTTCAGTAGAAGACAATTTATTATTAGTTAACTCCTAGTTAGGGCCTAGATACCCTAAAAGTAACAGATCATACCTGATCTTAGAAGCTAAGCAGGATCATCTCTGGATGGGAAAGACAGATGATATAGGCTAGATTTCAGAGGAAGGAACTGGCAAAACTAGCTCTGAGTATTTCTTGCCTAAGAAAACCCTATGAAATTGCATGGGGTTGCCATAAGTCGACAGGCAGCTTGAAGACACACACGCAGAGCATCTGATTGTCAATCCTGCATGTCATGAATTTAAATATCTCTTATTGCTGTTTTGAATAATGCAGTTGTAAGTGTGCCAGAAAGCTTAGTTTAGGTTTGTTTGATTTTTTTATTGTGATTAACTCACTTACCAGAAAGACTTGCCTGGTACTACCTTACTTTATTTCTGGCAGCAGGTGAAAATAAATTATTTTTAATGTTCACTTTTTATTTTTTCAGGCGTGGACGGCCCACTCCTCCACTGTGGGAAGTGGCATGTCAAATCCACTCAGCTCCATTACAGATATGCACAATCATGAGTGGCATTATTCCCCTCTTTTGTCGAGACTAGATGCGCACACAGTGATAGCCATAGCATGTGTATTTCTATGCCGCTTATCAGCTAAGTGCTCTCTAAGCGGTTTACAATGTGTCAGTTAATTGACCCCTACATGAGGATAGCTGGGTGAGGTACTCTCACTCCTTCATGGTAGCAGGTCAGGCGCTACCTGATTTAATAGGCACTGGAAGCAGCCAACATCACTGAGGGCACAGCTTATGACTGCAAGGTGGGAAGATACTAGATCCGAATGAAGAGTTCTTTTTATGAGAATGAGTGTTTTATGCCTGCTTGACACTACGGGCAACTAACAGAGACGTAATAATTTTCTCTGCTTTATAATGCTGATGATTTCTTTTGTTTTTATGTAGAGTCGAAGGCTTTCATGGCCAGAATCCATTGGTTCTTGTGGTTTTTTCAGGCTTTGAGACCGTATTCTGGAATGAAGATTCCTCTGAAGATGCCAGCCACAGATGCAGGCGAAACGTCAGGAGAAAATACAACCAGAACATGGTCTCAAAGCCTGAAAAATCCACAAGAACCAATCTTTTGTTCTTATTCAGGGCTTTTTGCTTGCTCTAAAATGGACAAAATCAAAGATTCAGGTATTCCTCACAGCTCAGCACCTTGTAGCACCAATTGATAAAAAATAAAAATAAAAAGTAGTTCAGTTAGTATTTTCTACTCTGAATGAAGTCTATTTTCAACATATCAAACACAATAACCTGATGCCAAACAATTACATATAATGCATTTCATGTTCCTAAAGTAACAAAATTACTTTCAACCAGTAAATGGTAATATTGCATTTTTCAGTTTTTTGGGGGGGAATGGAAATGTTTTCTTCTTCTCCCCAAAATTCCCCCTATGGCTTAAACTTTCTGGAAATTTTACCTCTCCAGACCCTTTCCCACTTGCCCCTTGAGCCTGGTGAAGGGAAGAAAGAAGTTACTCATGCTACTTTTGCAGCATTCTTTGCTTCAGGTCCAGCCCTCCACTGTGATAATGGTTACCAGATCTCAGGGCCTGGCCTAGAGCCCAGTTTTCATGTATCATCTCAAGTGGGAGATGAGGATATTGTTACCACCCCTTTCATACCCCATCCTGAGGGATAGCAAAATTGGCATAAAACATTTTCATATAAAAACTGGAAACTTATGGCTGGGAAACATGTGGTTAGCAGGACACTAGCTGTTCAGCTGGGCTAGGTCAGCATGACCTCAGCATGACCAGGTCATAAGGTCAAGAAGAGTTAGGTGGGAAAACCCTGAATAAATAGGCTTCTAGCAATTCTGTCAATGACCCGATATCTGAATACGATAGTCAACAAAACTGCTCAGGTGCTTCTATATTCCCCTCACCTAATCAAGACATTAAGAGACTGTCAGAACTCCCATCAATATTTTGTCACCCAAAGTAAGACAGTCGGTTCCAGACCCCTTTTGATTACTCTGCTAGAGATCCATTAGCATTTGCCCCTTCAGGGTAAGAAAAAGGGTATTTAAATTCTAACTCTGACCTTGGCAATTCATAGTACTTTGGACACACATTGGCATGTTACTCTGCATATTGGTCCCCGGATTCCCATGCTCTGTGCTACCCTTGGACTGCAGTTTGAGCCACTCTGCTTTGACCTTCCTCTAGGTCACTAATTATCATCCTCTGGACTGGAAATCTTTTTCTATCCAACCTTTTTCGCTCCTCCCTTCGCTAGTCTTGTATGGTTCATGACACTGTTTGATTTCTTGTATTTCTTCTGATGTCTAATAAAAACACCCTGTTTAAACCTTTAACTGGAGTCCTACAGTTAGTATTGGTATACACAGGTGAAAAGATCCTGCCATTACCCCATCTTGCAGGCATCTTTTGAGCTATAATTTCCTCAATTTCCAAGGAGATGCTGGCATTGCTGGTGGACCTCAAGATCCCCAACCTTTCTGGGTGACAAGACAATTCTTTGGTGTTGCCGGTTTGTCTTCTGACAGAGCCGCACCTCATCTAGTAGAGCAGCGGCTTGGTACACTTTGCAAGCATTAATTGATTTATTGCTGTAACTTCTAAAGATTTTCTGGGGGTGTGTATGTCTGTGTCTGTGTCTGTCTATCTGTCTGTCCGTCTATACACACACACGCACACACACACACATACACAGAGTTAGATTCCTCCTTTTCTCCCATTGTTGTGGTGCCAGAATTCACTCTGTTCTGCTCTTCATCCACCTTCTAGCTAGAAGCAAATGGACTAGGTTAAATGTTCCTTCTTACATCTCCTTAAGTTAAGTGAGAAGGAATAACACCATTTTAGCTAAGGTTTCTCTCTGATTTCTAAACAGGAAAATGTGTATGTTTGTGTTTGAATGATAGGCTTTAAACAACTGTGGTTAATACTTGATGAACAATGCTTAATGACATCATCAGGGGCTGTCCTTTTGTCTCCAATTTTGACCTGGAAACTTCAGGGCTTGGGACAATCCTGAACTGACAACTCTAGCTGTGATAGTGTTTTTCATAAGAAGCTAATGAAAAATGAGATACATCTGGCCAAGCAACATCAGAGTGTGGTCAAGATGGCAAAATGTTTTAATGGGAATGAACATACAAGCTAGGAGAGGCTGTGGTGATTTGCTTTTGCCAGAGCCTACTGGGAAGGGAAAGATTCCACCCCTCCTTTACTTTTGCAAGTTCAACTCAGTTTGCAGCAACTAAAGTAAACAGAGGATGAAGAGGTAAGGTGGGAGGAGGAGAGACAAACTGGGACATTTTAAGAACAGCTGCAAAGTGGGAGGAAAGAGAATTAATAGGGACTGTTCCTGCCACATTGGAACATTTGAAGGCTGTGCTTTTAAAAACTCTTTCTTTAAAAACATTTAGTTCTCCCTTTCTGAATTGGACAGTGCTACTGACAAAATCCCCAGTAAGGCAGGTTTGAGTGTTCAAGTCTTCTCATGCAATGACTTTTACCTGGGTATATTCTTCGTAGTGTCAGGGTACAAGGCGAAGGGTAGCATGCTATGATTTTCTTCAGATTCTGAAATCTACTGAGCCTAGAAATTTTTTTAAAAATGTGGAATTTGTTACTGGAGTGTGTGTGTGTGTGTTTGTGTTTTTTGCTTCTGTTGATCTGCCTTTAACAGCTAGAATGTTTCTGCTAGTGTGGTACTCTTGTTGTCAGCTCTTTTGATCTTAAATGACACTTCAAGGGTGTGAGGTGATGCTGAATGATAAATAGAGAACTAAATAGCTTGTGGCTAACGGTTCACAGAAGTGATGGGTCTGGAAACAATGCTGCTAACATTAAGAAACAGGTGATCTGAAAATAATCATTCCTAGCTGCACAAAGGTTTCTGTGTCTTAGATAGATGGCAGCATTTGTTGCTCTAAGGAAGATGAGAGTTTCATAGGCTTAATCGGGAATTCCTGTGTTAAATCAAAAAGCTGTCTATGTTTGATTGTCTTAAAATAATCTATTTACATTGGTGTTCATCTGTATTGGTACTGCTGAATTGTTTGGCTTAACATTTGCTTAAGAAAAGGAGTATGAAAGAGGCTTGTTAATCTTTATTAGATCTTCTGAAAGGAGTGAGACAATCATGGGTAAAGGACTAAACCATGCATTAGCATTATTCATATTCTGCTTTCCAAGACGTTTCAAGGAGGTTGACAAGTGACATGAAAATGCATGGATAAAAATCACAGTAAATAATGTTAACATATTAGAAGTCATCAGAAACTTTTCCATCAGACACTGGTGGTAGATGGCTCTGTAGGGGAGGGAAGAGTCTGCTGGATCAGGTTTAGTCACCTTGTGTTATCCTTGCCTGCCTTCTTTTTTAGCTCCTAGAATCCTTCCTGCAGGGCAGTTGATGAGAATTGTATATTGGACATGTATTATGTATGTAGGAACAGGAGCATATACCAGGCTCATTCAAAAAAACTCAGTTGTTTTCTCATGAGATTTCAGCTTGCAGTGATTATTCCTCACTGGAAGCCTAGGCTCAGAGCTAGGAGTGTTTTGTTTTTTCCCCTGGATACAGCTCCCAGAATGCCTCAGCTGGCACTTGGTAATGCTATCTGGGAGATCCTGGTGTTTGCTGTTTTTCCCCACCCCAAAGTAAATTTTCTATGTTATGTGTGACAGATCTGTTAGGATGGTCCACCCCTTGGCCTGAACTTCAGAAATTATTTTCAGTGGCATTAGACTTGGCTTCAGGGCTCAGGCAGGCAAATCCAAGAGTTTCAACTAACCTTCGAAGAATATCAGTAGTGATCACACACTCAGGCATCACTTCAATCACTGATGAGGGATGTAGTCTGCATGTCAAGAGCTTTTCTGTCACTAAATACTCACACAAAGGAGTATATCCCATATAAATAGGAAAAGACTGGCAACTCCATAAAGTGTTACAGTTGAAAGGGCATGGACGTTAATGACAGCTATAATGTCTACATGTTTTGTTTTGTTTCATGGTATAAAATGGATGTATCACACAATCAATTTACCTTCTAATATGTAAGAATATGTCAGATATGTCCAGTGCTTTGATTCTATAAACCTTGATTTTCAGTGATGTAAATCAATGTGTTGCTGCAATATCTGTTCAATAGAACCGTGGTTTTATCACCAAAAGAGCTTAATGAACATTTGCAGGTGTCCCTTTCAGTTACATGTTAATATCAAAACTTACTGCTTTTAGTGAAAGCAGAATCAGAAAGCCTGGTGTCTGCAAAATAACAATGATTGCTTATAATCAAATTGCCTGATTTATTATCAGTTCCTGAGAAATCGGTCTGGGAGGGAGGGGAAGGATTCAAGGATCCAAGGATCCCTGTGTTTTGCACAAATTGGATGATAGTCTTCCTTTTTTTTTTTTTTAGCAACTGAGGGTTGCTGTGTGTTCTGAGTGCATCAAAATTTCATGTTGAGTTATTTTCAAAATTGAGATGTATCTTGAAGAGATGAAGCCTTTGTTATGAATATTTTCCCCGAATGCTGAAGTGTAACAAGCCCCCAGAAGCCTATTCTTTCATTCAGGCACCCGGATCTCTTGTGACTGAGAATGACGACTAGAGCGAAACAAAGCTGCATAGCATTTGTCTTGAGTGTTTTTGTGAAGAGCTGTCTTTAATGAGTTTCTACACTTACAGCATACAGATTCTAGGATAAAAAGCCTGTCTTAGTGTATTAAAAGAAGAGTGTGTGTGAGGGAGAGATTCTGTAGAGTTTACCTACTTATTGGTGCTTGTCCCTACCTTTTGATTGTCTGTCCTTGAGAAATTGTTGTATCCAAAAAATGTTAGTGTTTAAGACTGCTAGTTCTTCGGTTTTTTGGGGTTCTTCTTTGAGTCTATAGCAGTTAGAGTTCTGAGCATGAGCAGGCTGAGCTGTGAGCTTCACTCTGAGGAGAGCGAAGAGTGGAAGACATACTTCAACACTGAAGGAAGTCAAAACTGAAGCAAGCAAGGAGGAGGCAGGATTAAAGGGAGTATAAGAACATCAAGAGACTTAATGTGGGCTGCAATCAAAAGACTTATCTAGGGTCACACTACACAGTTATAGTGCTATTATTCATCTTTAATTGCCACAGTTCCATCCTATGGTTTGTAGTTCGGTGAGGCGCTGGAGTATTCTGGCTAAAAAATTTAAACATTCCTCCCTGCACTGCAAATCCCAGGATTATATAGGAGAACCATGGAAGTTAAAGTGGAATAAAAGTTGTATAATTGGATAATGTGAATGATCCCATGCCATTTCCACACTAGACTGTTACACTGCTGTTATTCCACTTTCAACATCCTATGGAATCCTGGGGTTTGCATTTTAGGAAGGGGCCTCAATGTCTATTGCGGAAATGGCCCTAGAGTCTAACATTCTGCTCAGAGACTGGTAGGGAAGCAAGACAGGAATTAAATCAGAAAAACAATGAGGAACCCAAGGCCTTTTCACACAACTCAAATTGCTATGGATTGCTGAGATTTGTAGTTTAGGGAGGGTTATTTAGAATTCTTAGTCAGCAAGTTCTAGCACCTCTCCAAACTGTAACCCCCCACAGTGCACCTATGGCAGTTAAAGTGGAATCAAAGTGCCGTAACTGTGAAAGGGCCCTGTTGACCAAACTATTTAGTCAGATAAGTCCAGGTGTGGAAGGCTCTTTCCTGAGAAGGCTGACACCTGCAGTTCAGTAGTTTACTACACAAAGCAGCCACACACAGATTTCAAAAAGTAGTTCTGGACTTTGAGACATTTGGTATCCTTCTAGCTTAGGGATAGCCTAATGTGCCTCCCTTACTTGGACCATGGCCTCCTGCTATCTGGAGCTTTCTTTGGGATGACACTCCATTGGTGGAACTTAAGGAGACCTGCCAGTTTGTATATCTATATCTCTCTCCAGAGAGAGATGGTACCAGTAACAGAGGTACTGGCCTTTCCAGGGTTCAGCTGGTTGAATGGAAGATGGCTTCAAGTTCGTAAACCTGCTTAGACAGCCATTATGATGACTGCACATGCTGCCTGCCTTTCTTTGCCTTGGGGAAAAAGAAAAGAAGTGATCTCAGAGAAGGAGAAAGGAAGTAAAGCCCATATATTCTAGTCTGCACACAGATCTGCTGTCCATTCAAAAAACATCGGAAATGAAAACAGGAAGGAAAATATCAGGTGTTTTCTGTCTCAGAGCCTCCAGCTCGGAGATGAAAACCAGCATACATGAAGCCAAGTAACATCAGACTCTGGTCAAGTTGTCAAAAGTTGTTAATAAGGAAGAACACACACGCTGCTGCAGTTTGCTTTTGTCTGATCCTAATGGGAAGAGCAAAACTCAGTATTTTCCTTTTCTTTCCCGCTCCTGAATTAATTGAGTACAAACTGCTTTTGCACTTTGCATTTAGTCTGCAGCAGTTCAAGTAAGCTGCAGACTAAGGAAGAAAGTGAGAGAAGAGAGGAACTGGGACAATTTAAAAATAGCTGAAAAAGTTGGATGGGAAAGAGGATTAATTAGAGCTGTCCCTGCAAGACTGGGGCAGTTGAAGGGTATACTGTCAACCTGTTCTCTGGTCTGTATAGTCTAGGTTGCTTGTTGCAGCATTGGTGCTTTAACTTCTGGCAAGAGGACATTTAACCATACATTGTGTGTGTGTGTGTGTGAGAGAGAGAGAGAGAGAAAGGAAAGTCCTATTGCATGAGTGGAAGTTTGTTTGCCTAATGTATATGTGCTCTTTATGGAATGGTCTACATTTTGTTGGCCAGCAAGCAATAATTGTGCTTAATTTCCTGGCAGATTTTAAGTGTGCAGCATATGTATGCCTTGTTGCATGAAATATGGAGATCAAGGCTGGCCAAAGTCTCTTGTACTCACAGAAAAAAATGCGCAGAGATATCCTGAGCAAGTCTTCTCAATGTGATCGTAGAAGGAGTTTTAGTCCAATAACATCTGGATTACCGCACATAAATATATATGGACACCAAAGAAATTGAGTGCTTGTAACAGACAATATTTTAAAGTGGAAGTGGATGAAGAGTCAGCCTGTGCTTATTAGGACCGTGTATCTTATAGAATACTAAGTGTAATGTTCATAGTTCCTATTTTTCCATCATGTTCCTTCCTT
The DNA here is from genome assembly GCA_948474755.1 of Ctenosaura bakeri. Taxonomy (NCBI): domain Eukaryota; kingdom Metazoa; phylum Chordata; class Lepidosauria; order Squamata; family Iguanidae; genus Ctenosaura; species Ctenosaura bakeri. Next base: position 105,619 of record CAOLHI010001266.1, read on the forward strand.
AAGGGCTTTCTTTTAGCCAAATCTCTGAGCCTTCACCCACTGTTGCATTGGGGCTCATGCAGAGACTGTGCTCCTCGTTTAGTCAAGACTGCAGAATTTTTTCTAGATCTATTTCCTCGAAATGAGTCTGGAGACTTTGCGGGGACTAAAATATTTGTAGGAAACAAGAAAATTAATATTTGCCCTGAGTAAAGATGAAACTATAAAGACAGACATAAGAAAAATGTTTGGAAGAAAAATTGTTCTTGACTAGAAGAGCTGTCTTCACATCTCTGTTTCTTGAGAGAGCTTCTGTGAGAGTGCTCTCTTCCAATGTGAGAATGAGGCAAGGAATGTTTTTGTTGAGGTTTCTATAATTTGTGGGAAAATTTCTCTGTGCAAAACCATTGTCTTCTCCCTTTGTGAAACAAAGCAGACACACAAAGCAAGCACACAAGGACTAATCAACTGATCAAGATGACACAAAACAACCCATCTAGGTTTTCTAATGTTTAAAAGTGTTAATAAACTAATGTTTATTAATGCAATAAAGTGACAGGTTTCATAGTTTAGCTGCACAGGTGGCTCAATTTACTTAATTGGCACAAAAATCATTCTCACAAAAGTGGGGAGTGACAGGGAAAAGTCCTATTTGTCTTGCAGCTAAGGAGAAAAAAATACAATTTCTTTTTCTTGGATATGAGAATGAGACAGCAAATATTTACATTCCAGTATAGAAATCATTTGAGTTAAGCTCATTCATACTAATTTTGTGACAGAGTTTATCAATATGTTGCTTGTCTTTTTACCTTACTTTTTTTTTTACAAGTCTTCATTCTGAGTTGGCACCTTCTTATGCCTGTTGACCCCCAAATTCTATAGAACTCTTCTGTGAACCACATGTTGTCCAGTTCAGCAGGTCCTATTCTGTCTGCCTCATTGGATGTACTGTTAGGATTGAATCTTATTAGAGAGCAGGAGTGTAGAGAATATTTGCTAATTTCCTTGCAGTCAAAGAGATTATCTTGAAACTGAGACAGTAGTCAACCACTGCAAGGTTTTTCACACTTTGGGACTTTTTGTAAAAAATAAGTTCATGCAAAATCCTTGTTTTTTGCTCAAAATCTTTGTTGTTTTGTACAAAACCTTGGGTTTTGCAGAGAACGATTTTTTTTGCACTGAAAATAGTGTAGTTTGCACAATATGTTTTTTTTGTTCAAACTTCAAGGTTTTTTTTGTTTAGCAGAAACGGATTTTTATAAAAATGGCTTCTTTGATGCTGTACTCTTTTTAATCTGTTTTAAAAGTAAGGTTTTAATTGTTTTTAATTCAGTTTTTTTAATACTGTTTTAATTTTGATTTTATATGTTTTAACTATATGTGTTTTATTGTATTCTGTCTTTTTGTAAGCTGCCTTGAATCCCAGCCTGGGAGGGAGGCAGGATAGAAATAAAAGGATGGATGGATGGATGAATGGATGAATCTTTTGCAAAAAGTTCAAAACTGTGCTAAATCATTGAAAAATCTGCAAAAATCTCAAAGCCTCACCCAGTTAGGAGGGGCGGACATTCCAAATAATTTGTTCTTGTGTGTATGAATGGAATAATTTAGGTCTCTGCCTAAGGAAGCCTAAGCAGAAGAGCATTTTTTCCCCTACTGAGCTGAGGCAAGGTGGGAGGAGACACATTTAGAATAAAAGAGATAGAACTCAAGTGGGTGCCTTAATGTCATTATTCAAGCTGGTTAAAGCCAATCCAGAATTAACAGCTTGAGTTTGCCTCTTTCTTTGTTTTCCTAGGCTACTTCTCTACTGTTTATTTTGTTTGAGAATTTTTCAAAGACTTCATGTTGTGTCATGTTGCTATAAAACTTAAAGAAAAGATATTCGAGGCATAATGGAAGGCAAGAAGTGACCTTTTGGAGCAGAAAGATGAAACCAGAGAGACAGAGTGAAATGCAGGAGAATGTTAGTAAGATAGTTATTGATTTATATCTATCAAATAAAGGCAAGGTTGATTCAGGATAGAGAATTTATTGAGTGGCATCCCAGTTTTAATAAGGCCATACATTTGAATGCTAAATTATTTCTTAAAATTTTAATTAGAAGTTCAATTTTCTGACAATTTTATTTTTTTAATAAATATTTTTACTTAAAAGAACAACCATTATTAAATAAAACTTCAGTGACCAGGTCTTAAAACACTCATACCTTATCATCATCTTATCTTTTATATAATTATACTCTAATGATGGGTTCTAAATTGTTACATGCAACAATTTCCAGATTCTCCAAACTAGTCCCTACTGATTTAGGCCATTGGCAGATGTAGCAATCTTCGGTTGTGCTTGGATTCAGTTTTATGATTTAGTGAATTAGTTCCTTGTAACTAAGAAACCGGCACCTGAAACCTAGATCCAGTTACAGTCTCCAATCAGAATAGATTCGTGGAAGGTATGTAATTGTTGATCTATCAAGGTCTCATTGATTTAATAGGTCTGTTTAAATTAGGACTAACAAATTATATTTAGACCTGAGTTTGGTGTTTTCCCCTCCCTCCCTCTAAAGCCCTTTTCCTTCTGTGTCACCACTTTGGATTAGAAACCCAGGGACAGATAATCTTTTATTTCTGATCTTTTAAAGTCATAATGGGAGTCTTTTTTTTGTAGATTTGCAGGGTTAAAACAAAGCTTTAAATTAATGCATAAGCTAAATTAAAACAGTCAAAATGAATCATGATAAAATATTCTGCAAAACAACCATTATAAACTATGCAAATGGTCAACCATGCAAACAATCATTATCAACAAAACAAATAATTGTCCATTCAAATTGTAGACACACACACACACACAAATCAGACATGATAGTTCAGTAAACATACAATCGGAAGCATAATAGTTGAAATGATAGCTGAGGAACTGGTGACTTCAGAATGGGGGACAGAATTTAGTCAAGAGAGTGATGAGGAATAGTAATACAAAACTGTACACAATTTTTCCACCCAATCTCTCTTGTGCCCTTCATGGTATTATGTGCAAGCCTGTTCTCTGCAAGTGAATGAGCTGGTGATGGGAAAGATAGTCTGGCTCTACTGTTTTGAACAGGCCCTCTTGTTAAGCAGAACAAGGCAGTTGCCTTGAGCACACCCACCATTTCCCCTCAGTCTCCTAAGATTAGCTGGTCCTAAGTCCTAAAAACTGCCTTGCTGCTTCCAGGAAGTGAACTGTCTCCCAAGACCAGAGTTGCAGTAAGATTCAGTTGCTAGTTCTCTTGCACTCAAATGTGGAATAGGTTTCCTTTAGACAGCAAAATGTCTTGGACCAGTCATGGACTCTCTCATACATGGAGGACCATGCAAGCTAGTGAGAAGGCAGTGTTACCCTGTTTACTGGGGGTCCCGGGAGGGACACCTATATGCGCTCTTAATTAACTAAGTTTAGGGAAATCAGCTAGAGCACAAGTTAGCAATGCGAGAGGCAGGGCAACGCAGTGGAATCTTTTACCCAGTGTCTACGGGGTCAGGCCAAGCCAAGGAGCACACCAAGTTTAAGAATAATTGAGATTTTATTGAATACAGACACACAGTGTATGCAACACACAATCACACAAGTAACTAAGGAAAATAAAGGTTGGAGTGGTATAGAGGGATTTTTCACAGGGACAGTTGATTTGGGTGATACGAAAACTGTCCTGAAGCCTGGAAGAATAGAGAGCGATGCTGGGGTTTGATGTGGCTCAGCACGTGGAGCTGAGGGGAAGCTTGCCAAATAAAGTGGCAGCAAGGCAGGATGGAAATCCAGAGCGATCCGAGGATGGTCTCGGAATCAGGGGTTTTTATAGGGAGAAATGTGACTGCAGGCTATTCCGTACCTGGGAAAAAACAATGAGTTTGGGACTGAAGACAAAGCTTTGGAAAGGTCAAAATTTAGCATGATTGAGTTAAGTCTGAATTGACAAAGAAGTAGCCAGTATGCAAACACAGAGTGCTTGGCATTTGAGTATTCAGCTTGCCAAGTTGGCTGCTCGGGGCAGGGAGTCCTTTGTAAACAGCGTGCATACATAATGAGGGTGTTTGCAGAGAGGTCTCCTAAAGCGGGGATCTGGCTATTTCTGGCCTGCCTGTATTGTCTTGGGATATTGCAGCGTTTGATGGCCGAGCCTAGTTCTGTGCTTGTCCAGGGGCCTCAGAAACACGTGGAGAGGGGTGGTGGAAGAGAGCCAAATTATTGATATCAAAATGATATCTTTGTGCTATCTCCAAGGAGGCCTAACCTGCAGTAACAGCAGGATGTGGAAGAGATGGAGTTAGTTAATTAGGAACCACTTAAGCACACTGACACATATAAGAAAATAATACATTTCAGACAGTGGCTGGGATTCTGTTAGGCAAGATGCACATTTGTTAATAGTGTCTCTCTTTCGGTGGAGCCCTTTGCACAATGCCTAGCTTCCCTTTCTCCATAGGAACTATTAAGTCCTGAGAAGGACCGTAGCTGTTGCTGCTGCTTACCTGTGGGAAGGAGAGAGGAAGTACTGAGTGAACTCAACTGATGTAGCTTAGAAGGGATAAAGGAGGCCCACTCCCATTTCCTTTTGCCACCTAGCCTAGCTGATTGGTCAATGTATGACAGGGAAGTTCTGGAGAGGGCTGGGGACTCTGGAAAGTGGGTCAGGGAAGCTTAAGCCCCCTTAAGACTAGGCTGGGGGAGCTGAGACCCCCCCTTCATGAACTGATAAACTTGGGCCACCAAGAATCCTGTGTAATCAAATTCACTCAGGAGTTATCAATCAGAAGTATATTAAATATCATTATTTTGCTATTACTTTCGTGATATTCAGATTGTTACCAGCTTCATTTGGATGACGTTAACAACAATCAGAATTGTTTTCATGCAATATATTGTGTTTTCATTCTTTTTTAAAGACATTCTTGCAGTTAATCAAAACTAATAATGACCTGCCTGACAAAGTTGAGCCTACCAATCATAAAAACAGCTCTGGGGGTCCCGGGTGGGGTAAAAAGTACTAGAGAACAATCCTTTGCACCCTGTCCAAAAAAAGATATATATGGGGAAGTATACATGGAACTGCACAAAGGGAGCATTATGTTCTGCCTGCTTGATCATAGGCCATTTCCTCACTAGACTGTTATAGGGCTATTATTCCACTTTCAACATCCTGTGGAATCCTAGAGTTTGCAGTTTAGGGTGGCCTATAATAGCACTATAACAGTCTAGTATGGACATGGTCATAGAATCACAGCATTTTAGAGCTGAGAGGGACCACAGCGGTCATCTAGTCTGACTTCCCATACAGGAATACGCAGCTAAAGCACTCCTGAAATATACCTGTCCAAACTTTGTTTAAATATCTCCAAAGATGGAGAACCCACCACCTTCTGAAGCAATCTATTCTAGTATCAAAGAGCCCTTACAGAAAAAAAGTTCTTCCTGATGGAATCTCTTTTTTTGTAATTTGAATTCATGTTCTGTCCCCTAGAGCAGCAGAAAACAAGCTTGCTGAATCTTCTACCTGACATCTCTTCATATATTTAAAGATGACTGTCACCTCTCAGTCTTCTCTTCTCCAAGCTAAACATACTTAGCTGCCTAAGTTGTTCCTCATAAAGCTTGGTTTCCAGATCTTTGATCATCTTCATTGCCCTTCTCTGTATATGTTCCAGCTTGTCAATATCCTTCTTGACCTGTGGTGCTCAGAACTGGACACAGTATTATAGGTGAGATCTGATGATACTACTTCCTTTGTTCTAGAAATTATATTCCTGCTGATGCTGCCTAGAATTGCATTGGCTTTTTTGGCTGCTGTATCACACTGCTGAGTCATGTTTAGCCTATGGCCTGTCAAGGCTCCTAAGCCTTTTCACATGTACTCTTTTCAAGTCAAGTGTGACACATCCTATCTTTGCATTTCATTTTTCCTGCCTAGATGTAGTATCTTACATCTCTTCCTCTTTAAATTTATTTTTTTTTAGTTTTGGTCCTGCTCTCCCATCTGTCAAGGTCATTTTGAATTCTGTTTCTGTCCTCTGCCATATTACTTCCCTCCCTGATTTGGTGCCATCTGATGTAGGATATTCACCAATCTGTTTAAAGAAATATATTTGATTGCATTTTCACTGGAGAGATATCGCTGATTCTCAGGAGGCATGCAAATTCATAACAGAACAGTAAATATGTGATTTGAATGGGAAATAGCAAAGGGAATGATAAGGGAATGTGGTAGGAAAATATTTTTAATAACTCCATGCTTACCTGCTGTTTGATTACAATAGCAGATTAGAGCTAAGTGTGCTATTTAGACTCATTATTTTCTGGTAGCAAGCATTAATTAGAAGGCAAAAATGTATCTGAACTAGCTATGAATGCTCAATGTTAAGCTTCTTTCTAAAACTAGGAGAGGCCTAAAATAGGATGTGTGGTCAGCGAATATGTATATCTTTTTCAAGCCTTGAGTTGTGCATAGACATGTCTACTTTTATATATTGCTATGTGTTAGAATGTGTGTATATTGCTTCATAATTTGTTAACTTCAAAGCCAGAAATAGGATTACCATTTTTTTTTCTTTTTTGTAGCAAGGGAAGGGTCCAGCTCAGTGCTGCACTGATATATCACCTTTGATAAACTGTGTTGGTCAGTTGTAATGTTTGCATTGTTCATAATGGTTGTGGGAAACCCTGAGTGATATTTCTATATTGTGTATTGGGAGACGATGTGTGTGGCGGAGGAATATCAAAAACAATAAACTACCATAGAGTCCTTAACACTAGCATAAAACTGAGAGCTAGAAATATCCTAATTGTGGGGAGACCTTGTAAATGTTTTTTCCAAAGCCATTGTCAACGATTTGTCAGTCAACTGTACAGTGAGAGATTCACGTCATAACAAAGATTCAATATTATACTGGCAAGGCAAGAAAAGCAAACCATTTTGAGTGGTTCCCCATTGAAGTGCCACAGAGGAAGAAGGTCCAAGATACTCAACATATTAGTATTATTGTTAGAGATTTTAAATAAGAGGGTGCCTAAGTGAATATGTTGAAGGTTTTAGGATGAGGAGAAGGGCAGAAGGAAGTAGACAAAGGCCTAAATCCAATTGCCAGTTCCAGTATGAAGAGATCCACTGAATCTATTGCTGAAAAATAACTCCCATTCTCAAATAGAGCAAACCCATTCAGTGGCTTTGCTATATCTGGAACTAGCAATTGGATTTAGGACAGAGATTGCTCTGTTTGTAAGTGCTGGCTCATAGCACTAGCATCAAATGCATGTATGCCATATAGGGGCGTATATAGAGATGGTAAAATCTATCAGTTTTCCTTTCTCCCTTTTCTGGATTTCATTAAAACTTGAAAACTTTGAGTTCTTTCCATCCCAAATAAGAATAAATGTCTCAAACTGGTAAATTCTTCACAAGTAAAATTTTTTCCCTGATTTGCACATGTAAAACAGGTTATACTGTGTACCATAATGGTATTACAGGTGATAAGTCTCTTTGTCTCAAAAAACAAAAACAAAACAAAAACTTCTAACATGGCTAAACAAGAATTCAGACACAAAGTTCCAAGGGTTAAGCATTCAAAATATTCATTTAGTCTGGTTCTACTAATCTGTGCTTTCCAGGTTTGTTTGCTTCTTTTTGCCTTTTTTGTTTTTTAAAGAAACCTTACAATCTTTCCCACTTGAATATACCAGGAAAAAAAGGCATGTATGTTCAGGTTACAAAAAATATGAGGGTTTTTAAAAACTGATTATGACAGAAACTAAAACACAAATTTTGTCCATCTAGCACATTTTTTTGTCAAAAATGAATTGAAATGAAATACTCTACTGTGAACACACTTTTAATAGATTTGGTTAAAAGGTCAGGGTTGACTAGTACTTCTCTTCCAGAGGTAATTAATTGCTGTGACTTTAAAACATGAATGGAATTCATAGAATCATAGAGTTGGAAGAGACTCCAGGAGCCATCGAGTCCAACCCCCTGCCATGCAGGAACACTCATCAAAGCATCCCAACCGATGGCCATCCAGCCTCTGCTTAAAAACCTCCAAAGAAGGAGACTCCACCACACTCCATTGACACAGCATATTCCACTGCCAGACAGCTCTGACTGTCAGGAAGTTCTTCCCGAGGTTCAAGTGGAATCTCCCTTCCTGCAGCTTGAATTCCTCACTCCTTGTCCTAGTCTCTAGAGCAGCAGAAAACAAGCCCACTCCCTCTCGACATGACATCCCTTCAAATATTTAAACATGGCTATTATGCCCCCTCTTAACCACCTCTTCTGCAGACTAAACATCCCCTGCTCCCTAAGCCGTTCCTCACAGGGCATGGCTTCCAGACCCTTCACCATTTTGGTTGCCCTCTTCTGGACACGCTCATTTGTTGATATCCTTCTTGACTTGAGGTGCTGAGAATTGGACATAATATTCCAAATGAGGCCTAACCAGTACAGAATAGAGTGGTACCATTACCTCCCTCGATCTAGACACCATACTTCTATTGATGCAACCAAGAATCGCGTTGGCTGCCTCATTACCCTGCTGACTTATGTTCAGCTTGTGATCTACCAGGACTCCTAGATCCCTTCACATGTACTGCTATCCAGCCATGCACCCCCCATCCTCATGTAGGGTCCAGACTACAGTTTTTGACTGTTTGACTACAATTTCCAGCCTTTATCACTATTAGTTCTGCTGGCTAGGGCTATTGGGAGCTGTAGTACAATTACATTTGAAGGGCGACACAATTCCCTCCATTGTTTTAAATAATAATAAAACTTGGAAAATTCCTATCAAAATGCCTCTACAAATGCCCTTCAAAAGTAAATTCATTCCCACCTGATGCATTACTTTTGGAATATTACCTTGGCCATTTCTGCACTTTGGCCCCATCCTGTCATGGGCCAAGTTGAAGCTGGCTGTGATGCATGCTATCATACAATGTCATCACAGTCCCGCTCCTGTTGCGTTCCCAGCTGTCATGATTGTGTATTATACTATTACCAGAAAAAATCCAGTAATAGACCCCTTTCATACAATGATCATGTTGGCTGTGGCCGTGCTGGAAGGGTGGAAGCGCTATCAAAGCACTTCCTTCCTCAGTGCAGTTCTGGAAGAGGCTGGCTGCACTGTGAAAGGAAGGAGTGTGTCCTGAATGCTACCATCTACTGGCAGCCAGCCCGGTGTGGAGGGGAACATTCAGGACATGCTCCCATCCTGGCAATAGCACCTCCAGGATGATGCTGGGACATCATGGGATCCAGGTATGCTGCAGAAAGGACCTTTGTTATTTCCGTTATCACCATTACCCTCAGCAAAGGTAGTTGCTTTATTTGCAGCTTGCTACTCTTAGCTTCTTCTTTAGCAGAAGAATTCCTGTCCACACAGCATTTCAACCAAGAAGAGCCAGACAGCAAACTCAATGAAATCTTAGGCAGCTTCTGAAATTTGATGCATTAGAATTGTACTTAACATTTTTTCTTAAACGATCTTTTCTCCTACAGTACCACAAAAATACAGGTTATATCAACAGAGTATCATTAAGAGCAAGAGATGACATTTCTTTATTATTGGATAAAGTTAGGTCCAGAATGATGTACGTTTTTTTCGAATAATGGGGAAAGTCGGCATTTCAGACTGGCCCTTTAAATTTAGCAGCTTGGGAAAAGCAACAAACCTCAAAGCAGAAGCCAGACACTTTGGCACAAATAATCAAAACAGCAGCTCTCACTGGAGATTTAATTTCAGCTATGTAATTGAAAATGGACCAAGCATTACTCTCTATAAATTGCAGAAGGAAAATGATACCCTTAAATGACTCTGCCTTCATTTAAGTAGTGACCTGTTCATTAGCAGTGTGAAATGGAAATAGAAATCTATTTTAATTTTCAAGAAGATTTAATTTTACTGTCAATAAAATTCTTAAAACATCAACATTCCATTCCCCCTAAAATATACAAAATTTTCAGAAATTTTGCAGTCTTCCCAGTGAAAAACTCTACTTCAGCAAATATGTTAGCCACATTTATTCCTGATCCAACTATTTCATATGTAAATGTTGCAGAAGATGGCTGAACGATAGGACTTTTTGTACTCGTACACCTAGGGTTGTGGACAAAGATAATGACTAGGTTGGCAGAAGATCAGAATGAGATAAACAGTATAGAGGAAAAGACTTTTAGCATGGATTTTGAAGAGGAAAATGTGTTTATGATCTACAGATTTTTCAGTTTCTGTCATGATGGAGAGACAGTTCTATATTATGTTTCTAGTGACTAATAGCCCAATATCAATCTATAATACTATTACTCTTAAAGCAAACTAATAAATAACAGCAGGGTTAAAAATACTCTTAAAACAAGTCTACACCTGGGGCTGTGTACACTCACTTCCTCCAGCTCACATTATGGGCCATTTCTGGCCAGCCCCTCCCTAAACTACAAACTCCAGGATTCCATAGGATGCTGAAAGTGGAATAATAGCACTAGTGTGGAAATGGCCATAGTGATGTTTCACTCATCTTCTGTCCTGTTCCTGCATGAGTGTTTCTGTAATGGAGCTGGGAAGTGACACATTATGAATAAGTAATTATTTGCAATACATTTCTTTTTCCAATAAAGATATAAATATATTATTATTATCTTATCTTATCTTATCGTTGTAACTTAACCAGGGATAACTTACGTTGCATCTGCAACTTTTAAGTCACTTTTCTTTTTAGGGGGTGCAGTTTCACAAAATGGTGGAGGAAGAATATCACAAGGTTTGTGTTATATCTTGTGCTCCTGCCTCATACTCAGTTGTGTGTATTGAGTTGATGACCATAATGACAGCCACAGAGTATGTCTTGTGCTACAGCAGTGGCGGAGCTTAGAATGTGTGGGGGCGAGAGGGGGGCTACGGCATGAGGGGCGTGGCCACTGTATGGGGGGAATGGCCGCCATGCACGGGGGTGTGGCCAGGGTGTGCAGAGGCATGGCTACAGGCCAGGATACCCCAGAAACATTGCCGCTAGGGGCAAATCACCCCCCTCCCCCACATTCCTACAGGACTGTGCTACAGCCTCATAGTATAGCATTTCAGAACTGTTAGTGTCAGAAATTAGAAAAGTTACTTTTGAGGGACTACAACTGCCAGCATTCCTCAGCTGGCACAGCTGTTACCATTTTGGGAATGATGATCCAAAACAGTAACTTCCAAGCTGAGGATTTAGTGACTTTTGTCCTTCCCTGCCACTTTTGATGTTAATGACCATTTCTTGTTCTTCATCAGTGGTGATCTCAGCCATCTCACTTGTGGTGTCCTTTCTACATTTTTTTTTTAGTAACACATTTTCTCCCCTTACCATTTCAGAGCAAAGTTGCTTTTTTCATTAAATATAATTTGCTTTAAATCTTTAGGAGAAAACAGCTGTGTAGTGGCAATTGGGAGTTTCCATATTGGTGAGGTAGTGCTTTTGCTCTGGGTTTTAATTTGAACTTTAAAGGAACTGTACAAAGTGCAGAACCCTATCCTCCAAATAGGTCTGGGATTGTGAAAGTTCTGGCTAACGTCCAAAACTGTTTGCCAGCTAACATAGAAGCTACCAGCTACCACAGCAGCTGTATGAGAGCCAGCACAAAATCAGGTATATGTGTATGTTTGGGGAGAGAATTTAGGAGAGTGAGGATAGGCAGCAAAGCTTTCCTTTCATCTTTCCTATCTGGCTGGGGGATTCTGGGATATATTATAAAAAAAGTAAGTTTTTTCCAAGCTGTGAGCTCAAGTACAGTGGAGGAGGGTGCCCCATAAGCATTCTTGAAGCAAAATTTAATGGTCAGATTTCTGATGGGGAAAGTGAAAGTGGCTTTCACTTTCACTGAAGAATGTCTTCAGCCAGTCTTGTAGGTTTTTTAATTACTTTTTATAACTGTAGCAACAACTTTCCTCCTCTCCTACCCAGAAGGCAAAACAAAGCAACTGGCTTGTTGGTGCAGAACTAACCTCTATAGTCTGACTGATACTGCCCTCAGCCTGAAGAAAAAAATGTGTTGAACAAAATTGCAAACTGAGGAGATGGACAAATTTGCATGCATGAAATTGCAATATTGTGGAGGAGAGAGAAGAATGGAAAAAAGGGTCAAGTATCTGAAAATAGCCAACGAGACGTAACAGGCAATACTCAATTTGCTGTTTGCCACCCACTTCAACAATACTGAATCTTGTTCAGCTTGATCGTCATGTGAATATGAGTTACATAATAGTTACAGTAGATGGGGTATATTCTTATTGCACATATACAAAGAAAGAAGTAATTTCACTTAAAAAAACCACACAGTATCTCCTGGGTGCAAGGTATCCTTGCACATGCAGCAAGTGTTGGAGAATGGCCAGCCTCTCCAGTGTAGGCAGCATCCCAATAAAGTCCTGCCTACTTTGCAATGTATCCCTGGATAGATTCAATTTTTTTTACCTTATTCACAATTTTCAAGAAACATGCTTAAGTTGGTCACTTTTATTATGGAAGTAAAGAAGCCCTATGATGCTGTATTCTGGACCATGCTGGTGATTTGGAATGGGAGCCTATACTGGTTTCCCAGTACAGGTAGGGCTCTGTAGCATATCTGGGTAGACTTGGGCAGGTGCAAGGAGTCAATAAAGGAGAAGTCTCATTACATGAGAAGAAGTACCTCATGCAACATTAGATGTTGGCCACATATTCTACCCATATTCTAGGCATCAGAACTCTACATCCATTAAATTCTTTATTTAAGATCACTACTGAATAGCAATTAGTCTGATTAACTCCAGCATGCCCACATTTTTAATAGGATAGGCGGGAATCTTCCTAATTAAAAATGATCTGCATCTTAGCTGTGGTCATGATTCATTTTCAGTTAAGTCCTCTCAGTGGCAGTGATCCAAAGTGTTTCCTGAAGTCTCTACTCAAAAATAGTGGGTCTTTCAAGAATTTAACTTTGGAAGGATTGTACTCAGAATTGCCTACTTGTGACAATGTATTGTGAATACTGTTGGTTTGATTCAATAACAGCAACAAAAACAGATTTACATTATGGGATTTTAATATGTATAATAGATAGTGGTTAAGTAATTTTACTGAACAGTTGTAATCTGTTTTTGACAGGATGGATGTGTTTCAGATGGCTGAGGTAGTGAACAAACTTTGGAACTGTGTAACTTCATTATTTGAAAGTTATAAGTGACTAAAAAACACCCAGCATTTTGAAGCATAGAAATTATTCCAGCTATGTGGTAGTAGATGTATTCTAAATCTGTGTTACTTTTCTAATGGTGACACTGCTACCAAAATTAGAACTACAGATTGAGTGATCCTTTTTAATTGTCAATCAAGCTTTCTATTAATATATAGTAATAGAATTATGAATGACAGTTCTAAAATTGTATACTTAACAGTCTGATAATTGATTTTTAATGCTCCTGCACTGTGAAAAGCCATGTACCAAACTTTGCATATCCCAGTGCTCTAGCATGAAAGATACTCGGCATAAAAACTAGCTTGTAAGATAAGAACTATCAGTAAGATAAAGTCCCTTCTGCATAGCAGATTACTGTTTTATCTGATATATTGAAGTGGGCTGAGAGGCAGTGTGGTGTGGTGGTAAGACTGTTGGCTAGGGACTTGGAGGACTCAGGCCCATGCCCCACCGAGTCATGAAACTCATTGACTAACCTTGGACCAGCAATTCTCTCTCCCAACCTGATCTACTTCAAAGGGTTGTTGTGATGATAAAATGGGAAAGAAGAGAGCAACATATGGCTCCTTGAGATCATTGAAAGACAGATGAAATACAAATGTAATTAATAAGTAATAATAAATTAGTAGTGAATACATACTTTGTTTGCATTTAGAAAATTTCAAATGCCAAGGGTTGGAAAAGGCCTTAAGGTTTTATACCACTGGGACTTTCTGTATTTTGCTTTTCTGAGACACATCTTTAATGCTCCACCTTAAAAGCAGAGATGTTCAGACCAAAACAAACATCTAATAACATCGTATAATAAGTTTATCAAGGATGACTGCAATTCTTTGCATCGTTATTTGAGAGTAAGCATCATCAAACTGAGTAGTACTTATTTCCGTATTGGTGTAAGTCTCTTTCTGCTGTACAACTTGTAAAATACGTTTGGTATTTTGGGACTGTCATCCTGGCTTTCCCTTCACATTAGGAACTCTAATGTTTGAAGACTCTCTCTTTGATTTAGGTAAATTTCCTGTTTTTTTGTTTTGTTTTTTTTAAATAGTACAAATCCCTTCTGGTTCTGTGTTCAGGTCTTAATTACTTTCATCAATGGAAACACCAACCTCCAGATGGGCTTTCCACTTTTTGATAACAAAACTACACGTGGTGAATGGATCAGAATGGTAGACCAAAAGCAGTTTAAAGGGAAATAATCATGATTCTGCAGGAGGGAAATGGCTACTGCAACTACTCTAGACCCAGTGTACTCAAAAACAAAACAAAAAACAGTTTGAGATCTGGGTTGAGGCTGTCTAATGTTAGCACAGATGCAGGTTGGCCAGTTGAACATGTTCATCTTATCTGACAAAAACTCTATATTCTACCAGCTCATTTAAGCAGTTTGAATTTGTTTCTTCATGTCCAAATTGCATATAAAAATAGGAGAGGGGTAGTGGTGGTAGTTCATACTATTAGGGAAAAAACAACAGGATACATGGGTATTTCTGTCTGAGCTTAGTCTTGGCTGGCAGCCAGGAGAAGCTGATAACAAACACAGGTCAGAAACTCAGCAGTAACTTAAGTGATCAGATTACTGAAGAAAGGAAACAGCTTTGCAAATGCAAAGCAATAAGGGTCCCAAAAATGTCCATAAATCAGAGGCAGGCAAAACTAACAGAGGTCAAAGGCAGTGAACAGAAGCATGCATGAGAGAAATTATCAGTTGATTGCTGACAAAGGCTAGAGGGGAAAGGTTCAGTTCTTATAGGCTCCAGGGTCAGCACAGCTGGTGCCTGATTATTTGGTGCTTGGCATAAATTTGCTGGGAGTGACGCAGGAGACTTTTTTGGTGTCTACGCTGGGCAAAGGTAGGTACAGCTAGATCATTCTCTGTGTCAGAGTGAGTAGAGCTCCCTGCTGGGGCTAACACTTCTGTTCCTGGGGTGGGTAGTGGTACTATCTGCTCTGCAGGTTCTGCTGCAGCAATCTCTGTGTCAGAGCAGGTTCTGTTGCCTCAGACTCTGAATCTGAGTCTAGGTTCTGGAAACCCATGACAATTTTAACAAATAACTGTATATCTTATATAGGCCCTCAGTTCCTCCCTCTTTTTCCCTCTTTTTGACTTCCTCACTGAATGATCTTACAGTGGATTTGTGCTGTTGTATCCCTCTACAGGTGATCTCTCTGAGATTAGTTAGCAGAAGATTATTTCAGCAGAAGGCTAGTTCCACAGATGCAACAGGTTTCGCCCTGTTCCTAATACTCTGCTGACTATGACCGCAATCCTAAAATGCCTAAGTGAACTTTTCTTGTGTCCATGCCAGCATACCCCCCTCCTGTTGAATGACCTCTCCTAGCTCTCCCAGGTGTCTTAGACCTTTTTTGCATGGCATTTGCCATGCGAAAGGGCGCCTGAAGCATTGCGCAATTGTGGGGAGCGATCTGCACAATGCACTCACAATCGCGCAATGCTCCAGGGTCTGGCAGGTGCTGCTCGCACACTTTTTCATTTTCGGCTTTCAGCTGAAAATGGTGTGCGATCATGCATTGCTCCAGGGCCCCACACACACTCGCTGTGTGTGCAGAGCCTCCGGAGCTGTGGCGGTTGTGTTTCCTGCCCCAGTGCAGCCTGGGAAACTCCCAGGCTACACTGAGGAAAGAACAGACGGGGCTCTTGCGCTGCCTGCTCAGGAGGAGGCAGCTTGTGCGGGGCTGAAGCAGCGGGGATGCAAGAGCCTCCTGCTGGAGGCTGCTTGCGCGATCCCTGCACCCCAGCGCTGAAAAAGGTAAGGTGTAGAAAGGGCCTTAGTGAGACAGGATTGTGATTGAAACCAGTGGCTTTTATTTTGGCCTATAACTATTGCAAGCCCCAACCAGCCTGGCCAGGGGTCAGGAGTATAGAAATGAAGTCCCAAATATCTGGAGGACCAAAGGAGGAGAACCATTGCTCTAAGTCACATTGCAACTCATAGGCCCTTTAAAGCAGGATGTAAATTCTTAACAAACACACCAATAAGCAAACACAGGCAAATAGGAGTAAATCCCCAAAGAACTGGGGCTTTGAGTAGTGTGACACAAGAGGGAGATAGGGCAGTTCTGAGTGGCAACTGCTGATATTGTAATTGATTCCATCATGTAAGCCTGTCAGTATGTTTGACACTGAGTGCCTGGTTGAGTGGGGGGCTGAGATCTTTTTCCCCAGTGGGAGTCCTTGCAGGAGCTCGAGTCCCACAGCCCCCTGAATTTTATGAGAATGGTGGGACAGAAAAATGGTCCAGAAGTATCCAGAAACATATGCCCACTTATGAATGAGAGACATGGGTGTGGTGTTGGTGGTGATTTTCTCATTTCCATATCTAGTTTACATCCCCCCCCACTGTATTTGTCAGTATGTTCTAGAACTAGAAATTAAACTAACATCTATGGAATATAATATCTATGGAAATTTACCCATACCTTCTATTGCAATCACAGTACATGACAAAAATACCAGAATTCCCCAACAAGGTCTAGATGTAACTATTGCTTTCTTTAAGCATCTGATTTGTTGACCAGTCTGTCTAGTATCCATTTTCTCTTTTTTGCCTTCACTCTCCACAGATAACCTAGGACCTTCCTGACCTTAACTGTCATGATGGTTCTTCAAAGTCTCCTCTGATTCCTTCCTGAAACCCCATAGTTCCTCTTTTACCCCTTTCCACATGCCTTTCTTCATGCTTGGTTTTAGTTTAGGAAGCTTCTTTTTTGGCTCCTTCCCCTTTAAATCTCTGTATCTGTTGGCTTCTCTCCACCCTAAAGCCACAGCTTTACAGATGTTAATCCCAGCCTAACAGACAACTCTCCATTCCTTCACAAAATTTAGATTATGGACTACTTAGTTCTTTGAAGAGCCAAATCTTTCAAGCTACTACTCCAGCCAGTTCTTGTCAGAGGCTTCTTTGCCACAGTGCACAGTGCTTTCCTACTTTTTCATGTAGATGCTCATTTTTAAAATGAGAAGGCACTCTTTAAAAGAAACTACTTTAAATCCGTCTGGCTACATGTGATGATTCATACTCGGAACATGAACCACTGTTCAACACTTATAACCTCAGCTGCAAAGCTTGAGCCCTTTGCAAATAACCTAGGCAGAAATTAAAATAATATATTTTAAAGGAACTGTCTTCCACTGTGATAATTAGAATACATTTTTGCTGGATTTCTTGAGCTTTTCCTGCTCCCTCTTTTTTGTTTCTTTGAAAAGCTGTCTTTAAAAAGTAGCACATTATTTGGTAATCTCTCCAACTCGATTGTGACTTTCTTGATTCACTTGTAGGAATAAGCGACTTTGACAATGCTAGTCTTTTTGTTTTATCTTTGAGGTTATCAAGAAATGTTGTTTTAAATGAGGTGTCAGCATGAACTTGTATTTTTAATGAGTTGCTATATTGTCATGGATGGGATGCTGTATTTTGGGTGAAGAAGACATAATTGGGAGAGAATATAAGGCAGATACTAGGTACTGTCTAAGATTTTTCTGCATCAAAAGGCATTCACCGAAAAGATTTCTTTTTAAGCTGCAGCTGTAGCAGGAGATGTCATAAAATTGTAATAGAAAGCATGAACAGAACTTGCTCATATTGTGTACGAAGGCTTTCTCTGCTATCCCTTTTGTAGCAATAGCTCAGACTAAACATTTCTACTTAAAAGGTATGAGATCCTGGATGAATTTCAGTGGAGAAAGTTTCCCTTCTAATGGCTGCCTCTCATACATCTTTTCTGTTAAATCATTGAATATCAATGTATTCCTTGAATAGTAGCCCAGCATCCAGTGAAACATGGGCTAGTGCATGAAGCCCATGTGCAGGAGTAGCCATGTTGACCTAAGACAAATTCCAAAACCAATATAGCAGTAATATGTTTATTAAGCCATCTCAAAAGACACCACATTTTCTGAGCGAGTTTTCTACATTCAAATTTCTTCATCTTTGACCTTCACCAAAGATGTTTTTTAACAAGCATACATGACAAAAGGAACAGGAGGAACAATGGCACTGTTCCAGTTGCATAGTATGCATGTTGTATTGAGATGGTATGGGAGGAAAATTTTGCAGGCCATCAAAGTTAGCTTATTGGCTCGCACCTGCTATGGCCTGGAACTCATTGGGAATAATAACGGGAGTAAAAGAAAAGCAATACAATTTGGTTCTTCATTTGAAAATGCCAAAACAAAAATCCCAACCACAAAACAAAAAAAGATAGAAAGCTCAGCCTTTTTATCGAAACCTGTGTGATGCTGTTGCCTTGGAGCTTCATAATATTGTCACATTTCTGTCCCTCTTCCTTTTTCCTTCTCTGCTTTTTGAAGCAACTATGCTTGATGAAAAAATAGTATGCATTTAAAAAGTTTGCACAGTGCAAATAAAGGCATTGCCACAGTATGGACTTTAGAATTTGTGGGCTTGTTGAACTGATAGAACTACTACTGTAGGCAAAATGAGAAGATGTGTGTGATTCCCTGTTCTCCCCAAACATCCCGCAGTCCAGTTAGATACAGATTGGTAAGCATAAGGCAAAGAAGAATTTTCAGTCCCTTGTCAAAGAGATGGGGTGAAGGAGGTTTATATTCTTTTATATAGTAATTAAACAAAGCAATTAAGTTTGCAATTACTCATTTTTCATGAAGGTCCATCATATTATATAAACATCTAGATGCTTCATCTCTCATAGATATTACATAGTCTGGGCACATTGGAGCACATCTCAGTGGTAAGGAACATCAGCTTGCACCGTATTGTGACATCATAGTTTAATTTCTTGAGGGCATTGGCACACTTTATATAGGTATTTAGGTACATTACAGTATTTGGCAGCATATCAGCATTTCCCATGTATTACATTACATGTAAGGCATCAAGCTCCTCACAAAATACTAACTCAGATTTCACCAGCACTGGAGTACATTTACATACTTTGTATTAATTCTGCATAGATATTGATACTGAGAATAAACTGTGTGTTCAGAGATTTTTCTGATTCTCTGTTAGACCAGCATGTTATGGTACTGTAAAGAATTCTCATCCATTGAGAGATTTCATCTGTGAAGAGCAAGGAGCTTCCTCCAGCTTATTCTATGCAGACTGGTCCCGAAGTGCTGTCATTTAGTACTTTTATAGAAATTAACAATGGTTGTTTACATAGCCCTTGTCCAATAAAGAGGCAGGTTTGCTGCTTCTGGAAACTGGAGATTTTGAGAAGCACGCACTGTTTCCTGTTACTCTAATATGGTATTTTCCCATACTATAGCTGGAAGCCGTTCATTTCCTAGTGCTCTGAGACTTCATTTCTGACAACATTTCTGTAAAGAATCAGTGCCACTTTCTTATTGTGTTTTTTCTCCTAAGAGAACAGCTGAGTCTTTATCTCTTGTTAGCTACATAAAGCCAAGCATAAAGCCTTGTGTCTCATATTTCATTGTCTGTTATATAAGTACTTTTTATGCTCTTTATTTCTAACACATTTTAACTCTCGACTTCAATAGGCAGAGCACAAGATATCATTATATTGACCATGGAATGCCCATTACACTGTGCTTTTGATTAAAATTGTACATGGAGAGTATTATGTAGAGTTTGCCTGATGGAACATTATGCTATAGAATGATATAATCTTGCAAAAATAATTATTTACACATTCAGTTGCTGAACATGTCAGACCTGGAGTTACGACAGCAGTTGGTAGATCTGTTTCATAGTTGAGTGCTTTATGTTATTTTGGAATAGTAAATTGAAAGACGGCATCTGTTAGAGTAGATTTTTATGTTGTGATTAGAATCAAATTGGCAATTGGTAGGAAATATTGTAGAGAGCTATATTGTATTTTTTAATTTTGTTTTATACACTAATTTTTTGTTAATATTTTGTTTTATTCTATTGCATTTTATGTCTTCTGAGATATTTGGACTTGGTTGGTCATTTTCCATCTTCTTTCTCTCTCAATTTTTGTTTTCCTTCTCTGTTGTAACTTTCATAAATTACAAAAACAGAAAAGTTTTGTAAAAGTTGAAAATTTGCTTTAAATATGCGCAGTCTTGATGATGGTCTCTGTGCCATGAAGTCGTGGAATTAACAAGCATATTCAGAAACCTAAGGGGTCAAGTTATTATTTTAATATGCTGATGAGTTTTTCCCACTATTATCAAACCTTCAATAGCTAACTAATGACAAATTAAAGATCACAAGGTTTAGGATATAGTAATCATATATTCATGTATGCACGAATACAGTGTCTTTTTGGCAAGGGCAATTATGAAGTGTAGAATTGTAATTAGCAATCAGAATAGATGTTTGGAGTACCTGATCAAAAGTGGGCAGTAGATGGAGGGAGTGTTGCTCAATTAAGCATGATTTTGTTTGTCTCCTTCCTATCTGGGTTCAGGGCCCAATCCAGTTCTGTGCCATACCAGGGAAGGCACGGTAGGCCTGATATCTCAGTCCAGCCCAACAGCTGGAATAGAATTCAGAGCTATATGTCATGATCCAGTTCAGAGTTAGTCATGTTTAAGGCTGCATATCTGTAAATACATTCCTGGGTATAAATACCATTGTAGCAAGTGGAGTTTATTTCTGAGTGGACATGAAAAGAATTGTGTTGGGATCACATTAAAATAAAAATTAATAAACTTAAATACATACTTAACTTGGTGTTGGCTTTTGATAACTGGCTTTGTTTTGGAACTTTGCATTTTTTTTTGTTCCAGATTGAGAATTTTGCATATTTTTTTTGTTCTTGATTGAGAAAAATGCCTTCTTCCTTTGCAGATATGTGTGTCAAATGTAGTGAGAAGAAGTTACTTTTTGGACAATTTTTAGGATTCCCCTCCCCCCAAGCACAGCCACTACTAGATGGGGGATTCTGACAGGTGGAGACAAAAAAGTAATTTTTCTAATCTCTGGTCTGATCTGATTCTCATCAGCCCTGAAAACTATAGTAGCAATTCAATGTGTAGTATGATGTGCAATTCGCCTTACAGAGTACAACAGTGGTTTAAATTTGCACCATACTGCTTATGTACATGTCAGTGATTTGACTGACATGCAACTGCTGTTAATGCAGTTGCAAATAATAATATGCATATGATCATATGCATACGTAGATAAATGACCCAACTGTTAGTATGAGCTTGTGAAAAAGCAGAAATATTGGAAATAATGCCTTAAAACAGTGGTTCTCAACCTTCCTAATGCCGTGAACCTTTAATACAGTTCCTCATGTTGTGGTGACCCCAACCATAAAATTATTTATTTATTATTCACAATGCCTCCCACCCCGGCAAAGGCTGCCTCGCCGTCCAGGAATGGCGGGGGGGCGGACAGGGAGGGAAAGAGCCGTGTGTCTCCCCCGGGAAAAAACTCCGAGAACCCCCCCGGGCTCTGCTTCTGCATCACTCTCGTTTCCACTGGTGGGGCAGTGTGGGAAAAGTTTCCAGAGTGTCGACCCTGGCTGGGGGGGGAGGAATCCCAGCGCCTTTGTCTTTTGTGCTGGGCACAGCTCTTCCTCCCAGAAAAGCGCCGCCTTGCGGCCCCCTGGCCCTTCCACAGCGCCCCCCTCTGTGGCGAGTGGGGCTGGGGCAGGGACCATGGTGAGGAGGGGGCCTGCCCCCGTGCTGCTGCCTCCCCAAGCTGGCCTGTCAGACAGGAGGTTCTCCTGGTAGCGGAGAAGGGGAGCGATTTCAGTCCCTTCTGAACAGGGGGCAGGAGGACGCGAGTGCATGGCTCGCACTTGCGCACCACCACTCCTGGGCCTTTTCCGCATATTACCTTATTGCGGAGGTGGGGGGTGCTGTTTGCGCAAGCAGGTTCTTGCGCGAGGCGCTCTCTTCGCTGCTCCTTCATCCCGCAGTTGGCTTCCTGGTCACGCGACCGCCCCGCCCCTTCCTCCCCCAGCGCATCCTACAGCTCCCAGGCAGCAGACTAAAGCAAATGTGCACGTCCATTTGCTATTCCTTTCCCCCCTACCCCAGATATGAGGAAAGGCGCTCCGCACTAAGAAACCTGAGCGGGTCTCTTCCCTGTTTCTTTCATCAATTTGTTCAGCCAAGCCCCAACAGCAGCGATCCTCACCTTCACTACAGGACTTTCCCTCCCTCCCTTAAAGGGAGCGTGGCTGCTCGGACGCTCTCACTCCCACGTCGCACGGGTGCCCCTTCCTTCCTCCTTTCGTCCCTCTGAGGGCTCGGGAGTGGGGTGTGATACCCCCTGTAGCCCCTTGACCACGCTACACCCACGAGCCCCTCTCGCTCTCTCCTTCTCCGCCTCCATGCTCCGGCTCCACGCTCTCTCCTCTTGCTCTCCGCACCTTCGCCTTGACGCTTCGGCTCCACTCTCTCTCCTCTCACTTTACCCACCTCCGCCTCCACGCTCCGGCTCCACACTCTCTCCTCTTGCTCTCTCCACCTCCGGCTCCACCTCTGGCTCCTACAATGGCTCCCCACCCGGCAGGGAAACACAGGGAAATGTCCCCACACACACCCAGCACACCTCCTCTCCCCTCCTTCCAGCGTGGGGTCTCAGAAACAGCGCTCCCATTGGCTGTGAGGCCGCCTTGTTTCAAAAGGGGGCGGGGCGGGATAGAGGAATGGCGACCCCTGTGAAATGGTAATTCGACCCCCAAAGGGGTCACAACCCACAGGTTGAGAACCGCTGCCTTAAAAGTTCTCAAATGTGCAACTTATTAGCTAGCAAGAATCATTGCACCAAAAGAACAATATAGTAACTGTTTGTTCTAAAACAATAAAACATTTCTTAAGAAATGTACCTGAAGAAAGATTTCCAATGAATTTTGATCCATGCACCCACTCATCTCTCATTAGCTTTCCATAGGATATTGATGCACAATGTTTTATGCCTCACTGCAGTTTTCACCCTGAGTCATACCTGCTGACTTCAGAAGGCATTGCTCTTATGACACTTATGCATCAGAACTACCAAAAGGCCCACCACCCCAAGAATAGCCCATTCTCATTTTGCATGAAGGTCAGAGATGGCATGAGTGAATTCTGTGTGTGTATGAAGGATTGCTACCCACTCCCGCAATTTGGATCTTTTATTTTTCCAAATCCATAGTGCAGTGAGCCCTTACTGTTTCCCTATTTCTTCCACAAAAAGTGATTGGATAATTCCAATCAATTGCCACTGATTGGGCATAACGCCAGCTGCCTACATTGCTGGACAACTTCTTTTAAATTCAAATCCAGGACTTTGAATATGCACTAATACAAGCAGACTTTGCACTTCAGGACATCAGTAGCTACTGTGGTATGTTATGGTTCCTTAATGATGGCATGACTTAGTTATTTGATGGCAGTTGTGTGCTTTTTGCCTTGCTCTGGTGAGGAGGACACTCCTACTTAAGCTAAAGTGTAGTTGAGAGCACAAAAAGTCAGCTCGAAGGCACACAGCAATAACAGCATCAGTTCTTTCTCTGGAAAAGTATACGTGCCTGTATTTGTTTTTATTGTTGAAGCAATGAGTAGCTGGGGGCGGGGGGATTTTCAGTTGAGAGAGGATTAACACTGGAGAGTCAGTGTGGTACAGTGGTTGGAATTTTAGACTGTGACACTGCAGATCAGGTTTCAATTCCCTGCTTAGCCATGGAAGCCACTGGGTGACCTGAAAA
Source organism: Ctenosaura bakeri (assembly GCA_948474755.1). Classification (NCBI taxonomy): domain Eukaryota; kingdom Metazoa; phylum Chordata; class Lepidosauria; order Squamata; family Iguanidae; genus Ctenosaura; species Ctenosaura bakeri. The sequence goes on from CAOLHI010001266.1 coordinate 129,473, forward strand.
CATCACACACGCTCAGCCCCTAGAAGAACCCTGTGATAAGTTCACTTTAGGATTGTCTTAATCTGGAAATTACTTGAACGCAAACAACAACAACAGTCAGAAATGTGGTCAAGATCTGAATGACCCCTACATTGAGGGCTGCTGTTTAAAAAACTAAGGATGCTAAGTGAACTTGCATGGGTAATTTGCTACTAGGGCTTCCAGCTTTGGTACTTGATCTGGGCAAAATGTTTGGATATGTAGAAGGATGATCAGTCATCAGGACTTTTACCATTTTGAATGTGATTCTCACATATACACAGATCATTTCTTTCTGCTTTATAACAGCATACTTCTTTAGTAGCCCTTAGATAAAGATTTTGAATAAGCTATTTGGGGCCTGTGGATTATAGAGCCAACACTGAGGTTGGGTTTCCGTAGAGCTTGAATATGAACATCTTTTGATCTTTTTAAAAGCTTTTAATTTCCAAGCTTATAGTACCTAATTTCATTGAGAATTGGTGGCCCTCTAGATGTTGTAGGACTCCCAATTCCTTCACCCTTCACCGGTCAGTTAAGTCTGATTAAGTCTGATGGGATTTGTAGTCAAACATCTGAAGGTCTACAGGCTCTAAATGGCATGGGTTTGCTACCCATGCGAAGCAGGCTGTCTCCGCCCCCAAGCAGACAGAACACATGGTGATAGACAGAACCATAATGCAGAGATTTAGTAGGAATGGGGCCAGTGAGAGCACAGTCCTGCCCTCTGCACCTAGTTCTAATCACATCAATAACCAGCTTCTTCAGGATCCTGTCCCTATCCTTTACACTTCCATACAAACATCTTGTGACCTTAAGCATAATGAAAGAATCTGAACCAGCAGCTCTTGCAAAGCAGCTCTTGCAAAGCAGGATCTCAGACTGCAATTTGATCTTGGCTTGACTTGTAAGTATTGATCAAACTGCAGTTTCCCAGTTGAGATATCAAAGGAAATGGTACTTTAAGAAACCAAGAAATTAGGGCACACAAAAGGGCAGTAGAGAAGGGACCATGCAGTCACATAGCTTATGCTCTTTTCAGTGAAAGAATCATGGAATTCTTTTTCTGTTTCTGCCTTGTTAGATTTATTGGCAATGTTACCACATGTTATTGTGACAGAAGTAGAACATTGCTATCTGTGTATGACCTGGTAAAGATACTATGCTTTGTCATGTAGTATAAACCCTTATCACTCAATGGGACTATAGAGGAAACTCTTTAGTAAGGACTAGAGACTGATTTTCACATTACTTTTTGAGATTTGGAACAAAACATTGCCAAGAGGTTGAAAGTTACTAGACAGAACCTGTGCATTATTTGTGTGTGTGTGTGTTTTCTATTACATTTTAATGAGATTATGGGAGTGAAGTAGCTGTTTTGTATGTAAATATTATATGAAAGCTGGTGAATAACTGTAAAGTGCCTTCCTGCCTCTTTCCTCAATGATTAGTCTCTCTCTCTCTGCCAAGGTCTGTTATTGATCCACATGCTTATATTAGCCATGCTCCCTTGCATTTCTGCCAGAAAGAAAGGACAAAAGTCTATTTAATACAGCATTGTTTGCAACCAAATTGTATAAGATAAGACAATTCATGCATTTAAAAACATTTCGAGTCTATTGTTGCATTGAAATTTCTGATTAATATAAACATAATGCACACAGTCTTCTGGATATGTTAAGAGCTGCATCATACTATTTCAGTCCAATAGGAACAGATGTAATAGTTCAGTGCTGGAACACATACTTTGCATGCAAAAGGTTCTAGGTTCAATCTCTGGCATTTCTGTTTAGATCTGGCAAAGAGTCTTGTCTGAAATTGTGAAGAACTGCTTCCATTCAGGTTACACAATTCTAGGATAACTGGACCAGTAATCTGACCTACTGTGTGGCTGCTAACAAGGAGCAGGGACCAACAGTGAGAAAGTCAGCGGGTGTGTTCTGTCATAGTCTGTGTAGTGAGAGAGGGAGGAAGAAGAGTCACACAGGTGGCTTCTCTCTCTTGAATCTTTATGGAGTGTTGTACAGCTAACAAAGAGTAGGAGATCTAGGGGATAACCAGCAACAGAGAGATTAAGAGAGGGGGAGAGAGAGAGAGAATCTGAAAACATGAGCTGCACTAGAGACTGTTTTATTGTGGCCCTATGATTGCAAAATGTATTCCTGAAACGTATTCAACATATTCACTTGGCATCCCTGATCATTTTCTAGAATACAGATGTTTTGCCTGAAACAAGTAAAAAATGTACAGTCAGCCCTCCACACTTGTGGGTTTCACTTTTGCGGATTTGATTATGCATGGATTATTTGCTGTCACCTTTGCTGCCTCCCTATGCCATTTTTAATAGGGACTGCAAGCCTTGTGAGACTGAGAAACTGCGAACGAGGCTTGTAAGTTCCTCTTAAATATGGTGTGGGCAGCAATGGAGGTATTAGTAAGCCCCACCAGCCAGCCACTTCTGCCTCAAAGGAATCCATGGTGGGTTGAATATGGTGATCATACTTTTTTGTGTGTCAAATATGGTTTGGGAGGGCCTAGAGTTATTCACATTTTTTTCCACTTTCATGGAGGTCCTGTTCCCCCCAACCCTAGCGAATGTGGAGGGATGACTGTAGTTTCTGTGGATTTTTTGTGTCTTGGGCATCTCTCTCACCTGGTCATATAGCTAGTGAATCTGCTGGATGTAGTACCTCTGTTCCCATATCAGGCAACAGGACAGGTGTGAGCAGTGCCATAAATGAAAGATAATGTGAAATAAAATTTGCTAATCTTTAAGCTAACAGAAGACTCTTTTTTCATTTTTTCTGTAAAAGACTTATATGGACTAAGTCCCTTGAAAAGTCTGCTTTCTTTTGTGTGAGAATACATGTGCACACACAAATTCAAAGCAAGTAACAATCTCGTGTGGCAGAATTGTTTCCCCATTAACTCCACCAATCCATATTTTATTCCACTTTTTAAAATAAATTCCTCCAATCCAACACTCTTATCCATCTCATAGCTGCTGTTTTGTTTCCTGGCTGTGGAATACAATGCTGTAGAGAATGGAATGGAATTCTGATAAATGCAAATGTATAATTCATATTTACTTTAAAGGCCCATTGAACCCAGGGGTTTTTGTAACTGAGTAAAGGTGTCAAAAGACAAGGAAATGTGGAATCAGCCCTTCTCAAAGAACTTCATTTATTATTTGTAACAATAAATTTTAGACCCACGGTAAACATCTTCTCTTCCTCAATGAGTATCTGTCTGTCTGTCTGTCTGTCTGTCTGTTCTGTCTGTCTGTCTGTCTATCTATCTATCTATCTATCTATCTATCTATCTATCTATCTATCTGTCATCTGTGTGGCTTTCTCTCATGTCCTTTTTATCTGGGAGCATCCAGTTCAGCTTTCAAGAAGCCCAAGGAAAACAGAGCTTATATTTTAATGGAAACCCTGTAACGATTGCCATGTCTTTCTTCTGTGTGCTGGTATATTTATAGCTCTGTAAACCCCACCACAACCTTTTCTCTTTGCAAAGCCAAGGTATCTCTACTGTACGATTGTCCAAATGGCAACTTTTGTCAACTTTTATCTGGGATGCTGGGATAGCAAAAGCAAGCTCTTTGTCTCTATGACAAGAAGGCTCTCTTTTCTTGTAGTCCATGCTTCCAGATGGATTAGGGACTTCCTTTTTTAAAAATGAAATTTAGAATCTGGGGCAGATAGTGGTCCTAACAGAATAATGGGTAGAATGCATGGAATCTGGATTTAATCTGGCCCATCCCGTCTTATTGGAACTCTACAATATGAACCTCAGATAATGCCCCCTCCCAACTTTTGAAAATCACCACTGGACTCACCATTCTGCAGGGAAGAAAAGATGCTGAAGAAGGAAATGTATAGCTCACATTTGGGGATGAATGAAAAGAAAAAGGGAGGAGGGAGGAACCTAAAGCCCTTTGAAGACTGACTGATTTATATTTTTGCCTAAGCTTTTGTAGATATCAAACCACTTCCTCAGTCATTGCATCGAGGAAGTGGATTGATATCCACAAATGCTCATGCAAAATAGAAATCCATTAGTCTTAAGGGAGTGTTAGATTCCATTTTTTTCTTGTCTTCTCTTTTACCTTATGCCTCAGCAGATTGGCAAGACTACTTCTTTGAGGATGGATGATTTTCTTTTCAAAATGAAGCTGCACCTACCGTCTTCTCACTCCTTCTTTCTTCCCTTCTTTTCTGCCTTGTTGTTGTGTGCCTTCAAGTCATTTCCAACTTACGACGACCCTAAGGCAAACCTATCACAGGGTTTTCTGGGGGCTGAAGGTCACCCACTGGATTTCCATAGCCAAGGAGGGAATCAAACCATGGTCTCCAGGGTTGTAGTCCAATGCTCAAACCACTCTCCCATTAGTGAGGGAGGAGGAAGGAGGAGTTGCCATTGCACCCCCTTATGTTTTGTACCTGGAGTGGAGTGCCCCCTTGTCCCCTCTTTGATCTGCCACTGAATCCAACCAATCAATAGATCATACTCATTTGTTCTGAACATATTGTAGTAGATCAGGGATAAGGAAAGTGTGATATCTGGGCCTTATGTACTCCAATCCCTTTTTGTGGCTGCCATCCTACCCCCACCCCTTAGGCACACTCAAAGCTCCTGGACTGATGAAAGATCCTTTCAAGCAACAGAAAACTGTGCAAGAATGTCCCCAAACATGTTGTTTTTGCTAATTTCATTCATACCACCCCAAAGTAGTATTCTGAAAGCAAAACTGAAAGTGACACCACTTCACTTCTGGATCACCAAAGTTTATATTTATTTTTATTAATATCTTGTCTTTCCCCTAGTTTTTGGGACTCATGGTGGCTTGCAACTGTTAAAGCAAATATAGTTAAGAATTCATAGCATATAAAAGTTAAAAAGAAATTAACTTATTGGGGGAAAAAACAGTTAAAAACGTAAGCCATTAAAACAACAACAAATAAAAGTTCAGCACATTAGATACACGCCTATTTTTCCTACATAAATCATTCTCAGGGGCCAGCCAGAACAAAAAGGTCTTCACCTGTCTGCAAAAAGTTAATGTGTTGGGGAGGATGCCAGTCTAGCCTTTCTGAGATGAGCGTTCTAGATCTGGGGATCAGCTACCAAGAAGACCCTCTCATATATTCCTAGAAGATGTACCTATGAAGGTGGAGGAACAGAGAGAAGGGCCTCCCCAGAAAATCTCGAAACATAATCAGGTTCATATGGGGCTTCAGATAACCTGGACCTAAGCTGTATAGGGATTTATAGGTCATAAAGACTATGGCCATTTCCGCACTGGGAATTTAAAATGGTGCAGAGTGACCTCCAACGGAGGTCTTCTGCACCGTAGAGTGGACTGGGGTGGACCACTTTCCGTAGATCCACACCTCAGTCTGGTTCTGCGTGACCAGAACTGGTCGTGCAGCGTGGTTTTTAAAAACCTCTTTTTTGAGGTTTTTAAAAAGCACGGAGTAGGCAACCCTGTCCTTCTCCGTCGCCTGGCTCTGGAGCAGATTTGCAGGCGCACACAAGTGCATGCCTGCAGATCTTCCGGGGGCGGACTTTCCCCTGGTGAGCTTCTCCGGTTGGTGGAGAGCCTCCAACAACCGGAAGCCGCCATTTGGGCCGTTGGAGGACTGCAGAGCAGCGAACTTGCACTGCTCCTTGTGGCGACAGATTCGGCCTGCCGGAAAACAAAGCCGGTGAGCTCCATTTTCGGGCATTCCCCCCCCACATGCGGAAAGGGCCTATGTTGAATTGTACCCAAAAATGTACGTGCAGTGATGGAACTGTTGCAACAAGGGAGCTGTGTGTTCCCTGTAGCCAGCCCCACGTAGCAACCTGGCTGCTGCTCTTTGGACCAGAAATTACTGGACAACCTTCAAAGGCAACTCTACATATAACATAGCATAGTTATCCAAATGGGATGTAATTAAGGCATGTGTCACCATGATCAGATCTGATGTTTCATGGATTCAACTGTGCAAATGCACTCCTGGCCACCACAGAAATCTGAGCTTCCAGACACTGTGCATTTTGCTGTGGGAGTGAGGGGGCAAAAACTGACCACTCCTGTGATAGTCAGTAGTATTGATAGCTTGCAGTGGTATATAGAACAAACCCGTTTGCATTCGGCAGCTGAAGAGATTTTATGCCAGTTTACAGTTGAGCGAACTGGAAGAAGTTATTCAGTATGAGGCTGAACAAAGCTGGAATAAACAGTTTCCAGGGTTGGAAGGTGGCTCCATAATTACTCAGTCATCAAGTTATCCAGTGATTAATTTAATGAAAGCTAAACTGGAATTGGCATTCTTTAATTGAAACAAGAGAATTTATGCCAAGGAGATGTGCCCTTTATAGTATTCAGACTTCTTTGGGAAAAACTCAAATGTGTATATCAGCAGTCCAATAAGTGGTATTACTGCATCAGTTTGTAACAATCAAGATAATTAGTGGTACTTTTCAGGAAACTGCTTCTGCTTATTCCTCCAGACAGTACATTATCTGTACCCAGTACAGATGTAGTTCTCAAGCTTCCTGCTTTTTGAGACTTTAGAAAATTCCACCTTTGTTCTTTGTTTCCCCTCCCTTCTATTTCCAGCTCTGCTATATGCAACGATTTTTGGTAACGTGACAACTATCTTCCAGCAAATGTATGCTAACACAAACAGATACCATGAAATGCTGAACAGTGTCCGAGACTTCCTGAAACTCTACCAAGTGCCCAAAGGCTTGAGTGAACGTGTGATGGACTATATCGTTTCTACCTGGTCAATGTCCAGGGGTATCGATACTGAAAAGGTGAGCTATCTTGATACTGGAAACCTGCCATCAAATTACTTTTTCACTGTGACTTATACATATTTGGTAATGTTTACTGTAGCTTCTGTAATCATATTTAAAATGAATGAAACAACGGATACCTCTTGGGTTGAAATACGTTTTTTGAAAAGCCCCGTTAATTTTCTCAATCTGAAACTGTGTCAAGTGAAAAGATGAATGACATCTTCAAAATTTTCCTCATATTGGCTAATGGATATTCCAGTCTTCCCAGAAAAATATCAGCAAAACCTGGGGAATCTTGGGGGGAAAATTCCCAGACTGAACTGACAGTACAGAAAAGAATTTCAACTCAGCATGTCACAGATTATCTTTTCTTTACATTGGAGCAGCCTGCCCACTTCACCCTTCCTCCAGTCCAACAGCCAAGGTATTTAGAAGATAATAAGGTGACTACAGAAATATATACAGACATGCATGTCACTATATTTGAATGACCAAGATCTGTTAAATCCTCTTTACAGTAGAATTTAATGCTGTAGTTTAGTACAGAAAAGGAAGATAAATTTTATTACAAGTCATTTCCAAACATCTAATATTTTCAGTATGATTTTACTTTACTATTGTCACAGGCACATTTGTATCACATCATGGTCCTTTCACATTATACATTTGCAGCACTATGATTTCACTTTAACTGTCATGGTTCCATTCAAGGGAATCATGGGATTTGTAGTTTGTATGTATATGCCTTAAAGTTGCCTGTTGACTTATGATGATCCTGTTCATTTCATACAGTTTTCTTAGGCAAGGAGTAAACTCAGAGGTGGTTTTGCCAGTTCTCGCCTACAGCACCCTGTAGTAGGGTGCAGTATTGAGATACATTCACTTCAGGGTCTCCAGAAGTAGGAAATGCCTTGAAGGCACACAGCAACAAAAATTTAAGAATTCTCAGCCAGAGAATTCCAGTGTTTCCATGAACTGTGGTCATATTAAGTAGATTCATAGTGACATAACTGTATAGTGTGAAATTGGCAGAATAGTGTTCCCCACAACAACCCAGGCCATGTCCTCACGAGACTGCTATAGCGCTATTATCCCACTTTCAACATCCTATGGAATCCTGGGGTTTGCAGTTATGGGAGGGGCCTCCCTCCCGTAACTGCAAACCCCAGGATTCCATAGGATGTTGAAAGTGGGATAATAGCGCTATAACAGTCTAGTGCAGAAATGGCCCCACTGTAATTGCCCACACCTGCTTTATTATCAAACCAGAGCAACTGGTTACATTTTGATTCTTCCCATTCTCTTAAGGAAAATTGAGAGTAACATATCTAGTCTGCCTGTGATAGCTACAGAGTGATTCTTCTCCCACATTATATCTAGGGGATTCTGGGAGTTTTAGTCCAAAACATAAAATTTCTAAGTTCCTTAAATATCAAGCATATGATTTCATATCGACTACAACTGTTTCTTAAGCTTCCTTTAATATATTTTGTTATTTTTTTAAAGGAAAGATTGTTCAAATCTTGTTCATTAGCTACCTTGGGAGTTCTTTAATGATGAAAGGCAGAATATAAATATTTGAATGAATAAATACATTCCTATATCTATTCCCCTAAAGATGAGGGTTTTGGGGTTTTTTTGAAAATGCAAACAGTTCAGGCATCTGGTATACTTTCACTATGATAAATTGGTTTAATAAATATGAAAAATCTTTAGTTATTAGGATATGAAGAAGATATATTCAGGTGGATTTCAGAAGCTGACACATTTGTATCATCTGCAGTGCAGCTTATCAGCTGGCAGTGAGGAAACTCTTTGGTTTGTTGATAGGAAAGGATAACAAATATAAGACTGAGTAATGTTCCATAAATTCTCAAGTTCAGTTTTCAAGCTTCCTGACTTCCCATGCATGCACAACTTCCCGAACATGGTCAAATGAATAAATCATGTACAGCCCCGACATCTCTGCACTGCTGCTCGTGCTGGTGTGTATAATGTCATATACCCCTCTAAGCAAGTTTGTTAAAGGTGAATTTATCCCCTGCCTCTGCCATCAATACAATTTTATTTTCACCTTCCTGATGGGGTATAGAGTGCACAGGGGAATCAGAATAGCCGAAACCAAGTTAAGCATTTATATTTAAGGTAATAATTCTGCAGATCTAATTCTTGACATGCAGAACCAAATTATTAAAATGAACCAGATGGTCTAGCTTTTCATTTGCCTTATAGGAACCTGACACTTCCAACGTAGTGTTTTTTGTTTGTTCATATGAAGATTTTTACTCCACTCTTCAGCCCAAAAGGGGCTCCCAGATCCATGAAGACCAAGAAGAGATCAGTTAAAAAGGTAGTGCTTAGCTTCTTATCTAGGGCCCATTCTCCCTAAAGAATTATAGTGCTATTATTTCTCTGCCATGATTCCATAATATAGAATCATAGAATCCTGGAGGTGGAAGAGGCCTTATGGTCCATCAGGTCCAACCTCCTTCTCAGTGGAAGATCTCCATCTAATGCATCCTCAGCAGGTAGCGGTCCAGACTCTTTTTGAGGACAGCTAAAGAAGGAGACCCCCTCCCCACCTCTCTAGGGAATTGATTCCACAGCCAAACCATTCTCCTTCTAATGTTCAGTCAAAATCTACCCTCCAAGCTTAAAACCATTAGACCTAGTTCTATACTCTGAGGCAGCCATGAACAAGACTGCAGACTCCTCTTTCACCTTGAGGTATTTAAAGGAGTGTGATCATGTCACCCCTCAGTGTTTTCTTCACCAAGTTGAACATGTCCACCTCCTTCAACCTCTGCTCATATGTTTTCCATACCACTTATCATCTTCATTGCCCCTTTTTGAACTCACTCCAACTTGTCTATCCTTCTTGACATGAGGTGCCCAGAACTGAACACTGTACTCCAGATTAGCCTGAGCAGTGTAGAATACAGGAAGACTGTTACTTTCCTTGACTGGGAAACTATGCTTCTGTTAATGCAGGCTAAAACTGCATTTGCTTTCTTTGCTGCAGCATCACACTGCTGGCTCATGTTCAATTTAAGATCATGAGTAATCCCAAGGTCCTTTTCACATGTAGTACTGCTAAGCCAAGTATCCCCTACCCTATACCTGTACATTTGGTTTTGGTGGTCTAAATGCAAATTTTTGTGTTGGTCTCCGTTGAATTTTATTTTATGGATTTCAGCCCAGTTGTCTAGTTTATCAAGGTTCTTTTGAATTATGTTCCTGTTTTCCAATGTTTTAGCTAACCCTACCAGTTTTATGTCATCTGCAAATTTGATAAGGATTCTCCCCTTCCAATCATCTAAATCATTCACAAAAATATTGAAAAGAGCTGACTTGAATACACAACCTGCAGCACTCTGCTCAAGACCTCCTTCCAAAATTTGAAGAATCACCAATGATGACAGCTCTTTGAGAACTGTTTCCTTTTATGCCATGTTTAGTCGGTTTGCTAACCAAAATATCATGGGTGGCCTTATCACATGCTTTGCTGAAATCCAGATAAATGACATCTACAGCATTCCCACCATCTCCTAAACTAGTAGCCCAATCAGAAAAAAAATATATAAGGTTAATTTGACAGGATTTGTTCTTGACAAACCCATGTTGGCTTCTATTAACCATTGCATTGTCATCAAGTTACTTGCAGACAGATTCCTGTATAATCCATTCTAATATTTTTTCCTAGTATTGAGGTCAAGCTGACTGGCCTGTAGTTTCCTGGATCTTCTTTTTTGCCCCCCCTCCCCTTTTTTTTTCTTTTTTTTTTTTGAAGACAGGGACAATGTTTGCTCGTTTCCAATCTTCTGGCCCTCACCTGCTCTCCAAGATTTCTCAAAAATGATGGCAAATGGTTTTGCAAGTATTCCAGCAAGTTCTTTGAATACTCTGGGATGCAGTTTGTCTGGCTCTGCAGATTTGAACTCATTTAGGTTAATTAGGTTATTCCTGACTGGCTCCATATCAATCTTGATTTTGCAACCTTGCCGAGGTCTCTACTGCTGCCTGGAAACACGCATTCTTTTTTGGTTAAAAAAAAAAGAAAGCAAAATAGGTATTGAGCAGTTCTGCCTTTTCATTGTTATTTGTTAATATTTTACCCTACTTGCTGAGCAGAGGTCCTACTATTTCCTTCATTATTCTCTTGCATCAAACATATTTGAAAACCTGTCTTTTGTTTCTCCTTGTTTCCCTAGCCAGTTTCAGCTCATTTTGAGCTTGAACTTTCCATTAGGGATGGGCCAAACAAATCCATGAATCCTCAAATCCTGGGCAAGGATTAAAGATTCATGGATCCAAATCTCCAGGGGGGAGGAGGCGAATCAAATCTTTCAAATCCACATCTCCTCCTGCCCACAGCTGGCATGATCAGGCTGAAGCTAGCAGGAGGTGGTGGTGGGAGCGCAATCTTTTTCCACCAGCGGCTGGTGCGATTGGGCAGGGGTGGGTGGGCGAAAGCAGCGGGGAGTGCAATCTTGCTCTCCCCCTCATTCTCCTGGTGCCCCAGCTGCGATCGGGCCCCAGACGGGCGGAAGCAGCGGGGAGCCCGATCTTGCTCTCCTTATTGTTTTCTCAGCTGCCCTAGCTGCAATTGGGCCCAGGGCGGGCAGGAGGAAGTGGCCTTGCTCCACACATCATTTTCCCAGACACCCCAGCCGTGATTGGGCCCATGGTGGGAGGGAGGAAGCAGCAGGAAGCATGATCTCACTCTCCCCATCATTTTCCTGGCCGCCCCAGCCACAATTGGGCCCCAGGAGAAAGTGGCAGTGAGTGCGATCTCACTCTCTTCATCATCTTCCCAGCTGCCCCAGCTGCAACTGGACCCCGGGCAGGTGGGAGGAAGCAACGGGGACTGCAATCTTGCACTTCCCTTCATTTTCCCAGCCACCCCAGCTGGGATTGGGCCCAGAGTGGGCGGGCGGAGGTGGCGAGGAGCACAATCTCGCTCTCTGCCTTGTTTTCCTGGCCACCCCACTCTTCTCCTGCCCTCCTCGGGGAGGATTTGAAAGATTCGAGATTTGTGAGATTCGTGGATTTGCAGAGCCTTCGGGGGATTCAGATCTGAATTTGGATTCGAAAAATTCTGGATTCATCCCATCCCTACTTTCCTTATAGTATTCCTGCAAGCTCGGGCTACACATCTGTATTCTTTGTTGGTGATTAATCCTTCCTTCCATTCTTTATACATGTTCTTCTTTTCTTTTCACTTCCTCCTCAAGTTTATTCTGCAGCCAATTGGCTTTTTTCAGATGTTTCCCGTGTTTCTTCTTCCGTGGGATTCTTTGTGATTGTACTTTTAGCAGTTCCTTCTTCATGAAATCTTCCTCTTTAGTATCTCTAGCCATGGGATTCTGCCAGTATTTCCCTGAACTTGATAAAATCAGCTTTCCTGAAGTCCAAAGTTTGTGTTTGACTATGCTCTTTTTTGGCTGGTCCCACAATCATGAATTCTAGCACTGCATGGTCACTGCCCCTGAAAGTACCAGCTGCTTTGATTCCACTGACCAGCTCCTCCCCATTAGTTAGGATTTAGTGCAGTTCTGCTGATCCCTTTATTGCTTCTTCTGCCTTTTGAAACAGGAGATTATCTGCAACAAACATCAGGAGTTTGTTGGAGAGCCTATGCTTAGCTGAGCTAGTCTTTCAGCAGATGTCAGGATAACTGAAGTCCTTCATAAATACCAGTTCTTGCTTCTTGGAGATTCCTGAGATTTGTTTCAGAAGCACATCATATCCCACCTTGTCTTGATTTGGTGCCCTGCAGTAAACTCTTACCACAATATTGTTTTTATTTCTTTCTCTATTTATTTTTACCCCAGTGATTACGATGTCATGCCCACTTGTCCAGTTTGATCACTCACGTGGATTTTTTTACAAGTGGATTTGCCTTTGACATATAATGTTTCTCCCTCTTCTTTTCTTTCCCATCTATTTTTTAAAACAGATTATATCCTTCAATGGTTATATTCCAATCATGGGAATCATCCCACCAAGTCTGTTATACTTGTATTATTTACCTTCCTGCACCAGGACTACAAGCTCTTCTTGTTTATTTCCCAAACTCTACATAGGTGTATCTAAAGTGTTTGTTCTCATCTTCTAATCTATTGCAAGTTTTACTGTAGCTCCCATTCTGTCCCTCAATATCTCCTCTAGAATTCACATCCTTGTGTTTAAAGCTTGCTTGTGGGAAGATGTTTAAGCTATCATGTCCAATCCCCCAAGGAATCAGTTTAAAGCCCTCTTGATCAGATTTGCATACTTTCGCCGAAGACATTCTTCCCAGTCTTTGTGAGATAGCAGTAGTCCTTCATCTAAAAAGCGAAGATAGCAGTCCCAAAATCCAAATGTTACCCATCAACACCATCTGCATAGCCAGTAACCTGGGGTTTGTAACTTGGTGAAGCAGTGCAATGCTGTAGTTGAGAATTCTAAATGCCCCTTCCTAAACTGCAAATCACAAGATTCCACATGACAGGACCAAGGCAATTAAAGTGGAATAAAAATGCTGCAATTTAGCCTGGTGTAGTGGTTTGAGCATTACAGAATGACTCTGAAGACCAGGGTTCAAATCTCTGCTTTGTGATGGAAGCCCACTGGGTGACACTGGGCAAACCATACCCTCTCAGCCTAAGAGGAAAGCAAAAATAAAGCTCCTTTGAACAAATCTTGCCAAGAAAACCTCATGTTCTGGTTGCCTTAGGGTCACCAAGATGAAGACACACAACAATAAAGACAACAAATTCTGTACTGTGAATGGTCCTTTATAATCTGAACAACACATCTGATGAAGTAGACTTAAGTCTACAAAAGCTTATGCTACCAACTTCTTTCTCTCAGTTTCAAAGGTCCTAGAAGATCCCATTGCAATCTGAACAACAGGGAAATATGTTTGAGAGAGGAAAATCTGATTGAGAGAGAGGAGGAATAAGACAAACTTAGACATTATTTTACAAAAACATATAAGAGCACTCTTTTCATGTAGAGTAGAATTGGATGTGGTAGATATGTCTCCCTCCCATGGTGGAAGATTTTCATCTCAGAGATTCCAGTTACACCTGCTAAAAGCTCTACAGCTATATTGCCAGCAGTGTTTTGTCTGGTGGTAAAAGACACAAAATGGGCATTTCAGGGCAAGGCAGGAGCGGGTTGGAGTTGACCTTGAAATCTGCTGTATCCAATACGTCTTTGATTGGCCCTCACATGCAGGCCTTGAGTTGATGTAGCTTATTTCTTCCACATTGAAAAAACACACACATCTTGTCTTGCATTTGCTTGTATTTGCTCCAGGAAAAAAAAACCTGAACAACTAAAACTGAAACTAAAACAAACAAACAAACAAACAAACCGTATCTGAATTGGTAGAGGCCAAGATTTGTTTTTCTTTTTGTCCAAGAACATAAGAATTAAGACATTCATAAGTTCTTGTACAAAAAAAAATCTGGGATCAGAAACATTAAATCCAAGGAGACAGAAACTCTGATGTTAAACTTTATGGGAATAATTAGAATAAATGATTTAAAGAAAACTACCCAGCTGTACCTTGAATGCAGAGGTGCAGAGGGGATATAAAATGTTCAAATGTCTCATAGACAGAAATGTAATCTGATAAATGTCGTTTTAGGTTTTACAGATCTGTCCCAAGGATATGAGAGCAGATATCTGTGTTCATCTGAATCGGAAAGTTTTTAAAGAGCATCCTGCTTTCAGACTGGCTAGCGATGGGTGTTTGCGAGCTCTTGCCATGGAATTTCAGACTGTGCATTGTGCTCCTGGGGATCTCATTTACCATGCTGGAGAGAGTGTGGACAATCTTTGCTTCGTGGTCTCAGGATCTTTGGAAGTCATCCAGGATGACGAAGTTGTTGCAATTTTGGGTAGGTCCTCCTACTATACTATATCTCTCTGTTCAAATGTTCATGTATGTTGGTGCAATGAACATGATTTCTTTATACTGGAAATGTATGTCCCATTGGATTTTACACTACTTATAGAAACTTTACTTTGGTGACACATACCAATTTAAGTAAGCAATACTGTATTGGGGAATGATTGTTCTATCATTGTATATGCTGTGAGTGATATAAAACTCAAAATATCCACTTGCTAAATTTGTCCAAACCTCCCTTCTAGTCTAGTTTTAATTTTCACGTAACTGCATTTTGTCACAAACATTTAATGGTAGTTTTCAAAGAAGTAGCCATGTTAGTCTCTTGCAGAGTAAAAGGGAGGAAGGGTGGAGGAGAAAAGAAAAAGAAATGTGGCAGCATCTTTAAGACTAATTGGTTTTTATTTTAGCATGATTTATTATGGATATAAACCTGCTTCTTCAGATGCCGTGCCAAGTGGTATTAAGGCCTCAACTATATAGTATATTTATACAGTTGTGAGGGTGGGATAGAAAATGTAGTAGGATCTAAAAAGATTGCCCTGAGTTGCTCCTGCCCTTTGAAAATTTAGGTCAAGGGACATGATTTGCATCTCTTATTCACAAGGTTGCCATAAGCTGAAGTTGGCTTGATGGCAACAACAAAGAAGTAATGGATTAATATGTCAAAAGGCAGATCACTAATAAACTTGAATTGGCTGCTAGCTCCAGTGTTCGTGCCTTTTCTTTTTTTAAAGTGTACTCTTAAGAAGAAATGCATTTGAACTTGTGCAGAATAAGTAGATCCCTTTCACATCTGAAGTTAAGATAAGGTCTAAGCATGTGGGTATGTTCCTTGGGAGATTTTAAATGTGTTGCGTCTTATACATGTTTATTGGATAACATGGAAAACACAGTACTTTAATTAATTAATTAATTTTAATTAACAATCCTTTCTAGAGACAATTGCATCTGTAAACATAAGTAATCAAAATGTGGAATATCACCCCGCCATATTTGTTACTCTTGCCACATTCATATGATTGTCCCTGACTTCATAAACTGTTATATGGTATTGCTGATTTATTTTCCTAATTTGCTAGCTAACCCTGCAATAAAGACAGAACTTGGAGAAGTTACTTGTTAGGACTTCCAAAGTCACCCAGGCATTGTTGCTGGCCATGTGGCTAGGGGATTCTGGAAGATGTGATCCAGAAAAAAAAAAAGAAATTTATCTCAAGCACAGACTAGCAACAAAAGTCCAAATCATCTTAAGTACATATATTTTTTTAGTTTTATCCAGAAGGGCCAGCGTCATAGTGAAGCCTTGAACACACAAAAGAGTGTGCACTTTAACACTGTGAGAATAAAATGAGGAAGATATGACTCTGATAATCCACTAGATATAGATAAGTAACTTGCTTGATCCGACCTTGGGGAGATGATATTAATCCCTTCATTCTGTCAGACTTTTTAAAAATGATAAGGTACATAATCAAAGAGATTCAATCAGGTTTCTTTTGTTCACATTAGGGTGGTAAAACAGCCAGTAGCTACACAGTCATCATCTTTAACTTAAAAAGAAAATTTACAGTCAGATCAGAGAACAGACTGGGAAACTGTCTGCTTGGTTGTTGTTTTTTCACTTTCCCTTTTTTAATTTTAGGAACATGGCGAAGACCATGGTTTGAATCCCTGCTCCGACATGGAAATCACACTCTCTGAGTTTTAGGGGAAAGCAACGACAAATCTCCTTCAAATAAAACTAGCCAAGAATGATCTTGGATATTGTCACTATGAGCAGGAGTCAACTTTCAGGCCCATGAAAATAACAAAATAGTTGCCTCGTGTTTTGTGAAGTTGCTTGTGCCTCTGCTAACTAGGAACCTAACAGACTGTTTGCACTCTAATTTGGCAACACTTTAAGGCATATTATTTGAAATACATGAATCCATAGTCAAGGGAAACTAAAGAGCCTATGAATTTTACATTAAGCCGTAATTAGAAAAACCCTATCATGTTACTGTAAAGTCACAACTCATGCCACATCTTCAGAGGAGAATATACATTACTTTAAAAAGAAGGCACAGGGGGATTTTTATTGATATAAGCTTTCCATATGTTCATTTATATGTGTATGTCTTTAAGTTTAACTGTAAGACGTCTCACCAGAATGGAAATCATTGTGAGGCACAAAGATGTATGAGCTTTCTTGGGCAGCTTTCCAGGTGCTGATTGCTGATGCACAACTTGAAGCCCTCTGCTCTCCTTCTTAGGGTTCATTATCTTTAAGCCAGAGGAGTAACACAACTTTCCTAATGGAATATAAATGTCATTGCATATATCAGGGAAAACAAAACGAAACCCACACATACACAAGACTAGCATAGAAACTAAAATATAGCAAATACCAACAACCAATAAATATGGTATTTATAGCAAATATGAAAAATAGAAAATGAAAATATATAAAAAATAATAGAATATCATACTAAATTAAATAGAATATAATACTAAACATGAAAAATGTGAATAATGACATACAGTGTAGCCAAAAGTAACATTACATATAGCAAAAGAATAAATGAAATATATGAAATGTATGAAATGAAAATGTATAAGACATAAAAGTAAACAAACTCTAGCCGTGGGACCAAGGAATTGTTGTAAAAGTGCTAGTAACAGTGACTGAAGGACTTCAACGAACTATGAAGGATGAACATAGTATAAGGGTGCAGCATTGTGTTCATGTTACTTTGAGGTAATAATGGCTTGTTTGAAAAAGAATGCTCCCACCCCCATCTATGAAATAGTGGGTTGGTTTTTATTCCTAAGTTCATGTGCAAATGTAAGCAAAATTAACTTAATTAATTGATTAAGCAATTAAAGCCCATGCAATCAATCACCAAGAGTTCTTTAATCGACCAACATCTTGACAGAGATAAAGTAACTTCAACAGATGAAATAATGTCCCTCCTAAAATTATCTCCTTCTGTATATTGGATTGTAATCTAGGCTGACTGCAATTTTAAAAAAGAGGACTGGATAGAAGCATGGCATCATGCTTTGTGTGTTGGACTAGAATTCTGGAAAACCAGGTTTTGAATCTCTGCTCAGCCATGGGAACTTCAGAAGAAGGAAAGGGCAAACTCATACAAAACAAATCTTCCCAAGAAGATCCTATGATGGGTTCACCTTAGTCATCATAAATCAGGAATAACTGGGAAGACATACAACAGCAGCAACAGTGACCATACCTTAATGTCTGCTGAAGGATCACATTGTGATTATAACTAAATAGATGACTGGTCAACTGTTTATCACTTAATGAAAAACAAGGCAATAGATCAATGTTAGCCTGCTCTGGAATTTGTTTGAATTCTGATTATCCTGTACCAATATCTTGTAGTGGTATGTAGGAAAACAGAGAGACAAAAAAAAAAAAAAGGTGTTCAGATAAGCTATCATACCCTCTCCAAATTATTTTTAACTTAATATGCTTTTCTGTTAAGAGTTACAGTTTTATCACTCTGCAGAATAAATTGATTTTGTTTTATTACTCTGTTTGATCTGTATAACTTAGGGTAAACTGTCCTTTGTGTCTTAAACGATATGAATGAATGTACAGGCAATATTTTTTTTAAATGCCATTACAGCTAACCTAATGTTGAAATTAGGAAGCTGTGCCTCCTAGTACAATATTTCATTTAGTGAGCTTATTGCTCTTGGCTGGTTGAATACACTGTGTTCTCTTGCATTATAACATTACCATAAATCAAGTTTCCCCAGTCCCTTGGAGCTCTCAGCATGCATTCAGTTCCAAATGATATTCATAGCGATGGAAGGATATATTTGAGAATCAGTGTGATTGCGTTAATAAGGCAGCTCAGTGGCAGAGCATGCAGTTTGGATGCTGAAGGTCCAAGGCTCAATCCATGGCATCTTCAGGCTAGCAAAGCTAGCAAAGACTCTCGTTACAAAATCTAGGGAGCTGCTGCCATTCAGGATATACAGTACTGTGCTGGATAAACAAATGGTCTAAAACAAATTTAATGTAAAAACTTGTTTTCTTGTAAGATTTTTAGACATTCCTGAAATTTTCAGGGTAGAGTTGGAAAAAAATCTTGCCTGAAACCCTGGAGAGGCACTACCATGCAATACAGACAAGAAGGCCAAACAATCTGATGCAGAATAAGACAGCTTCTTTTGGGTACAATGCAACTTTGGATTTTTGCTGGTAGAACAGTGGATCCCGGCAGGAACAGAAGCAGGAACAGTCATGTGGGAATGGGGGGGCTCTTTGCCCTGAGCAGCAATATTTGGGGGGTGTCCCGGCTCGTAGCCATGCCCCCGCATGTCCTGGCCACACTCCCACGCACCATGGCCACGCCCCCACGTGCCATAGCCCTCCCTCCTGCCCCCAGCCACACTCCAAGCTCTGCCACTGAGCAGGAACAGGTGATCTCTTCTTCCCACTGCTGCTGCTCTCTCTGCATATCAAAAATGCCAAATCTGCAGGGCTCAGAAGCCATTGGAGCTATTTTGGGGCAACTGTGAGTACAGGAAGGGGGAGAGGAATAGAAGGAAATTCCATTATCTTGGTGCTGTACCACTAGCACCATGTTAGATATTTAGATGAGACAGGCCTGGGCTCAGTTTGTTTGCTCATTCATGAAATTCATTGGGTGAAATTAGATAGTGATTATCTCTCAGGTCTCAGCTTAGCATATGCAGAGTTTGGAAATGTTACTTTTCTTTCCTATAGTTATTCCCAGAATCATGCAGCTGGTATAGCCATTGATCAATAGCTATACTGGTTGGGAACTGGATTCCCCCCCCCGCAAAAGTAATTTTATCAAATTCTGAGATCATACACACTGCTGGAATAAAAATATAATCAGTTCTTGTGTTTTGATATAAAAGTTGGAAGGCTATATGAGAAGAATATGGCTATTTGAGGGATTTTTTTTGGGGGGGAGGGTGTTTATCCAACAGAATTATGTCATGAACTGAGTGGTAAGAATGGTTAATAAACAGTAATTCAACAAATTAAGTACGTTGATTGAACCAGGTTCTTTTGAATGTAAAACAAGGTAGTGCAATAGCATTTATTAGCGCCAAATAAAATGCTGTAAAATGGCAATCAAGTTTCATGCACCCTCTTATTCAAATTACATGTTATTTTTTTTAAAAAAAGGTAAAGATGGGAGGAATGCATGTCAAGGCATGATGGAAAATATCCCAAAGCCAAAATTTGTTAGACTTACCAGAAACTATTGCTCATTAGCTTATGATAAAATAAAAATCAGTTAGCCTTAAAGATGCTGCTACATTCTTTTCTCCTCTTTCCTCTCCTTTCCTCCTTTTCATATCACCAGACATGCACTGCAATTCTATATATGTTTACTCAGAGGTAAGTATCATTGAGCTTAGTGAGAGTTACTTTAGGTGGTTTACTGGACTCAGCCTCTAAGTAAACAGATAGAGGACTGCACTTTTAATTTTGTAGTGTGCTAAGTGCTACACAGGTATCAGATATTTGTACCTAGACGTGGTGGCCCAAGAAAAAAGATGGGCAAACAAATGAAAAAGTACTTATGACCTTGATCCCAGCCACCAAAATGGGGGAAAATCTTTTTTCTGAATATTTCTGGGAGGGAGAATTGATTGGATCTTCACATCTCTGTTTGTGCCAGAAGGGGAAAAAACAACAGTTGTATGTTCAAGCAGTAATTTCAGTCTTCTTCCAGCACTAGTCATAACACATCTATCCTGAAAGTCAGAGAGAAAAATGGTAGGTAATAGTTCTTAGAGGCTTTATTTGGTATCTTAACATACCATGTCCATGCTTTTTTGCAGCATGAATGAATTTGTAAGTGCCTTATATCTTTTGTTGAATCCATTTTTAATGGAATATAAACACTATATAAGTATTATATATGCATGTTGTATAAAACTCTGTTTATTTAGGAAAACAAACTTCAGAGACAATATTGTTTTTATGATCCTGAAACTGCTGGTGACAGAAGTCTCTAGACAGTAAGATGATGGATAGAAGATGTATACAGGGATAGTGGAATGGCACCCTCATGAGGGTCTAACTGAAGCATCTGGCAGAAAATGTGCAGTAGAAAATGCTTCTGTCCCCAGTCACTGATTTCAAAAGTTAACAGAGAGATGCTCAGAATCCTTGTTACTTTGTACTATACGTAAAACAAAACGCTTTATGAAGTCATTGCGGCAAATCTCCACGAGTAGAAAGTAGACCTTTGATAGTGTATTTGTACACTGATAACAATGCTAGATTAGTACAAATGCAAAAACATCGTCTTTGGGGATTCTAAGATAAATTAAGAACATTCTCAGAAAGAAACATTACACTCCCCTCCTTCACCATTGTAGTTCAGGGTTAAAGAGTGTGTGGCCCTCCAGATATAGCTGGAATGCAGCTGCCATCATCCTTCACCATTGGTTAAGGCATGCTTGCCAAAATTGATGTTGCTGTCTAATAGTATCTGTTGAGTTGCAGTCTAACAATATCTGAGGAGTCATGCATTCCCCTCTGTGGCTGTAGCTGGCCACTCACGTCTTATTGGAGATGGGAGGCACCTAAACAATGTGGTACGAGGCACAGCCTCTATTTGTGGGGAAGAAAGGAGAGGAGATCTTCCTCCTATATGGAGTCCTCTGCATATTCAGAAGGAAACCACATTAAGTTTAAGGGGATTGTCCTTTTAGGAAGTAACTGCAGCCTAAATTAACGTACTTTAGGACCAAGTTGGGTTAAGACAATTTCTCCAGTCTCTAGCAATCCCTTGTTTTTCAAGCTGTATCAGAGATAGGTAACTTGTGGGCCTTTAGGTGTTGGAGTGCATTTCCTAGCAGTCTTCACCATTGACTCTATTGACTAGCATTGATGGTAAATGCAGTTCATCAACACTTAGAAGGCCAAGATCTACCCATCCCTGTCCAACATTGTTCAGGACAGTCCCTTCACAGCCCTTTGGAGAGGTTTTGTGTGGGGTTTTTTTTTGTTTTTGTTTTGGTGGGTTTACAGGTAGATATCGAGTGGTGCAGGGCACTGGAAACATTCAGTTTGCAAACATTCTTAAATTGATCTGTTTTAGAATCCAGGCTATTATCTCTAACTTTTTCTGCTGATTGTTATGACTGTGGTGTGAACAGCTATGAAAGGCATAGATTTTGTGACGCAAACCTGGCTGCTATAATTTGTTTACTATTGCCAGGGGATAGTTTGCTTCATTTATTTACTCTGATTAAAGTAAGGCATTGCACAGAAGGAAGGCACAGATCACATGTCCTCAGATCACCAAAGTCATAATCCGTGGGGAAGGGTGGTATTTTATTTGTTTTTGTTTTTTTAAAAACCACATTACGCCTGTGAAGATCTCTATCTATCTTTGGTTGTGTTGAAGGAGGGCATTAAATGGTCCATTTGCTCTGGGGAGAGAAAATCCTGCTGGTTTAATTTTATCTAATTGCAATCTTAAAGTATATAGGCAGAATTGTTCTTGTAATGTTTCTCTGCAATGGCTTTAGTTTATTACTTTACCCGTAAGGACTTCATTTATGTAAAGGTGCCAGAAGGTAATAGTCTCATCCCAGTGGTATAGATTGAGAAGAACCAGGGCACACGAATATGTAAATCTTGTCCAAACTCACAAGAGGATGGAATTCATGAAAAATAAATGCTCTCGGCTACCACTGTGTCTAGGCTTCCAAGCACAGCAGTAAGTCTAAGAGTAGTTCAGGTTTGTAAATCTAGCAGATATGGCTAGTTAAATGTGAGTGACTAGGGAAGCTCAATTTATCACAGTGTTTTCATTGTAAAAGACGTTCAAAATTGGGCCTTCTGCACATAACTAACAAAAGTTAGCTGTGGTGTCACAGTTGTTGTCTCTGAAAGATCCTCCACTAGTGTCACCCCTCCCGTGCTACTGCTGCTGCTCAGTAGCTTTTTGGCACATTTAGTATGGCTCCTCAGCAAAAGCCTGTCTGATCTGAGAGACCCTGTCAAAAGCAATGCTACAATCAAAATAATCTCCTGCCTTACACGACCATGGAAAGGTAGTGCCATGGGAGGAGTCACTACCTTTCTGTAGTGCAAAGTGCAAAGAAAGTGCAAAGGCAGGGTTATAGTAGAACAATAAGAAAACAAAAATAATGACCACATATTATTTATATAACTTTGAAGTAGACAATTGAAATATTGAAAGATTTCCTGTATCTTGGTTCAGTCCTTAATCAAAATGGAGGCTGCAGTCAAGAAATCAGAAGAAGGGTAGGACTTAAAAGGCCAGCTATGAAAGAACTAGACAATATCCCCAAGTGCAAAAATTGAATACCAGAGTCAGGGTTGTCCATGCCGTCCATGCCAAGCTATCCAGTATTTCTGATTTTTGTGTATGGTTTTGAAAGCTGCACAGTGAGGAAAGCTGATAGGAAGTTAATCAACTCATTTAAAATGCAGTGCTGGAGGAGAGTTCTGAGAGTACCATGGACTGCCAAAAACAGAAATAAATGGGTCCTAGATCAAATTGAACCTGAACTTTGCCTAAAAGCTAAGATGACTTGAGTGGATTTCCTTCATTATTTAATCCTGAGAAAAGGCACGTTCCCTCACACTTTGTTATTTTGGTGAATGGTGTTGTGAGTCCCTTCCTAAACAGCGTGTTGTGAGCTTGCCACTACAGTGTGCATGCTGAGTGGTTCACTGGTCACAAACTCAGGTTTCACTCTGCTCTGCTTTGCAAACATTTGAGAACTGTTGCACCGGTATGGAAGTGGGCAGCTCAGTCAGTCCTATGACAAATGAGTGAGTTCTTCTGTGTCTACTCTACATCTCATCTCGTTTTTATTGTTCTAAGTATTAAATTAATTTTTCAATTCATGTGTTGTCAGATAAAGAAAGTGACTATATTAATGACAAACATTTTGTTAATATGAAGTGTACAATTTGTGGAAATGGGCTGCCAAGCGGTACACAAGTGAAAAAAGTTTGGGACCACTGTCCTGGGGAATATTGTGAGCTGAAAGAAGGCAGTAGACACTTGCACTTTGCTTTACAGCATCCCAACATCCCAGTTAAATTTGTTTTAATTTCTCTTAAAAATCAGAAAGGACAGGAAGCCTGGTACACATCAAGGACAATGTTGATAGTTAAATGTTGTCCACAGATACCATGCTATTAGCTCTATTCCTATTGGAACCTTGGACCATGTTTCAAACCACTGGTGTCTGTTGTTATCTGTACCTTATTTACTTTAATTTACTCTTCATATGTAAAGGAAAGATCTCTGTATTTTCTCAATGCAGTTGATAGTCCCTGTAGATCCCCATTCCAGACTAGGGCCATTTCCACACGGCAACACTCTTCTGTGTCATCTTACTGCAGTCCTGGGTCCAGAAGGGAGCACGTCAGCAATGCTCCCCTCTGCACCTGCTCGGTCCATGTGGAAGAGAACGCAATGGTGCCATGTCTTCCTTCCACAACTGGGCTTTTACCATTGCTGTGCTATGGAAAGAAGCATCACCAATGCGCTTCTGCAGCTTCCACATGGCGAGAACTGATGGGAGTGCCACGTGATCGCAGAAGCAAAATGGATTTTTTCTGTTTTGTGAAAACTGCATGAGCACGACGCTCCACAACAGGATGGCAGCGGGACAGCGACAATGTCATGTGGAAGTGTGAACCGCTGACTGCTGCCAACCTGTGGCAGAAACGAGACAGCAATGTTGTGCGGAAAGGGCCTAAGTTTTTGTGTTGCTGCTTATATAGTTGACTTTTCTTTTTGAGAATCTGTGGACTGAAGTGGGTGCAAAGACATTTTTAGTTTGGTGTCAGAACACTATGTTTCTGCAACTAAATTTTCATTTCTTCACAAAGCAAAAATACGGAGCCTTTCTCATTTATATGGGAAACAGATACTGGGTGATTTTTTCTGAATGTGTGCCCAGGAGCAATTTCTTGAAAGATATGAGTTAAAAGGACATTGTTTGAATGTCTGCCACCTCTGTTAATCTTTTGTATGCATTCAGAACCATGTAAGTCCTAGAATATGAAAGAGAGGTCATAATTTGCCATGGGTGTTCACTTTTATTTATTTATTTTGGGTCAGATGCTAGGGATAGCAAAGAATGTTTTATCCCCTGTCATAATACAGGGTCTACAGGGTCAGCATGCTAAACTGTTTCAGACTCATATCTTTTGATCAGTGTTGCTTGAATGTTTCTAGTCCTTCCACTATCTGTCCTATCTTTATCAAGGACAACACTGACATCTGAGGTCAACGAATACCTGTAATAGTGAGGTTTTGGTTTAAACACAAGGCTGGCCATGTGAAATGGGCCAGAGAACATGTTTTCACACAGAGAACATGTCCTTATTTACTTACTTGACTTCACATTTAGATCTGGTCCAACAGTACCAACTAGGGAAGATGTGCACTGGCAGCATGTTGCCTAAAGGTTGTAGTAACATATAAGAATTTTTGGTTCTGGGCCATGGACTGCATCCAAAAGACATTGTTAAAAATGCATGCTCAAAGCATGGTGAAAAAAAGTACAAAAAGGACTTTGAATGAAAATGGGACCTTTTTTGGAAATGCTTTACAGTGATTTTGTTTTGATTCTTCACACTTTGGTAACTATTTGATTATGGATATTATTGTTATTATCTCCCCTAGGCAAAGGAGATGTTTTTGGTGATGTCTTCTGGAAGGAAACTACTCTAGCCCAGTCTTGTGCTAATGTAAGGGCTTTGACTTACTGTGACCTTCACGTGATTAAAAGGGATGCCTTACAGAAAGTACTGGAATTCTACACAGCCTTTTCACATTCTTTCTCCAGGAACCTCATTTTGACATACAATCTGAGGAAAAGGGTAAAGTATTATGTGTTTAAGTACTCTGTGTTATGAGTGGGCTTATGCCACCTATCTTGCACCTGATTTATTCCTGAATATACTGTGCCACTTCATTCTGTGTCTTGCTGCTACTCTAGGACTGTTTTAATATGATTGTGTAGATAACTTGACTCTTAGCTTCTGCCACTGACTCAGTCACTGAACGTGCAAACAAAAGAGAGATTCAGTGGGGTTTTACCCAAACAAAACCCATCTATGGCAATATGATTTCTCCAGCTGCATAGTGACAAAAATGGACTGTGAATTAAAGGTGAGAAATGCCAGGAAACCTTAGAATATGTATGAGGTGGGTTGATTTTTTTGGTATTTGCCTGTAAATGTCAATTTCAGTTGTTTCCATACATGTGCTTTTAAAATCTCAAGTTCATTCCATCCTGAACATGAAGAAACTTGCATATTTTGAAAGATTCATATAAGAATGAATTAAAACCAATTTCTCCTTCATCTATTCATTATATTATCTCTGGTATTTCCCATTTGGTTAATTGAGAAAAAAATGATGTAGTAATCAGAAGGAGAGAAACCCACTGAAACAACAGCAAGAAAGAGAGATAACAGTTCTGAACAGGACTGAAAAAAAGGTGAATATTCTCATAAATTAGGCTTGGGGAGAATAGTTTGGATTTACTCCTCACCTCCATAAGCATTACCTCTGAGTCAGAAATTGAAACAGATCAATATTCAACACAATCCTAGCAGGCAATACAAAAGCATCTTAAAGGCAAATGTACTGAAAATACATCTCTGTGCCCTTTATACCTGGCGTATAATTAAATTATACTTCAGTACAGTCCATATGAACAGCCATCATGGTGTAAGGGTTTGAATGTTGGTCTAGGATTTTGGGTGACCAAAGTTCAAATCCCTACTTTGCTGTACAAACCCACTGGGTGACCTTGGGCACATCACCCTCTCTGAGCCTCAGAGGAAGGGAAAGGCAAGCTCCCTCTGAACAGATCTTGCTAAGAAAACTCTGTAATAGATTCACTTTAGAGTTTCCATAAGTTGGAAATGAAGGCATACAATAACTACAGTCCATATTGCTGAGGACATGAAGTTGCATGTACAAGGATTTGAGATTGGCTGTGCAAGTTGTGTGGTTTAGGTTTAGTTATGCATCATTTTTTAGCAGACAATACAAGGTGCTTTCTATTTAAAATAATGTTGGAACAATTTCTTCTGATGCAGGAAAGATAAGGAGAAACCCATGAAATCTGATGAAAACCAGAAAAGGCTTTACAAGTGTGGAACTTCACAGCTTTAATTGCAGAGTATAGCTTTGCAACTGTAATTAGTGGCATGCAATGTGCATGGCCCATCTTGTTAAAACATTTCCTTATTATGGCTTCAAATATAGCATGGAATTGTTTGGTCTAATTAATCATCCTGGTTGTTTGTCTGCTTGTTTGTAAGTTTTGACTGAGACTGAGACAAATGAAAATCTTCACAGCATAATGTACCTTTTTTTTAAAACTCCTGCCAATGGAAAAAGCTAGTACTTCTTCCAAATTAAGTTGGCAGTAAAGAAGGTTAGTTTCATTATGCCTTGTCGAAAGAAAGAGTACAAAATTAAGGACAAGTAGATTAGCTAGAGCTGAGATTTTTATACATTTTGGTGAAGTTGATTGCAGCAATAAAAAGTAGGTTTGGGCCCAAGCTTACTCTAGATGAAGAAGTATGGAGGATATATAATGTACTGCCTGCTCCCACTTCCCCAGGAATGCACAAGTGGAAAAATTGTTTGTTGGGACATAATATTTTAGTGTGGCGTTGCCCTCCACTTCTTTTGCTGCTACTTGTGAGGCAGGAAAATATTAATATGATATCAGATTACTCCTTCTAAAAGAAGCTTAATAAACTGTGAAACTAAGGGAGATAAATCAGATTTTCTCCAGATTACAGAACTGTGGCAGAGTGGGAGACATATCCAGTGCTCTTTAGGGAACACTAGATTATGGAATATACAGTCTTTCAGATCTTGCTGGACTGCAACTCAACTTAAGCATGCCCAGTTGGTGGGAATGCAAGAGAGGGACTTCTCAGTGACTGCCCCTAGACTCTGGAACTCCCTTTCTAAGGGGGTCAGAATTGCTCTCTCCTTGTTCTTCTGGTGGCAGTACCTTTTTGTTTAGACAGGCATTGTTAATACTGATTTAAAAAAAAAAAAGAGAGACAACAGGCTAGGTGCTGTACTGTATTAATTTTAATTGCTTCTTTTAATCTTTCCTTAGCTGTTTTAATTCTTTTATTGTTAAATTCTGCTTCAGTATATACTATTTAGATGTTTTAAAATTGTATTAATCTGTACACTGCTTGGATGCCCAATGTTGGGCAAAAAATGGGATATAAATGAAGAAGAAGAAGAAGAAGAAGAAGAAGAAGACTCCTCCTCCTCCTCCTCCTTGACTGTTGGCTAGAGTTGCCAGATCTCAGAGCTTCACCTTGTGCCATCAGTTTTTGTAGGTCTTCTCCAGGTGAAGTTTTGAAGAGGTACCAGTGTGGGCAGCAGCACAAATTAGATGAGGCAGCAAGAATGGTCCTTGCAAATTCTCCCCTTTCAATAGCCTCAGCTCCAGATAAAAGGAAAGGCTTAACTGATTTATTTCTGAAACTTGCGAAGACTCTCCGGAAGGTCTGTCTATTTACTTAATTATATCCCTGTTCCCTTCCCGATTGTCACACTAGGGCTTACCTTCCATTCTGCTCTGTATCCAGCTAGGCTAACTAAATAGTCCTTATCTCATCTTCCTAAGTAAGTGAGAAGGAATAATCTCCTCATTTCACCTTGCCCTGCCCTAAGTTCCAAACAAGGAAATATTTTCTATGTATTTGTGTTTGACTGTCCAGCTGTGGTTGGAACTCAGTGTATAAAACTTAATGGCATCACCAGGGAGCATCAGTAGGATTTAGGTTTTGGCCTGGAATCTTCAAGATCTGGGAAGATCCTGAACTGGCCACCCTGTTACTGATTATGATAAATAGGGATGATAAGACCTCCAGTCCATAGTGTGCAAGCCCACGCATTGTCTGACCCTGTTTTAAGGCTTCCTTTAAAACTCAGACTATTCCTGGCCTGTTTTGAGAAGATACCTTTAAGCAAAACAGTAACAGTAAGAGCAATTTGGCAATGGAATTGATTGCCTACAGCAGTTGTAGGGTTTCCTTCTCTGCACATCTTCAAAAAGAAGCTAGAACAGC
Source organism: Ctenosaura bakeri (assembly GCA_948474755.1). Classification (NCBI taxonomy): domain Eukaryota; kingdom Metazoa; phylum Chordata; class Lepidosauria; order Squamata; family Iguanidae; genus Ctenosaura; species Ctenosaura bakeri. Next base: position 158,314 of record CAOLHI010001266.1, read on the forward strand.
TACCTGCTGGGGATGCATTAGCTAGACATCCTGCACTGAGCAGGAGTTTGGACTTGATGGCTCATCGGGCCCCTTCCAGCTCTATGATACTATGGTCATTTCTGCACTAGACTGTTATAGTGCTATTATTCCACTTTCAACATCCTCTGGAATCCTGGGGTTTGCAGTTTTGAGAAGGGCCTTTAAACTGCAAACCCCAGGATTCCATAGGATGTTGAAAGTGGAATAATAGCACTATAACAACGTAGTGTGAAAATGGCTTCAGATTCCATGAGTTTTACTCTGCCCCTTTCATGTTCATCTGTGAGACATTTATTATAGAAAGCACATTCCATAATAGCAATTTCCATCTGATTATTGAGATAATGGTATTTTAATTGGATTGCAGTCACTTATAAACTGATGCTGATTGATAGTGAGAATCGTTAAATTTGATTGATATTAAGTAAGCGTGCTGTAGTTTTTTTTATTTATTTACTTGCAAGAAGTTGATTGCAAATTAGTTATCCTGAGTCACCCAGTGCACTTTTTTTTTTTTTGCACACTGCAGAAGATGCAAACATTCTACTAAGAATATGAATAAAATATACCAGATGGGATCTCTTGAAAACAATCTGATTTGTTTTTAATTATTCTGTGGGCAGCAGTTATCTAGTACGTGTTAGAAAAGTTTCTGTTTCTACTGGCAAAGGTTTTCAGTTTTGTTTTGTTTTGGTGAGTGATAGAGCTAAAATATTTATTTTTGGGAAAGGCAGAAATATGATTTAAAGAATAGTCACAGCCACTCATGCTTGATTTCGTGGCTTCCATAAGAGGCACACAAAGCAGGGAAGGGGAAAGGAAAACTACAAGTGTCCTGTCCCTTCCAACTAAGCCAGGTCAAGTATTTGATTTTGAAGAAATACATGTAGAGTCCTACTTCCTTCCTTCTTTTCTACCTCCTTCCCTCCCTCTCTCCCTTCTTTTATAGTATGAACACAAAATGTGCAGTTGGAAAAAATATGCAGTTGAAAAATAGATAGCATACAGTTTGAAAAATGTGATAGAAACTAGACTAGACATATTATGCTTATTAAATGCCAAGGAGGGTATGCACACTATGGTCCTTTCCACACATGGTGAGGGAAACGCTCCCTGCGGCTACTCACTGGCTTTTTGCCAGGAATGGTCCTTGCAAATAAGTGTAAGTCAGCTGTCAGACTGTCCTGTTAATCAATGAACTAAGTCAGATTTATAAATTAATTTTTGCTGAATAGTGTGGATGAGAACTACTGACTATGCGGAGAAACTGTCACTGATACAAAGTGTAAGTTTGGAGCTCCATGTTTGTGCTTTAGTTGTGGCTGTCCAGTGGGGAAATTTGACTATCTGCTTTAAAAAAACTCTGTGAGGGTGTAAGGTGATAGGATTTGGTACCACACTGGGTGTCCTTGGACAAATCACACTCTCTCAGCCTCAGAGGGAGGCAAAGGCAAACCCACTTGGAACAAATCTTGCCAAGATTTGTGATAGGTTGTGTGATAGGTTCATTTTGGGTTCATAAGTAGGCAATAACTTGAAGGTACACAACAACAACAAGCCACCTTGATTCCCATTGCTGGGGGAAACACAGGATATAAATGAATATCATCATCATCATCAATAACAACAACAACTGTGCTGAAGAACGACTTGGAAATACAAAGACAAGTGCATTCTCTCACATTTTCTTGGAACCAGGAGAGGGTTTTAGATAGTAGACAGCCACATAAAATATTGTCACAAAAATAAAATAATAAAAATGAAATTTTGATCTAATTCTAGAAGATACACATACATTAAGTCTCTGATCATCTAGTGTACTGCTATAAGGAATGAATAATAAAGAACTTACCCGCATGTACATACAAACCATCAATATTTTTCTACAAGTTATCAGAGCGAGTAAAAAGTAAGGAGCTGTCTGAGAATCAACATTACAGAAATTCTTTGGTTCCAAAGGAACTTACTTAGGAGTCTGAGATGTTGAGTGCTTTCCAGTTTGCACAGGCTCTTCTTTAATAAGCAAAACTGAGACAATAGTTGGGAGAAATAACACTTTAGTTATAATAAAGCTGAGTAATATGAGCTGGAAATATTTGTATACCAAACCAGGTAATTGTGAATGTCAGCCTTGTTGCTTTTGTAGTCTCTGATAATGGAAGAACACTGGTTGCATATGAGTCATTATTCTGCAATGATAACAGTTGTATTCTTAGCTAGAAACATGCCATTGAATTCAAATATAAAGCCAAGCAATTCTGAGGATAAATATGATCGTTATTATTACTGTATATATAGTACCATCAGTGTACATGGTGTTTCACAGATTACAAAATGAAAGACCCTTAATTCAAAAAATTTATCTGTGGTTAGACAACAGAGGAGGTAGTGAGTAGCTGTGAGCGGTTTCAAATACATATGATTTGGTCTGGTTACTGATTTAATTGCAGTAGACTGGGGTGGAGAACCTGTGGCCCTACAGTTGTTGTTGGGCAGCATCTCCCAAATACCTTAGCTAGCATAGATGATAGTGAGTAATGATGTGAGTTGCAGGTCTACACCTTCTACATTCCTGCAGTAGAATCATAGAATTGGAAGAGACCACAGGGGCCATCCACTCCAACCCCCTGCCATGCAGGAATACACCATCAAAACACTCCTAACAGATGGCCGGCCACTCAGCCTCTCCTTATATATTACCAGTAGGTCCTGCATATACTATTTCCAGTATATGCTCTTTGGAAAGGGCTTGCAATAGGAGCATTAAGTTGAAAGGGGTATTTATTTCATTTATTTTTATGTATTTCTTGAATTTGTACCCTGTCTTTCTCCCAGGTTGGGGCACGAAACAGCTTTGCTACCAGTGGGAGCGAGGTCAAAATCAACATATGCAGGATTGTTAGATAATTTTATTAACATGAATCCAGTAATTTAATTGAAATGCTAGATTATACTTTTTTTCTGCTGGTAGGAAACTCTTTAAACTGTAAAAAGATTCCTCTGGAATGGAGCCAGTCTAATTCTTTGGACCAGTTCTTTGCCTTCTCCTTCCCTCACCTTCTGGTTTTGAAATTTTCTGCCTTTTAACCTGTTTCAGTGTTCATCAGCAGAATGCCCCTAATTGGCTCATTGGCAGAGTGCCTCCTGTCCTTTCTGTTTTAACAAGTATTTACTTTGGTGTATGCCTACACTTTTATTCTCAGTTCTTCTCCATTTACTTTCACTTATTTCAGGATGGGTGTGTTTGCTTTTCTTTTTGCAGATGCAAGTCGTAGTGGATATGCCTTCATAGAATGATTGCTTGTGCAGTGCCAGCAAGAGCTAGCTAGCTTGCTTGCAGTGCCTGCATTCAGGTCTCTCTAGTGGTCTCCGTGCCTTGAATATTTTACTGTGCCATTTAAACATTAGGCTTTTTAGACTATATGAGAGCAGATTAAACAAGTGGCTTTGAAAACTGTAGACATGGCCTGGTATACAGGTGGAATGCTTTAGCATTTCATTATCTGCTCTGCTCACAAAGTCTAGACAGAAAAGGAGTGTATTTTCCCAAGGGCTACAGCTTGCTTTTATGATATACTGGATATAATCAAGATGATTAAATAAATGCCTAATGAAAGGAATGAGTTAAACAGTGGACTAGAATGGCTAGGATTTCAGGAGCTCTTCACACATTATGTTTTGGAGTGCACACTTGAAAATATATTTTTATGTGCATGGTTTAAAATGTAAAATGTGAAATTGACAGCATCTGCTTTCTCACAGATACACTAGTCAAGAGGGCAGTGTAATTAGAAATTTGATGGCAAATCCAGTCTTGCCCTACATAGTATGAGGGAGCTGTATTGAAAATTTCTTCTTTGACCACCATTGTGTGTGGACAAGCAGAATTCTCACAAAATATAATAGGGAGAAAAAGATCTCCTCTCCCCTCAAAAAAACAAAAAAAATCAAGGGAATGTTATGCAGAGCTTGTATGTAATTACAAATAACAAAGTTTGAAACTAGGGCATTCTGCACGCAAAGCATGAGCTCTACTGGTGAGCTGTTACCTCTGTCTTCTGTCGGTTTTCCTCTGTGGGGATCCAAAAGTGTGTTTGTCTTAATATATGCACCATGAAAAGAAAAAGCTTTTTCATAGTCTTACTGGGAATGCCTATGGGAAGAGTGCTTATTCTGAATTTTGGAGAGTCTTTGGGGAAGATTTGTTTTTCTCTTTTCTATTTTTTTAAATAAAAACAAAAGAATAAAAATTAAGGAGTAACACAGGAATATTTTATTTATTTACTTTTCCCCAGTAATGGGACTCAAGGCAGTGTACAATTTATTAAAAAAAAAAAAAATTAAAAAATACAGATAAATTGCCTTCAGTGAAGTAGATGTGTTCTGGGTGTTACTTTAACAGAAAATTTGGTACCAGAGGCAGAAATAACAGAAAAAAATAGGGTTAAATTTCCTACACCACACCTAAGAAGAGCAGATCAATCTGTTTTAGCAGCCTTTTAATTCAAAACTAACAATATGCCCATGTGAAATGAAACACCTAGGTCAGGTAAGTTGCTTCTTCCAAAATGGATCCAGGCAGGGCCATCTTATCCATTAGGCACTTTAAGCACAATGTGTAGGGCGTACAAAATCTTAATGCAGCCTCCACTTTTCTTATGATTTGGACTTTTTGTGGTCAGACTTACAGATCTATGCTTTTAAAAAACATGCTAGGGGGTAGCTGGTGAGGCAGGCTTATTTGCTTTCCCATTTTCTCTCTGTTTTGTTCTCTCATCCTCATTACGGGATTTTGGAGGCAGCTGCTGTTAACTTTGCCTGTTATAGGCAGGGACACACACAGCTGCAGTGGGATTAGCAAGAGTGGAATCTCACTCTTTCCCTGCTCCAGCTTTATTGCATTGCTTCCTACAGACACTGCTGGAACCCAGCACTGAAAGTATGTGTTTTTCCAGCCCTCTTTCACCATCTTCCCAGTGCTAATGCTGCTAAAAAAATCTTGCAGCTAGACAGAGGACAAGGAAGAAGAGTAGGACAAGCAGACATAAAAAGAAGCTTCTTTGTCAGAGGCTTTGTTAACTGCCTGTATACAAAAACACAAATAAAAATAAAAAGTACAGCTATAAAATTATTTAAAAACAACTAAACCATGTATAAAGTTAAATCATTAAAATTCATTAGCAGACTATACAGACCAAGAGAACAGCACAGTATACCGATAAAAGCCCATCAGAGTTAGTTTCTAAAAGCCTGATGGATGTTTCTACTTGTTGAAAAGAAATCAATGAAGGAGCCATCCTGCCCTTCCTGGGAGGGACTTTGGGAGCGGGAGCATGAAGACCTGCTGTAATCCATTTAGCACCCCCCCCTCGTTTCTCTTAAAGTCTGAATCGTAGATGTCCAAGATCATGCCTAGCTGACATCCCAACACCTCCAGGATGCATTACTGAGGATGGCTATATTTACTTTCCTATTACAGCTGAAAAGTCCTTATTTGACTATGATTTCTGCTGCTTACTTTGATTTCAGGTGTTACAGCAGCATATTGTAAGTAGCAGCATCCACACCAGTGATAACTAAGATTACATCAAGCTATTTATTAGTTCACAAGGTTTCAGTGACTTCTTCTGTCCTCATGTGAGCTTCATTTTATGTTAAACTAATGGAATCTGTGTACAAGACCATAGCAACAGTCAATGATTATATGGGGTATCATTTGGATATTATCCTCTCTAGTCAATAGAGAAAGCTTTTTAGCATGGCTTGACAGTCACATTCAATATAGTAATTTTCTTTTGAAAATCATGACATGATTTAGAAATGACTTTCATCTCAACACCTACGTTTACGATAACCTTGCCATACTGCAGGGTAGATGGAAATGCTAGTGAATTACATCCCATCTTACATTTTAGAAAGATGGAGTTACATTGTTGGCTGTCAACATGATCTATTTATCTTCTCCTAATGTTTTCAGATGTCACGTTTCTTCTTTAAAGTTGGCATATAACATGATGTAAATTAGATGTATGTATAGTGTTACAGAAATGTTGACTTTGTTTGGTATTGCGACATCCGCTCTGACAATATCTACAAGACTTTGACACATATTCTTCCATGCCAAGGAACCATTGAAGTTATCACTATCTTGATCAGTGCCTTCAGGAAACTATGGAAAGTGGATAGTTTTGACAAGCCAGGCCATTTCCGCACTATGAATCCATATTCATAATTATTCTATTGCTTGTATGGGGCCATTTCCTCACTAACCTGTTATAGCACTATTATTCCGCTTTCAACCTCCTATGGAATCCTGGGGTTTGCAGGATCCTGGGATTTGCAGTGTAGGGAGGGGCCAGCCTGCCCCTCCCTAAACTGCAAACCCCAGGATTCCATAGGAGGTTGAAAGTGGAATAATAATGCTATAACAAGCTAGTGTGGAAATGGTCCCATACAAGCAATAGAATAATTATGAATATGGATTTTCATGACAGTGCTAACTGCACCATGGTGTCTGTCGAAAGGACATCAAAAAAGTCAGTTCAAAAAAGTCACAGCATTTCAAAACTTTTCTAATTAATGACACAAGATGTTTCATATCAAGTCATCTGGGAGACCTATAGGACATTTACAAGGCTGTTCGATGTGCAGAAATCATACTTTCAAAAAGAAAGGGCAAAGAGAAAGAGAGAGAAGCTATAACTGATGTAGGTTGCAATAAGAATATGTCCCAAATAACTGGAGAATGATACTTCTGAATAGACATTCATAAGATTGCTCTGCTGGTAACAACAAAAATCAAAAGCCTAATGATTTCTCAGAACAGAGGGAAATGGATAATTTAGAATGTTTTCACCTTTGTAGGAGAAGAGATCCTTAGCTTTATAAACCTGAAGTATTTTGAAAAAAGTAACAAAGTTTATATTTATTTCATTTGTATGCCGCCTTTCTCCCAGAGTAGGATCCAAGGTGACTCTCAATTGAACCTTAAGAATAAAATTTTAAAAAATTAAAAATCTCCACAGTGTAAAATCATTTAAAAGACACACAAAAGTTAAAAATAATAAATGAAACACAACTTATGAGCTGTTGGCAAGACAACTTGCAGAGGCTAAAAATACCTCTTTTTCCTCAAAAGAATCCCAGAATTGCACAATTTCTGCTGATGAAATAATTTTCATTTTTTAATTGCTCGGAAAACAGCCTCTTTATTTCTATATATATTTAACAATGACAGAGGGCTAAATTGTTGTTGTTTTTTCCAAAGCAGAAGTCTAAACTGATTTGATGAAATGATAGACAACAAAGCAAGCAAGCAAGCAAACATACCCTTAAATTAAACTGAATAAGCTGAAAGGAAAGATATCATCACTAATTTTCTATTCCATGAATTAATGAATAAGAAATAATTTTCATTTTTAGCTTTGTAAAAAGCTGTATTCATCAGATTGCGTAAAACATGATCTGAGAGAAATATCATAACTTTGTCCGAAGAAATTTTTTCCCCATATGACCTTGGCCTTAAACATATCTATAAAATTCTTAAGCATATTAAACCTCTATGACAGATTCTTGGAAGAATTCAGAGATGTTTTATTCATACAAGAGCCAGCATAGTGTACTTATTTGAGTGTTGGACTATGGCCATTTCTATACTAGCCTATTATAGCGCTATTATTCCCCTTTCAACATCCTATGGAATCCTGGGGGGGCCTTTGAGGCCACTCCCTAAACTGCAAACTCCAGGATTCCATAGGATGTTGAAAGTGGAATAATAGCTCTCTAACAGGCTAGTGCAGAAATGGCCTATGACTCTGAAAAGGCCATTGAAACCCACTGGGTGACTTTGGGCATGTTACATATTCTCAGTGCCCAGAAAACCCTGTGATAGGTTTGCTGTAGGAGCCCCATAAGTCAGAAGTAACTTGAAGGAAACAACACAACAACAATGCAATTATTCATACATTGAAAAAAAGATCCTTCATTTATGGCCTCTTACAGAACAGCTCACTTTAAGATTTCAAGACCTTAGGTTATTAATGGAAGACACAAGAAAAGAACATGAAATGAAAACCTAAATCTTGTTTTAATTCTGGCTAGAGTAGACCTTGAGACCCAGAGTGATATAGTGGTTTGTGCCTTGGCCTACAACCCTAGAGACCCAGGTTCAGTTCCCTGCTCAGGTGTGGAAAGTCACTGGGTAACCTTGCATGAGTCACATACTCCTGCCTCTAGAATGCCCTGTGATAAGTTTGCCTTAGGTAAGAAGCAACTTGAAGGCACACAACAACAACAGAGTAGGCTTACTGAACCCATTAGATTTATTTACATGTAGTCTCACCATTCCACAATTTGAGTGTGTCTACGCTAGATGAGAGTAACCAACAGAATGCCAACTGAAATGTATAATTAATTGAAACAAAACCGTGCTATTTCCTGTGGCTTCATGTATTTGATCATTCTGAATGGCAATTTCCTGGACATTAATGGTTGTTGTTGTTGTTGTTTTAATGCTGTACTAATATCTGTGTGGTAATACCTGTGAAAGACCAGAATTCCTCTATTTTTGATCTACATTATTCTATCTTAGTTCTGTTGATTATATATAATTGCTCCTGGGTAATCAATTGTAACCATAGCTGGTACCAGATTAGATTTGTATAATGTGTTACATGTCAACTTGCCTTACTGCAATAGTTCAAGGAGGCTCTGCATTATGTCTTCTTTCCCTTTCTCAAACTGCAGAGTGTAGGAATGTATAACAGGGCCTTCTCTTCAGTGACATCTCAAATTATGGAATTCTTTGCCACCTCACTAGTCATTCTTTGGGCATGTTTATGCATTTTGATGTTTCTGTCCGTGTTGTTTCGTTCCCTGCCTGAGATTCCTTTAGCTCTTTCAGTACCAGACAGTATGTTTCCCATGTGGTCATCTATGCTAGATTTATTTTAATTTTAGAAAGAACTGCAGTGGTGGAAGAGTAATCTGAATTAGGCCTGAAGCATATTGGGAAGGTGGAATGACCACTCCTTCTCCACTGGACCCTCTTCTCATCAAAATATCCATTCCCTTCAAACTGTCATTTGCTACCATGGCAACTTTGGGGACAATAGAGGAACGATGTCTTTGTGGGAGGGATTGCACAAAAGCAAAAATCGTCTGTTTAGAGAGCTGGGTATGTTTAGTCTGCAGAAGAGAAGGTTAAGAGAGGACATGATAGCCATGTTTAAATATTTGAAGGGATGTCATGTCAAGGAGAGAGCAAGCTTGTTTTCTGCTGCTCCAGAGACTAGGACAAGGAGCAATGGATTCAAGCTACAGGAAAGGGGATTCCACCTGAACCTCAGGAACTTTCTGATGGTCAGAGCAGAGTGGAATATGCAGCCTCAGGGGATTGTGGTGAAGTCTCCTTCTTTGGAGGTTTTTAAGCAGAGGCTGGATGGTCATCTGTTGGGAGTGCTTTGATGTGTGTTCCTGCATAGCAGGGGGTTGGACTCGATGGCATCTGTGGTCTCTTCCAACTCTATGATTGATCCCCCACGTGAAATGACATGCATGGCCTCTCTGGCTTCTTCATCAGGCAAAACATGTTAAAAATCATACAGGAGAAAGTTATAGCCCTATATTTTGTGCCAGATTTTGTCTCTGCTGTAATTCAGTTGGTCTGGAGGGATTTCAATGCAGGCAGAGACCACTCCCCTATTTTTGGCTACATGGGGACCAAGACAAAGGATAGCAGCAGTAAAATAACTCCTCTTGGAATCCAGGGTATCTGTCTTTTGTGAAACTGCAGGCCCCTTTCTAAGGCAGGGAACAGTGACTTTCTGAGGTCTCTATATGGCTACATTTTGTAGATTTTGTTTTATTTTGTTGTATGGTCAACATGGCCACCCCTGAATATATATTTTTTCTGGATCTGAAGATAACCAGATTTAGCCTGAACAGGGAAGTCCTAAAGAAGAGTGAAGTAAGAACCAAGACTTAACTCTTTGAGGTTTCTACCTCTATAAAAGGCAAAACTTTTTCTTCCAGATTATCATTGACTGAGTTCTACCTATATCTAGCCAGTTTCCTTTATGCGTGTGGATGTCTTTTTCTTTCTTTTTTTTTTGCTGGTTGGTATTCCCTTCCTCCCTGTGGAGCATGCAAAACTCTGCCCTCTCCAACCAACAGAGGAACCCCTGACACCTCCTCACCTGGCACTTCTATGCTTTCAGAGAATTGTCTGGCTGTATCTCCGTAGCTGGATGCAAAATGATGACATCACTGCTGAGATCTGCTAGGGTCCTCTTGGGGTTACAGTTCTGCTGTGATCATTGTACTTCTGGCTATGTGGGATGTAACAAGATGCCCCTGCCTGCTTGCTGTGGCTCTGTGGGGTAGTATGAGGGGCTTGTCAGCATGCTGTGGGTTAGGTACATGGCTGAGTATATCATATTCTACCATGTGAATATTTGTGTTATTAGAGTTGAAGTCATGATGTAACTTAAGAAACTTTAGTTATTGCAAAACAAAACAAAAAGTTGCCTCCAAACTTTGGCTGTGTGATTGCTCATTTCTGAAAAAGTGTCTAGCTTTTGCAAAGAGGTGAGAAGACTTTGAAAATAGCAGAAAATGAAGTTCAGCTGGAGTGTTTTATATTTCACTAGGCTGGGATTTCTTTGAAGCATCTTTTGTATCCTAGCTACTGCATCCATTGCATGTATCAGTTTCTGTGTTCTCATGAACAGACTGGGTAAGATGCTGCTGGCATCGGTATAATATCTGGGTCAAATCAAGAATGCATCCAGATGGAACGTGGCTGAATCACTGATGATTTTATAGGGGCTCACGTGAAACTATTACAAAACAATTTTCCTTTAAATAGCAGAGGGGAATACAGAGCTGATTTTTGGAAATGGCAGTGACTAGAATAGCTGGAAGAGGTGAGGGAAGGGCAAGCAAGTATGTTCTGTTGGTTTGCACAGGCCATGTCTTCACCATCCATTTCAAAATCTACCTACAGTCAACTCTGAGGGACGTTGGAGCCAGTTGTGTTTTTGGTTCCTTTTTGTTTCTCTTTTGAAAAAGAAGGGCATGATACGCATATGATGAAACATGTCACAGAATCGGAGAAGAGGACTAGACCTTTCACTTTTTATACTGTATTTCTGTCATCACAAGTAACATTAGGGCAGGGAAGCAACCTCAGTAGAAAGAATTTAAAGCTACAATCCTGATTTGCACACTTTTCCTGGGAAGAAGCCCTGCTGAGCATAGTGAAACTAACTTTGGAGTCATGTGCCTAGTTTTGTCCTGCACAGAACCATTTCCCCCCCGCAAGCACCAGTGTGCTTTGTGATTGCAAGCAGCAAAAACTAATGTATTACTGCAGATTGGAAGAATTTAGTTTATTTTCCAGTGTTTAAAGTATTCTTTGTCAAACTCTTTCTCACATCCTGTAGTGTCTAAAAGAATGAATTACTTAGGGGAGATGCTGGTTATTTATTTAAAGGATTTTTGCACTGCTATTCAGCCAAAAAATGAAGAAAGAAAAAAAAGCCTCAGAGAAGGATGTACAAAGAACTTAATGTCTTTCAGCTTATCATCTAAATAGTATAACACAAAACGGAAAAGGGATTGGAAGACCGATTAGGAGGGAAGAGAAAAAAAGTAAAACCAATATCTAGTTTTGGCATGCAAATTTTCTTAGATAATGAGATCAAATATATACAGTTCAATGAAAGGAGGAGTCAAATGTTGCTGGTCTATGAGCAAAGCTATCCCTCTGCTATAGCCAGGGAGAATGGCCACTGTCAGATGACAGATGGAAGAGATACATGGTGAATTAGCAAAGTTGATGATAATATTGCCTTCCTTCAGCTCCTCTGCTATGAAATACGCCACTTAGGCCTAAATCTAATATTGCATTAGTGCCTGACTGCCAACACAAATATCTGCTGGCTGTGTGTCTTGACCCTTTATTATTTGCAAGTTTCTGTGCCGCCTCAAAATCTGTACTGGAGATCCATAAACATATGGACAATTTCAACAGGAAAGAAGAAACTCGGAAAGTAAACAAGATTTGGCTACCAGTACTGAAGAACGCTAAAATCAAGACTCAAAAATATACCAATGAACGCCACCCAGACTGTGGAGGTCCCTCTACAGGGAACAACACAATGGGCTGCTAATGTACTTAATGCACTGTTATGCATATCTGACTAACAATACACCCTAGGGGATATTCCATTTAACAATAGGCCATCACACAGGCCAGCTGTAACACATGCAAATTGCTCCTCCTACCCGGGGACTACACAAGTATATATACTCTGTCTCACTTCCATGCCACCAGATCCTCTGAAGATGCCAGCCACAGGTGCAGGTGAAATATCAGGAGAAAATACTAATAGAACACAGCCTCAAAGCCCAGAAAACCCACAACAACCTATGGATTCCGGCTATGAAAACCTTCCACTTTACATGTCCTGGAGAGTTTTCCAGCCCTCTGGAGTACAATTTTAGGGACATACCAAGTCCCCACTCAGCCATGGAAACCCACAAGCTGACCTTGGGCAAGTCACACGCACTCAGCCTCAGATGAAGGCAAAGGCAGCCCCCCTCAAACACATCTTGCCAGGAAAACCTGTGATAGGTTCAATAGCAGCAGCAGATGCAAGAACAACAACATCCAGGGCTGTAGGGGGTGACTTCCCAGTTGTGCTGACAGAAGCAACTATGCCAGTGGAATAACCATTTTGGATCCTGTACTTGGTTTTTATTTTACTGAATTGCTTTGAAATATATGCTTTCTCTCATGTTGAAATGAAATTATTGACTTGTAAAATTGCATTTCTGGTCTTTTTAAACAAAATTAGAACACAGGAGCTTTTCAGAATCATTTTGACAAACCTGCTGAAGATTCAGGTTCAGAGCAAAACAATGGAATAGGGGCATTTTTTGGAAATATTTATTTTTAGCCACACAGTTTAATCTTTATGTAACAGACTTCTGTGAAACGAATCTTTTGATGACTCAGCATGATGTTGCAAAGGGGTCTGCATTTTCTATACAAATTCTTTTGCTCCCACCAAGCAACAGTCAGCAGCTTTATTTGGGTGTAGTACTGACCTACATATTTCAAAATGTCCTTCTCTGACTCCTTTGGCTTTGTACTCAGTGAAAGTAAAGAAAGTGAACTTTTGCTGCTTTCTTAGAGTACATACAGACTTTGCCTCACTGTTGTCTGCTACAGAGAGTCCTCTAAATGGGTGGACTAGTCCATACCAAATTCATCCTTCACGCTTCATTCCTTCATCCACTTCCTTCTCCGTTTGGGGCAAAATCTTGTATATCGGTAAGGAGGTACAAACTTCACTATGTTTGGTCCAAAGGAAGTCCTGACACTGTTCTTCCTGTTGGTTTCTGACTCTCCTTCCAAGTTTGTTTTCAAACTATTTTATTTTTTAAAAAAATTATTATGAATTTCCCCTATTTCATTTATTCACTAGACATTTTGCTAAATCTATTAATTACTTCATCAAATGCTAAAGTAATGTAAGTAATGATACCAAAGTTGCATCATAATACGTTTCACATTCCCTCTGCCTGCGGTTATATTAACACAATTGTACTAACAAATAGCTGAAATTGTATATATTCAGCAGGATAAAAATAATATAATACACAATTTTGTACAGGAACCTTGACTCTCTCTCCCTCCCCCTGTCTCTGTTTCCATCTCCATCTCTTCCTTTCCATCCATCCATCCATCCATCCATCCATCCATCCATCCATCCAGATAAAATAGTCTGAATTCCAGACAATGAAAAATAGAGCTGTTGGTGCAGATTTACTTCTAACATGTTGGGTAGAAACAGTGCATTGTCTTCTAGGTTTACTGTAGCATTGTGATAGTGGGAGTACAGTTTGCTCAAGATGTATTTTATGACTGGTTTCATCTTTGCTTAGATTAAGATGCATGACTTATATGCATTCCTAGTACTGTTTAATCTTTTTACAATGAACAGCATTTATTTGTGTAGTGTTTAAAATGTGTGGGTTGGACAAGAATTTCTGTTTGTAAAAATTCTGCCACCAGCTAGCATGGGAAACAGTGTGTTATGCATTGCAGATAAGCCTCCAGAGGTGGTGATAGCAGCCAGTCTCAGAATTAATTTACTGACAGAGTGACTACTAGAGTACTTTTTTTATAGAAAAAAATTGAATCCACATCACTTGGCCTTCTGTGTAAATAAGCAAATTTCCATGTGTGGCATTAAACCTGCCTTTGAGCTCCCCTAATTTTAATTTTGTGCCTGTGTGCATGGTGCTAATGCAGAACAGAAAATAGAAGGAATATTATATATTCTAGCCCACTTAGTTTTATATTTGCATTACAGACCCAGAAAATGCAAAAAGTTATTTGTAACATCATGCATGAAAATATCCTAAGCTGTGCAGGTTTGGATACCTTGAATATTAAACCAGAAGCAAATACCTTCTATTTCCAAGTGTTTCACAACTCTGTGCTGAGGGATGCTAAGATGATTTCTTCTCTCTCTGCTTTCTACTGGTAGGCAAAGACCTTTTTATTTGGGCAGATCTTTGGCAAGCGTGTTGCTCTGCTTCTGTGGAGGTATAATTGCTTAGATGTTGCTTCTGTGTTTTACTGTAGCATTTTAATTGAGTTTATAAAAATTGATTAGCTTTTATGCTCCATTGCAAACAATATTTTACTTGTTACTTCTATATTTTAGTATTGCTAGCTGTCTTGACTTCCTTTTTTTGACAGACATGTAGACATATATCTTGTAAAATAAATATCTGGATTTGGAGGCAGGAGACCAAATATGAATACTTCTTTGCAAACTTGAAATTGGGAACAATGAGCTAACAATAGTTTCATCTTTACAACAACTTATGTGTGCAAATGTAAATTTGTGCTCTGCTTTATGAGGGATGATCCTTATGCTCCACCCTTGACCCATTTCCTGAGTAAAAACTGGCAATATTCCTACCTCATTTTTCAACATAGTCTCCTTGAAGTTGAATGCGCTTATCCCAGCGATCCTGTAAAATTTCAGCTGCTTCATGGAAGGTTTGTCCAACCTCTTCAAACCACGCATGTGTGGCCTCTATCACCTTATTATCCAATGAAAATCTCCTCCCACTTAGGTGTTCCTTCAGTTTTGGGAAGAGTCTGTAGTTACTGGGAGCCAGATCTGGTGAATATGGTGGATGTTCCAGCAATTCGAAGCCTTCTTTATGACTGGCAGCCATTGCAACACAAGACCTGTGGCTGGGTGCATTGTCATGATGAAGGAGCACTGGCTGTCTCAACTTTCCACAATGTTTCTCCTCAATTACAACATGTAATTTTGTAATTAAATCTGCATAGTAAGAACCTGTCATTGTGGCTCCACCTTGGAAATAATCCACCAAGAGAACACCTTTGGCATCTCAGAAAATCAACAGCATAAGCTTGCCTGCTGATGGATGGCATGACTTTGAATTTCTTAGGGGTGGAGAACCAGGATGTTTCCATTGCTGACTTTGCAGTTTGGTTTCAGGGTCATAGTGGTGGAGCCATGGTTCATCCATCATCACATATCTGTTGAGGAATTTCTTTTTGTCCATTTGAAAGGTTAGTAAATGTTGCCTGCAAAGTATCACTCTCATTCGCTTTTGTGTGGCTGTTAACATTTGAGGTACCCATCTTGCTGTTAATTTTTTCATGTCCAATTCTTTTGTCAGTATTGTGTGTACCATACGGTATGAAACACTTGTTTCCTGTACTATATCCCTGATGGTCACTCCTCGATTTTGCATAACTATATTATGTATTCTGTTGATGATTTCTTCTGTGTTGACAGTTTTTGACGGGCCACAGCCATGTTCACACAATGTTCTTCTACATTTAAATTCCCAACACCATCTTTTTACAATATCATATGACACAGCAGATTTCCTCAAAGTTGTCGACATACCATTGTAGGAGTCATCCCCTTCTTTTGCAGGTACTTAATCATGGCTCTCTGCTCAACATGATCCATTTTTCTACCTAGCCACCACCTCTACTCCTTCATGAACCTGTCACAAAAAAAAACATGTACAAACATGTAATTTGGCTTGCACACTACATAGACATCAGTCATTAATATTGCACATTATAGCACAATTCTAAATGGGTCAGGGGTGGAGCATAAGGATCAGCTTCATATGTTCACATGTCACATGGACAACTTTTATATCCCTTCCAGAGGAATAGAAGGGCAATAGATAGATGTATATCTGCATGAGATGGGATGAATTTTGAGTGGATCTGTGTGTTTAGCATTCACTGCCTGTTGTAAAATATGAATCCATCTTCTCGGTGGCTCCTTCTTTGAACACTTGTTGATGTAGAAGAAGAATCTCTGGTGGCCTGACAAATGGGGGTGATTGTCAAAAGTGCAAACTTATCTTTATAAGTTCTTGTGCTCTGTATCCCATGTTGCCTCTTAAATGCACATGGCAGGGTACATGTCTCTATCAGAGAATTTTTCCTGGCCTCAGTATTATTGGCGAATTCATTGAGGATTGTTGTATGGGTGGGAAGATTCAAGTTGCCACCTACCCACCCAGCCATTTTAAACACTGCCCCCATCCTGTTTGTACTCGTTGCATGAATGCTATTTTTTGAGGCCATGCTGTAATGAAAAATGTAGTTGGAGCTAAGGCTCTGGGCAGTCTTTGCATATATTTCATTTTCATTTCAGTTGTGGACTTACCCATGTGCTGATGCACAACTTGAAAAAGTTCCTTTTTGTGTCCAGTAGCCCACAGAATCCCCCAGCTACGGGATTTGGAGATTTGTAGCCCCCAAAAGTGACCATTGTAAACTTTGATTAAAAGTTCTTGTGTTGGCAATTTGAATGAAGAGCATGCTTCTCAAGAAACAAAGAAGGTTTTGTTATGAAACTGGATGTCACTTTTTGAGATGGTTTACTATGAAAACATTCCTATAGGACTGGCAAAAGCTTTCAGCTTTCAATAGCAAGGGCATATGGTGTAAGACCTTCTACATGTCTGTTAGAGCACTGGATGCCAATTAGGTTTCCATTAACTTAAAGAGGGGTTTGGATAATAAGGAGCACTCTCTCCTTCTTTTGCTTTCTGTTGATTTAGCCTTTGCCAGATTGGATTGCTAAATGTACAGTCTGATGGAAGGTTGAGCTTTGAAGGAGCCCTTGTGTTTGCCACCCTGGAATTATGTTTAGCAAATTGTTTGTTCTCTATGTTTCAAGGGTACTTCAGCTCTTATTACAAAAAAACCATATGAATAACATTATATATGTGTGTGTGTATATGTATGTATGTGAGACAGAGAATGACCATGGACATTAAATTCAGTTGCTCAAGAAATTCTATATACAACAATATATTGACTAGTCTGCCACCTACTGGCAAGTAAATTTGAACTGGAAAAAAAAGCCTATAATTACTTTCTTTTTCATTCCGTAAGATCTACTGTTACATTTGAATTTTCTTCATACATCTGTAGATATGCCTCATCTTTCACCAAACTTGGGATTTGGCACATTTGTTATTTGCATAAAACGCTCTTAAAATATACCCCCTTTGCACTTTTAATTTACCTTCATACAACTCTTTAATCTTCAGTCGTCTTCATCTGTATTTTTTTTTTTTTTGGCCTTTGTACGTTTGCTGATTTTGACCCTATTAATAATGTTAGAAACTGCAAGAAAATTGCTTTGAAGTCTTAACTTTGCTACTTCTTGCCAAAATAGCTTCTTCTTCCTTGATCTGTGATTGTAACTTTCATCAGGGAGACACATTATCATTCTTATTGCTTCCTATTACACACGCTGCCTTTCAAAGCTAAAATGGCTCATTTGGAAAAGACCTGCTATGAGATCAAATTGCTAAATATTCTCCTAAAATATCAGTAGCAAAATTGCCAGGAATGGAGTTTCCTATGTGACTGGCATGCAGATAAATGCACACAACAGTATATAGATAGTTTTTCTACCTTCTTTCTCACATAAATGCCATAAGAGTTTCCACTAAGAGTTCATTCTGTTAGAAGAATTTTGCTTCGTTTTTCTAAGAATATAAGGTCCATCTAGTCCACCATATTGTTTCACACAGTGGCCAACTAAAAGCTTCTCAAATTGCTTAAGCAGGGCCTGAGGGCAATAGCTCTCCCTGACATCAGTCTTCCAAAACTGGTATAGAGAGAGATGCTGACCGCAATTATAGAAGTTTTAGTTAGTTTGTATTGATAATACCTGTTGATAAACCTACCATCCTGACTTTGTCTAGGCTCCTTTTAACCAACAGGAATCCAAAGAATTTTGCCCTAGGCCATGTTTTCAACATCTTTATGAATGACTTGGATGAAAGAGTATAAGGGATATAAGGGATGTTTATCAACCTGCAGGTGCTACCAAACCTGCAGGTGATATCTTAGAAAAGGCAAAGTGGTTTTGGGATGATCTTCACAGGAGGCAGAACTGGGGAAAAGCTAACAAAATGAATTTCAGGAGAGATCAATGTAATTTTCTGGTTATGTAGGTTACACAAATGCAGGATGGTTGATATATAGTATGATGGAACTAGTATGATGGAACATAGTATGATGGAACTGCATGAGAAAGTAATGTCAGGGTTTTGGTGAACCACAAGCTAAAGTGTGATGTAGTAGCTAAAATAGGCACCTGCAATTCTAGGTTGCATTACTAAATATTAGTGAAGATCATTTAACTTAACACTTCTTCTTTACTTAACACCTTCTTTGCCTCAGTTTTTTCGCAGAAGGATACAAGCACTCAACCTGGCGGTTGGGGAGCAGGTGAGGAAGCAGGGGAAATGAGGCACATAACAGGTAGAGAGGTGGCACAGGAATACCTGGCCATACTGGATGAATTAAAATCTCCAGGGCCAGATGAATTGCATCCTAGGATATTAAAAGAGCTGGCAGAGGTCATTTCAGAACCACTTGCTATAATCTTTGACAGATCTTGGAGGACAGGAGAAGTTCCAGCAGACTGGAAGAGAGCAAATGTTGTCCCCATCTTCAAGAAGGGAAAAAAGAAGACCCAAATAACTATCACCCAGTCAGCCTGACATCAGTACCCGGAAAGATCCTGAAGAAGATCATTAAGCAGTCAGTTTCTAATAACTTAGAAAGCAATGTGGTAATCACAAGAAGTCAACATGGATTTCTCAAAAATATGTCATGCCAGACTAATCTTATCTCTTTTTATGATAGAGTTACTAGCTTGATAGATGAAGAGAATGCTGTGTGGATGTAGCATATCTCGATTTCAGTAAGGCCTTTGACAAAGTTCCCCACGACATTCTTGCAATGAAGCTAGTAAAATGCAGGCTGGACAGGACTACTGTCAGGTGGATCTGTAACTGGTTGACTGACCGTTCCCAGAGGGTGCTCACCAATGGCTGCTTTTCATCCTGGAGAGAAGTGACTAGCGGGGTGCCACAGGGTTCTGTCCTGGGCCCAGTGCTGTTCAATATCTTCATCAGTGACTTGGATGAAGTAATAGAGGGCATGCTCATCAAATCTGCAGATGACACCAAATTGGGAGGGGTTGCTAATACGCTAGAGGACAGGATCAAAATTCAAAATGACCTGGACAGATTGGAGAGCTGGGCCAAGGCTAACAAAATGAAATTCAACAGAGAGAAGTGTAAGGTCCTACACTTAGGGAGAAAACATGGAAATATAGGATGGAGGACACGTGACTGGATAGCAGTATGTGTGAAAGGGATCTAGGAGTCTTAATAGACCACAAGCTGAACATGAGTCAGCAGTGTGATGCGGCAGCCAAGAAAGCCAATGCAATTCTCGGCTACATCAATAGGAGTGTGGTGTCTAGATTGAGGGAGGTACTGGTACCACTCTACTCTGCTTTGGTTAGACCTCATCTTGAATACTGTGTCCACTTCTGTGCACCCCAATTCAAGAAGCACATGGTCAAGCTGGAGCAAGTCCAAAGGAGGGCGACCAAAATGGTGAGGGGCCTGGAAGCCATGCCCGATGAGGATAGATTTAGAGAGCTGGATATGTTTAGTCTGCAGAAGAGAAGATTAAGAGGGGACATGATAGCCATGTTTAAATATCTGAAGGGATGCCATGTAGAGGAGGGAGAGGGCTTGTTTTCTGCTGCTCCAGAGACCAGGACAAGGAGCAATGGATTCAAGCTTTAGGAAAGGAGATTCCATCTGAACCTCAGGAAGAAGTTCCTGATGGTCAGGGCTGTCCGGCAGTGGAATATGCCGCCTCTGGCAGTGGAATATGCTGAGTGTAGTGGAGTCTCCTTCTTTGGAAGTTTTTAAGCAGAGGCTGGATGGCCATCTGTTGGGAGTGCTTTGAGGGTGTTCCTGCATGGCAGGAGGTTGGACTGGATGGCCCGTGTGGTCTCTTCCAACTCTACATTTCTATGATTCTATCATAAGAATTCATGATTCAGTTCTGTTCTGGTGCTTTCATGTGACTTGTCTTCCTAACGTGGCTTGAGATTGAGCAATTAATGTCTTGTTTAATTGCTTTACTCCTTTGCATTTGAGGAGAATTTAGCAGTCAGTTAAACTGAAGCAACAGGCAGGACCTGTAACAGGTAGATATGAAGTTTCAAAACAAAACAGAATGAGTGCTCTCCTGACACCTTTGTGTAATGAGATCGGTAACAGAGGGCCCATGGACTGCATGTGGCTTCAGGGACATTTTTTTTTTTTGCACATTTTTGTCAAATTTCAGCAACAAGTGAAAAAAAATAATTTAGAACAAATGTTTTGCTTTCTGTAAATGTGTTGTGTTGTAAATGTGTTGTGAGTATGTTATTGTGATGGAGCCTTGATGTGTGGCTAGCAGAGCAGTCCTAGTGATCGATGGCCATAGAACTAGAGTGGCTCTGTCGAAACAAATTCAAGCGCTAGTAAGAAGGAAGGGCTGTGGGTGATGCAGCAGACAGCTTATAAACAGGGAGAGTGAATTGGATTCTAGCTTCCTTCAGTGATATTCTTAGAGAAAGCAGAGTCTTCAGTCAACCAAGGCAGGGGGTGTCTGAATGAGAGGGTTGTCTTCTCAGTGGCCTAGTGAGAGGCAGAGAAGAAACCAAACCATTTCTGAGTGGGTCAGAAAGTGGAACCCTGAGTTGGGGAATTACACCTTCATGCTAAGGGGAGCCAAAGGTCTGTATGTGGGGAAGGCTCTGTTCTTGAATACTGTGGTGATCTAAGGAAAGTAGTTAGGCATTTTTAGGGAAGTTTTATGTTGTCTGAATATACTTGTGACACTCAGTACTTTTTCCCTGTTTGTTGTTTTAATAAAGATTACATTCTATTTTTAAAATTTCTGCCTCAGCAGAAATTACAATTTTTCTTCAGTTTTACTTTTATAGAAACATGGTACCACAGGCTATCAATCCTTTTTGAATAACCATTGAGAAGCTTTGCCTTTTATACACTAAGGTGGCTAGTTTTAAAGGGAAAACAGGGTTGTATAAGGGGAGGGAACCAGGGTGCTATAGCAGGATTAAAGGGACACTGCTAATCCAGTTAGGGAGCAAGAAAAGCATGTCTGATTCCCTCCACGGTTATCATGAGACAACATGTGTCGTTGGGAAGGACAATAATGCTTGGTGAAATGGAAGGCAGTAGCAAATTACAGATGGATTGACTTGGTCAAGGAAGTCACAGTCCTGAGTTTGTAAGACTTGAGCAGGGCAGTTGATGACTGGGGCTCCCGGCAATCTCTCATTCAAAGGGTCACCAAGTTGCCTCGACAGCAAGCAACAACAGCAACAGTGGTTTCTTGTGAATTTTCAGCAACAAACCAAGTATAAACTATTACAGCAAGAAAAAAATTACTTCAGACAACAACAACATACACTGTAGTGGTTTGTTGCAAACATTTAATCACAGACTGGTATAAATAAGCAAAATACCTCCTTAAAGTGTCTTCTCCCTTGTTTGCTGTTAAAATTGTTCAAAGTAGCTGAAAATGCAACAGCACATTGTGTGTGGCCTGCAGTTGGTTTGGAGAAGGGATGGGAATTGGGTCCCACGTTATTGAAATTGTCCACGATAATATGAACAGCAGTACTCCCCTCAATAAGTAATAACAAACTATACTCATTGCTTCAAAAACCTAATAACTTTGTTGTTACATCATTTGGAAAAAGACTATAGTTATAGCCTCATTACTCCCCGAAGTAATGCATTGCTAATAAGATCATTACTTGCAAGGTGTTGCTTCCAAGTTCAGCTTTTACATAGTTGCTTTGCTTTTGCATTGCCAACTTATATAACTCTTCATTTCAACCATTACCTGCATTGGCGATATCAACTTGGAAGACAGTGCCTTGTTGTTATTATTTTTGCTGTTGCTGCTGCTTCTGTATACCTTCAAGTCATTTGCTATTTTAAAACCTTGCTTTCTGAGTCAAATATTCTTTTTCGAGAGATCAGGTTTTTTTAAACAGTGCCTTGCAAACATATTCACCTCTTTTTATTTTTCCACATATTCACCCCTTTTGATTTTGATACCTGGAATTGTAATCATAGAATCATAGAATCATTTCACCTGATGTATGCAAGATAGCATTGCGAAGGTGAAGGCGCAAAATATTTTTACTGTGGTAATACAATTAAATAAACAAAACAAAAGTGGCACTTGTTGGTTGCATAAGTGTTCATGCTCTTTTATGTGAAATGCTTAAATATGTTCTGGTAGAGACCAGTGCTTCTAGAAGTCACTTAAGTAGATGAAGGAATCTCCCTCTGTGCCCGAAGTTAAAAAGGCTAAATGCAACAGTGTGTAACATCCAATTTGCTGCCTTTCACTCTGTATTGTAGATTATTTATTAATAAATGAAGTCACACCAGTCTTAACACAGACTCTCACGTTTCTCTCCCCGCATGTGAAAATGGTCCGTTTGTTCTTATCCCTTTTTTCCTGTATCAAATCAATAACTGATCTTTAAGAGAGCCTTTCTTCTCATGATTGTAGCAACCCAGAAAAAGCTGCTTCTTCTTCCAAGTTTACATAAGAGTTTGTGGCAAGAGACTTCATTAAGAGCTTAGGACACCAACCACTTCTCCAGATCTTGAAGAGGGGGCCAATTATTTGGGCATTTCTTAAGTGTAGAGGCCATTATGTATTTTTTTACACAGCTATTAGTAGCACAGCAAATAAACTTTCATTTGATTCTCAAATTAGGGAAAACTTTCCCTTTAATGTCTGGCTTAATGTTTACCTGTCTCCATTGGGTGAGAAATTGACACTGAAGCAAATTGCCTGTTCCAGTTTTCCACTTCTTCATCTTCAGCTATCATTACATAACTAATCTTGCAGATATTTATCCTAGTGCTATTTCCTAAGAGTGCGATTGTCAAACCCTTTTTTGTAGCATAAGCGCAAGCCAAGCAGATACCCATTACTCTTAACAAATAACTCTGAAAGCTTGCTCGGACCCATTAGGCTGCCCCACCTTTCCATTAGCACACATTCTTTCTCTTGAAAGCACATTACTGGACCACAGAAGCCAAATACTTAACTCATGTCAAGGAAAGCATAAAGGTTTTGTTAAGCTGGTGTTGTATGTTCATTATCTGTGTATGTCGTTGAGTCTGGTTGTAGATAATCATTGTCTCCTTCCTCCATTTTGCCATTCAGATAAAAATGGCCTATGTGTGTTTTCCAAATGGACAAGACACGTTTTGCTTTGTATTGTTTATTCCTTGTGCTTTTTAATCAGTACACAACTATTTAGCTCATCTCATTAAAGTTTATTACTTGTGAGAAAAGCAGCATGTTTTTCCAAAATTTATTAGATGGAAAGAGTTTGATGCATCCTGGATCTGTTTGGCTGTAGAGAATTGCTAGGGAGGATTGGCATCTCTTACAGGAGGGAGTGGAAACATGTGGCTAAAAAGGACAAAATTCTGGAAATTTTGAAGCCATGGGAAGGAGAAAATGTCCTCCCCTTTCTTTTCCTGCAAACCCAGCATTTTGCGTAGACATTGAAATATATGAGATACTTATATTCATATAATTTATTTTACTACTATAGCAACACAAAATACTTTATTCATAATATAGCATGTAAACTTGCACTGTTTGTGTTAGTTATGATGCTAAAAATATAAAAATCTTAAATCTGTACAAACAGAATTGTGAATATTTCTAAAATTTTGAATATAAAAAGAGAACTGCCAACTATTGTGTTCTCTGAAACCCCTGCACATATAACTTAGTTTTCACCATTTGAGAAGTAAGAGACAAATGAAAACAGAATCCACAAATGTGTAATCAAGTAAAGCTGGATAGAAACAGGCTCAAATAGTCACAGTGTTAAGGACCAGACTAGCAGCATATTTGGCCATGAAGCTTTTGATTTTATGACCATACATATTATAAGATATATTAATTAGACACCAAAATTAGTCAAGCACATATACTTGAATATACTAATATCACATGTCTGCTCTCCTGTTTTTGTTCCTTTGGGGAAAAAGGCCCTCTTTTCTATAATGCCAGGTCTTTGTATGTCTATTTATGGCTCAAAGAAAAGTTGTACTTCAATTTCCATATCTTTAACTATTGCTCATGCAGATTATGCAGGCTAGATCTGATCAGAGTTGCAGTCCATCAGTATCTGGAAGGCTACACATTCACTGCCCCTGCCTTACAGTAGATCTTGAGTGAAACACAAGCACGTTGCAACCCATTAGCACCTTTTCTTTATTTCATCCAAGCAAGCCAAATTCACAATGGCAGCCTTGTGGATCAGGCATCAGTTCCCTCACTTCTTCTGCCTTCAGGAAAACCAGCCCCACTTGCTACCTACCAGCTACATTCCTTCAGTGTGGGCAGCTCGCTACTGTGCAGCATTGCTGAGTTGTTGTCCTTCAGACAGCCCTATCATATCGTCTGCTTCCTGACCTCTTCCAAACAGGTTTCTGCCCTTGTTTTGTGATCAATTCCGTGACCTTCACTTACCCTGAATTTAACAGTAACCTTACACATTATTGTCCATCATAGCTACTACTCTGCCTGACTGCTTTGGGTCACCTGTGGTCTTTGCCAGCCACTAAAATCTAATCATGACCTCTGACCCTGCAAGGGCTTGTGGAAGTATGATTGTGAGACACACCTGTTGCAGCATTTGATGGCAAATACTAGTTGTGGCACTTCAGACATTTTCAGAAAGCTGATATCATTGCTTCTAGGCACACATAATTATATTTTGGATTACTGTGATGTTTCATGCCTGGCATAGTTTATAAGCAACGTATAACTTTGGAGGCTATTTTTGACAATGCCGTGTTTTTGACTTCTATCCTGACTTCATACAATTTTTGACAATCAGATAGAGTATTGTTAAGATGAATTATCTTAATTTCACTTGCTGAAGTTCTAACTTCCATCTCCTGCTGTCACTTTTAAGGAGGTTGAACATCTTTGGTTTAGACATAATTGGTGCTTTGCATCATACTATTCAAAAGCTAAAATTACCCCATGTCTCCTTGATCTCATCTTTGATCTTGTGCTGGATTTCTTTATCCTTCAATGCCTTGAAAAATATCTTAAATAACAGCTATACTGAGTTTAAGTAATAGCTAGAAAACAACTGGCCATTGTTTCTGATATTTTTTTGTCCCCATGAAAGCAACCACATTAGTCTATCCTCCCTGGTGAAAGAGTTTCCAAAAAATCTGAAGACCATTCAGGTGTTTGATGATCCTTTGAATGTAGATGGAATGTTTGTTTTAGATCTCCCTTTCTCCCAATATGGGACTTGAGGGAGCTTAGGAATGAACACTTTTTTAAAAATAAACAAGCCAAACAATAAAAGTTCTTTTAAAACTCTTTGCCTGTTGGCAAAATTAGAACAGAGAGGGGACCAATTGAGCTTCCCTTGAGAATGAGTTCCATGTCAAGAATAGCCACCAAGAAGGTTCTCTTCTATGTCCTCACCAGACAAGCCAATGTGGTGGGTTAGACAGTAAAAGCCTTTCCTTGCAGATCTTAGAATTTGGGCAGGCTCGTATGGGGAGATCCTGTCAGTAGTCACCAACTAAGCTCTACAGGGCTTTAAAGAGGATGAATATTCTCTGGTTTAGACATAAGTGGTGCTTTGCATTGTAGTATTCAAATGCTAAAGTTACCCAGTTCTCTTTGATCTCATCATATTTTCCTTTTATTACTTGACTTGTTCACCTCTTCAGCAGATGGAATAGTGGTGTGAAATCAATGCAAGCCAAAGCAGAGGACTTTATCCAACAACATTCTGCTCTTAGCCCCATTAAACCCACAGCATGCAAAAAAATATTTTTGGGGCAATTCTGGTTATAGACCCCCCGCAATAGCTGTTGCATGCTCTGGTTAAACTTCATTGTGGAAGGCATTATAAAAGGCTGTTCCACCATCAGTCAAATTGTTCTAATTTAATTAATTGCCATAGTCTTTATAACATGATGATGGTGCTTTAATAATAAAGTAAGGTTGTACCCTATTATACTTAGTGTCAACTAATATAATTTTATGTACCTGTAGCAAAAGAGCATGGCTTACCAAATTAGTCACAACATGCTGGGACTGATTTCACTTAAGCAGGGTTGTAAGTCTCACTGCAGTCTGAGACTTCCTAATTCAATGTCTCCTACATGTTTCCAGTGAGACAAATTTGTGATTAATATTTGCTAGATTCATTGTATTTTATGCAGCCTCTCAAAAACTACACAGTAATTATATTGTGTTGAACTGAAGCCCTGTGGGTTGATATCCATCTTCCTCTGTCATGACGGTTTTTCAGCAGAATGGGATGATTTCCTCCTCCTCTTTGTAGGCCCCTACTCTCCTATTCGGCCTGGATGACTCATTCTTTTTTAGAGGTGAAGGTTGGGGCAAAAGGGAAGTGAAAGTTCCATTGCTTGTGTGCTGTCCCTCTTGCACGATGTGTGTAGAAACCCACTCGTTTAAATTGGTCTTATGTGTTCAGAATTTTAAAAATTCTCTGCTACACCTGTTACCCTGTATGTTGGGGGTCCCGGGAGGGGTGCCCAAATAAACAAATAAAAACACAAGATGGGGAAATTAAGCTTGAGCACTCTCTTAAGCTAACGAGAGGCAGGGTAACTTCAGCTAGGATCTTTTACCCTATGTCTACGGCTTCAAGTCAGCGAGTGTAGCCAGACAAGTTTTAAAGTAACCAAAAATAACATTTATTGAGGATAAACAACATAAAAGACACCACATGCACACAGCTAACTAGAAATAGAAATGGAGAGCTTTTGGGGAATAGGTAATACGACACCTGGTCTCGTAGTCCTGGAGAGAAGAGGAGGTTGCAGGGAAGGAAGCTCAGCGCGGTTCGCTGAGGGGAGTTCACTGGACAAACCAACAGCAAGGCGGGATGGAAGTCCAAAGTGTTCTGAGGAAGTCCCGAAAATGGGGACTTTTTATAGGGTGGATTTTACCTACAGGCTATGCCATGCTCAGTGAGAACAAAGGAAATTTGGAGCTGGACAAAGGATTTGGAAAAGGTCAGGTTTTACATGATGGGCTTAGCGCTGGATGACCGTAGTATGGCCAATATGTAAATGGCTCAGTATAAAGGAATGGCTCGGCTCTTGGCTGTGCGGCTTTGTAAAGATACGCACCGAGCAAAGCCGGTTTGCAGGGAGGTTTTTCCCTAAACCATCGGAGAGGCTTAAGTTGCCTGCCTGAATGAGGTTTGGAATGTATAACCATTAACGGCCATGCCCAATACGTGCTTGTCCGGTGGACCTCTGCAAACATGTGGAGTAGGGTGGCAGAGAAAGGCCAAGCAAAGGCCAAATTATTTGATATCAAAAGGATATCTAGTGCTCTCACCCAACATAACCATGATAACACACCAAGGGCAAAATCCATCATTGGACTGCCATGTTAGTGCAAGAGCTGTATGAATTTTCTCATTCTTTTGTACCTGCTACAACTCCTTATGGCACCCAAAAATCAGTTCCTTGGCATCTCTCAGCTGTCCTGTGAAAAATTTGAAAATGCAGAGTATACTGGTTTAAGTGACTGGGAAAAATTGTGCTGGTGGGACGGCTTCTGTCACCATTCCATCCAGGTCTGAGTGGTACAACAATGGAAATATGTGTGCACAGTGTGAGCTGTCATTTATATTTCCATTCTGTGTGTCCAGTTGTAGCAGTTAAATGGCTTATCACAAAGGAACAAAAATATTAACACTATCACTCAGCTGTAAAAGCAACTCATACATCAGTATCATAGATTACCAGAAGACAGAAGCTTTAATTCAGTTGCTTCTGCCCACTTTTCCCCTTGGCACACTCTTCTCCATTGGTATGTTATTTTTTATTTCAAAAAAAAAAAGAAAAGAAAGAAAGAAAGAGAAGTACTTAAATTTAATATAGGCATCAGGTACTTGCGCTGCTGCTTTCAACAGTTTTTTTTTAAGAAGGATGAGTAACCAAGTTATCCAATTAAATGACAAAAAGAAATTGAATGTTCTACCTTGTGTCCTTATAATTTGGCATCCTACAACAACAACAATAAAATAAAAGGGTTTCATTCATTTTAAAACCAAGTTATTTGAAAATACAAAAACATCTAAAATGTGTTATTTTTGGTTTTCAATTCTAGTTCTACTTCCATTTTTTTTAAAAAAAAAAAATTTCCATGGAAGAAACTCTCTGTTTTTAATAGGAGCAATACTTCTTCCAGTCACCCAAATTATTCCTTTTAATAGTTTATTAGCATTTCTTCTGAGCCGATTTGATGTGAACAGTTGCAAACCAAAGTATATGAAACACGACTTTCTCAGCTGAGGAGTTCATCTGTGCAATATGCTTCCCTTAGAGCCCAGTTTTCACCAATTTTGGTGTCATTCCGGTGACAAGTAAAAACATGGCTTTTGGCAAAAGCCTTTGAGGCAAGTTTAATTGATCCAAATCTGCACATGTACTTGGGTTTAAATTGTCATGAACTGTTTCAAGTGGTTTGAAACTGGTTTGGGTTTATACTTGCCAGATAGTTTAACATGTTTCTAGTCTATTTAAATCATTTTTGTTGTTTACAGCTGCTTAAAACTATTAAACATTATTTTATTGTATGCTTCCTTAAGAAGCTTGGGTATAGGATGGGATAAAAATATTTTAATAAAAATGAATGGATGAATAAAAGTAGTTTGATCCAAAAAAAATCATTGACTTCACCTGCAGGACAATCAAAGGACTGGGAGTTGATGAGAGACAGTGGTGGATGCATGTACTTTCCTGGTGGCACTGATTAAAAAATCTCCCTAATTTAAACACTGCCTCCTTTTGGTTACTGGGAAGGATAAGAATTGCCATTCCCACTTGATCATTCTTCAGTAGGCAGGTGATGGTTGCTATGAACCAGCCATAACCACAGCTGAATTGAACATTTATTCTATTGACTGAGGGATTGTGGGTCACATAAACCTGACCAGGTCTGGACCAGTTGCAGAAAGATGCCATGCCGTAGCCCTATGCAGGCCAGGGCTTCTGGGAGCTGCAGTCCAACAGCATCTGTAGATCTAGATTTGTGAACCCAGGAAATATCTAGATCCCCAAAATAATTCCCACTGAAAATTACTGTGTTTGTGTCAAACTTGTATGAACCTGAAATTGTGGTCAATGTGTGATTAATATTTCTGGACTGGTCTTTCCAACCATACTTTTGTTTTTTACCAGAACCTATTATTGGCACAGATAAAAGCAATCGTCAGACTCTACAGCTGATACCCTTTTTAAAACAATGGTCTGTTCTGAGATTCCACAGTCTCTTTTATGTGCTCTGTTATTTGAGCATCTACTTTCTATTCTGCTATTTCTGGATCTGTTCAGTGCTGTGCTTAGAACCAATATGCCATTCAAGCTGTCAGCAGGTGTTTTTGTTGAATAGATCAGCAGGAGTTTTATGATCTAGCTCCCTTGTGATTACAGAAAAACAAAATTTGAATACATCGTGATAGCTAGCAGAGATGGAACATTGAGAGAATCATTCTGACCAGACAAAGGATTGCTTCTTGGAGACAAGTCTTCAGAAGACTGTAGAAGAGGTCTGGGGAGTTGCCGTCTCTTAATTTTTTCTTCCAAATCTAATCATATAGACTTTGGTCTTTTATAAAATGCTACACTCATTATACTTTTTGTATGATGGTGAACCAGTTCAAACTTGTTAGAATAAATATTTGTATTGCAATGTTGTGCTTGTTGGGCTCAAATCCTGCTCATTCACAAGGAATCATGAAGTGATCTGTTCTGGGCAACACAAAGGATGACTTAGGAGGGAGTTCAAAGACTAAGGCAGGAAATGGTATCTAAATGGTCCAGCAATATCTTTTGAAATACTGGCCATAGGGAGAGGATAGCACGTAGGTGCATACCAGGTGTGTTCTATTTCAGATTAATTGCCTTTTTGGTTGGAGATTCTAAAGGAAGGGTGTCCAGAATTCAGGTTGCAGGATTTACTTTATGTTCTACTAGAACTCTTAGATCCACTAGCCAGAGCTTGGTGCAAAAGAGGTACAACATCAGAGTGTTCACTTCTTCCAAATGCAAATTAATTCCTAGTTATAAAGGATTATCCAGATTACTGAACAACATAACTTAGTGGGTCCCATACCATTCATTTTGTGGCATGCATTGTTAAACAATAGGTAGTCAGAAATCCTTGTTGATTACAGAGAGATTTCTTGCTAGATTTAGATCTACCTTCTATCGATCTTTGCTCTAAACTGTGAATATGTTTGCAACTAACCTTAAATATTTTTGCATAGCACAGCTTTATAAAAAAAACTGGTTCAATTAGGAGTTTCTAAGGGAAAATAATCTACAATTGTGTTCATGATTATAGTCTGGTCTGGTAGTATTTTGGCACTATGCACTGACAATTGGTATCAAAATTTTCAGAAGAAATGATTAATATTTATCTAGGTTATATTTGTAAAAAGTGGGATTACAGTGGAGAAAGCATTTATAAATTATGTACACAATCAAGTCATCTTACAGATTCTTCCAGACAAAAACTGCTGATTCTTTTCTCCTCCTTGTCAAGACTTTCTGTAATTATGTATTTGTTCAAAGCTTACTTGGCAGGAAATACCTACTGGGTTCTAAATGTGGCCATCAAGGAGGCTTTCAATAGGCAAACATACCTACCGATCCATGTGATTGTGATTTCACCCAAACTCAAGTGTCATGTGATACATTGTCCTTATATTTGGCTTAGACCCTTTCTGATGCTTCTGGGTGGAAGGGATTAAAAGACATAATCATGGGATAAAGGAGTCCTTCACACTTCTGCAAGAGACTGAAATATCCACTTAGGCAGAAGTAATTAGGCAGCAAGAGAACTAAATAAATCTCTGCATTAGTTGAGAGGCAGATAATTACTTTTGCAGTGATCTGAGGAGTTACACTTTATTTTTAACCATCAGATTCAAAGCAAACATAAAGGAAATTCCTAGTTAGAAAGAAGGCATATGTCATTTCACAGGAATGCCTTTCAGGTTGTTAGATGATAGGAGAAGCAGTGGATTTTTTTTTATAGCTTGCTAATTATGTTGCAAAGCTAATTTAAAGAGTTTTCCCTCTTCCAGTTAAATGGACATAGCAGTTGTGGCTAATTGTGAGTAGGCATGTCATATAGCAATGATGAATTGCAATGTGAAAATCGGAGGAATATTCCCTGGTAAAGATTTTGGTGCAATGAAAGGAGGGGGCTTATATTTTCTGTTGCTGCCATATCAGATTTCCATCATTCACCACTCTTTTCAGGAACTGATGCCTGAAAAGTGAGTAAGACTTTTTCATTGTTTGCGCCACCACAAATATCAACACTATTGAGAGAAGAATTATGGACTGGGAAGGCGCAATGAATTGTGAAACTATCTGTTTGCCTCTAGGCTCAATCAAACTGCCTCAAAGTACTGAGAGTTTCCAACTCTTTTTGTTTTGATTGTACCTGCATATTCATGGACTGCATCCAGACCCCTCTTGAAATATGCTGTTTCCCTCCCTCCCACTGATTAGGTGTCATGCCGCATTTCAGAAACTGACTTTCACCAATTTCCACTGAGCTGCCTCTGCTGCCGCCACCATCATCATCATTATCATCATTATTACGATCATCATCATCGTCATCATCATCATCCAGGAGTTATAGGCAAAATATTGATGTGCTTTACCAATAATATACTAAGTATTAGAATCATTTTAGTTTAGTGCTAACATCCTCTCTTGACTTTTGTTGAAGATGTGTTGTGGAAACAATAGCTGTGTTTACTTTGAGGCCATCTTTATTGGGCCCTAGACATTAAAAACACATGGTGTGTAATTGATAAATTTCATTTAGGAAAGTACTAGGTTCATTGAAACCAGACTGTAGAGTAGAAATAAAAAGTCTTTGGTTATGCCAGGAATTCCCAGGGAATATTTTGTGATGAGGAAAACATCATATGGATCTTCAAAATAAAATTGTTTAGTGCAGGAACAAAATCTGAGGCTTCCAGAGATACATAGATAGATTTTTCCCCCATATGGAGGCAGCCTCTGAAATGCAGAGTGAGGAGAACTGTAGAGTGGGGAAGTGATGAGCACCATGGGAAAATACTGAAAATCTGTTTCACCATAAACTGTCTATCCTCCTCTTGCCGCTTCTTAAATCTGGTACTTGGAGTCAGTTCTTGGGCTGAGGCAAGGGTGGGGAGTCTATAGCATTCCCGATGTTGCTTAAGTGCAATTCCCATCTTCTTTCACATTGGCCAAGGTTTGTGAGACTGATGGGAACAAGAATCCAACAACATTGGGGGGGGGGTTCCACAGGTTTGGACTAGGCAGGAGCTGCAGAGGGAAAGTAATGGTAAGGGGTTTGCTCTTGCAGGAAACATCCTTATCTCTTTGCACATTGGCAGTCGTGCTGTTCTCTGTAAAAGAGGTATCCTTAATCAGATCGATCAAATATTTTATAAGAATTCACCCATTTACCCAGATCCAATGCAACAATTTTCTGTTATGTCCAACCAATTGAGTTAATTGCACATTGTTTCCTTAGGTTAAAGTTCATCTCCAGATATGCAGGCTGAACACTGAATAGGGAGCCTGTGCACATGATGAACACAATCAGACTAACCACAAACAGTGCACCTCAGTAGCAGAAGCACAGTGAACTCAAGTTCAATTTGGCATTTCCCATCCCGGAAATGAAAGGGTTATGATCTGTCCTGATGAAATCATGCGTGAAACCATTTGCCAGCAAGATAGTAACCCCTTTCTTGCTTGCCATATGGACTTTTATTCACAGAATTCCAATTCCCCCCTGGACTATGTGCATTGCATGCCCTCTTGCCAGCAGTGAACAATGTTTTCCCAGACTGTATAAATGGGAAGGCAGAATGCCATCTTTTTATTCATTACCAATGAATAGGAATCAGAAAGCTAGAGCCAAAATTGTATCTCAAAGGGAGCCTAAGAACGACACAATAAGCTTTGTTATTTTATTAAGGCTGCAATTCTGTGCACTGTATAGTATCTACACTCATCTGGTAATAACTCCTTTTGAACTCAATGGAGCTTATTCCAAGATGTTCAGGATTGTATTTTAAAAGCTAGACATTTGTATTTTGCAGTAAAGCAGCTGTAGGGGCTGATCTGCATCCTGACAACACATTTGGCGGCAAATCATAGCTGGAAGGAGAGGTGGTGGTGATGGTGGTGGAAAGCAAGAATGGGGTCCAGTCTGAAAAGGAGCTCATTCTGGACTAGTGGACAGCTTTTATTTATTTAAATTTTTATTAATTTTCCACAACACATAAAACAGGGACATACATCACCATGTTGGTATGTCCCTCCCCCCCACCACACTTACCTATATTATTCATTTCCTAGTTAAATCGTTATTGTCTTTTCCATAATGAATCCTCCATTTTTTCACAGATACATTTTTACCTAATCATCACATGTATTTATATTTTTAACCAATCCATTACCCCTTTGCACTCTCTTTCAAAATTCTGAACAGATTTGTTTTTTAAAGAATATGCTAATTTTTCAGTCTCAACCATATCCATCATTTTTAGTTTCCATTCTTGCAAGTTGATTTCTATTTTTTCTTTCCAATGCTGAGCATATGTCAGCCATGCTGCCGTAATCAAATACAGTATTGTCTTTTGATGTCTTCTAATCCCTCGATTCTGACCTAATATGTTCAACAAATAAAATTCAGGTGCCAGTTCAAAATTCACTTTACAAACTTTTTGAATTACATCATGAATTCCCTTCCAAAATTTCTTTGTATTTTGACAAGTCCACCACATATGAAAAAAGGTTCCCACTTTCTCCTCACATTTCGAACACTTCACATCTCCATTTTTTGTTATTTTTTTCACCCTCTCTGGAGTCATATACCATCTATGCATCATCTTATAAAAGTTTTCTCTTAAGTTTCAGTTCGTAGTAAATTTTATATCTATTTTCCACACTTTTTCCCAATCATCTAATTCAATTGGGTGGCCTACATTCTGGGCCCATTTAATCATTGTCCCTTTTATTATTTCTGGTTCCATTTCCCTCTTTATATAGTTTATATAGTTTAGGGATTCTCTTGTTTTAATGTTCCTTCAACAGTAGGTCCAATTCATTTTCTTTTCTCTCAGATCCATATAATTTTTTATCCATTTTAAACCTTTCTTTTAATTGCCACCAAAGGAACCAATTTAATTCACATCCATCAACTTTCAGCACTTCTGCCATCTTCATTCTTAAATTGTCTCTCTCCCATTTCAGTATATCATAATATGTTAATAATTTTCCTTGTTTTGTTGGGGTAATATTCAACGCTTCCTGAGGTGATGTCCAAATTGGAAGTTTTATATAATAATTCTGTTTTATCTGTAGCCAAATTTTCAATAAGGATTTGGGGATGCAACGATTATTAAATTCCTTGTTCGCTATTAACTTGTTATAACACAAATAACCATGCCATCCAAATCTATTGTCAAATTCTTCGAGATCCTTTATCAATGATTTTTCTAACAAAATCCAATCCTTAATCCAGTCCAAACAACAGGCATGGTAATATATCTTAAGCGATGGTAGGTCTACTCCTCTCTTTTGCATTCTGTAATATTTTAAGTCTTATTCTTGGCTTTTTGCCTATCCAAATAAATTTTTGAACTTCTTTTTCCCATTCTTTAAACACTTTCCCATTTCCAATTATCGGCAAATTTTGGAAGAGAAACATAAATTTAAATAATGAAGTCATTTTAAAAGTGTTAATCCTCCCCAAGAAGAATAGATTTAATTTACTCCGTTTCCCCATGTCATTTTAAATATCTTTCCATGTGTTTTGATAGTTATTACCAAATAGTTAGTGGTTCTTCTGTGTAATATATATTCCTAAATATTTTATTTTCTTAATAGATTGGCATCCTGATATTTTTTCCAACTCTATTTGCTCTTTTTTTAACATATCCAGTGTCATTAACATCATCTTTTTCTTATTGATCTTGTATCCTGTCACCTGGCCAAATCCTTGTAAAATTTCCATCAACCTCTGAATTGATTGTTTTGGGTTTTCCAAAAAAATTACCACATCATCTGCAAAGACTCTAAATTTCAGTTCTTTTTTATTTTCAAACCTTTTATTTCTGAATCCTCTTTTATCTTATTTAACAATACTTCCAAGACAGCAATGAATATTAATAGTGACAGCGGACATCCTTGTCTTACCCCTTTGAAGATGAGGAAGCTTGCCGAAATATCTCCATTTATTAATAATCTTGCAGATTGATCTCAATATATCATTTTAATCCAAGTACAAAAATCATCCCCCAAATTATACTTTTTCAGTATCTGCTGAATAAATGACCACGAAACGTTATCAAATGTGGACAGTTTTTAAAGTGTTCACTTTAAAAACTGTCCACATTTGATAACGTTTCGTTAAAGTGTTCACTTTAAACATGCTGCTTGGCTCATGGATATACAGTTTAATGCTATAGAGATGTAAATCTCTGATTGTTTCATTCTTTTATGGAAGAAGTTTCAGAAGTGTTCTTTTCACTGGCAATATTATTATTTTTGGGGTGCATTTTGATGATTTTTCACACTTCTGGACACTTTTGCACAAAACTATTCATGCAAAAACATTTTTTCACAACTCTCACAATATTCTTTTGCACAGAAAATAGTACATTCTCTGAAGAAACGAAGTTCTTTCCACAAATGATTTTTTTCACAAAATGTCATAAGATACAAAAAAAATTTTTTTTTGCAACAGTTGACAACTTCCTTGACTTAACGTTGTAATCTTTTGAAGTAAGGAGGCCTGGGAGAGGAAAAAAAATTTTTTTCCTGAAAAAAAATAAAAAATTGAAAAAAATTATGGACTTTCTTTTTTAAGAATGATGAATAGAATGTATAAGACACATTGTTCCTATATTTATTCCCTCAAAATTATCTATAAAAATTGTATAAAAGGAAGACTTTTGCATAACATTATATGTTGTATTAGGTCATTACAATTCCTAGTCTTGGTATCTTTTCTTGGTTCATTTTCTGGAAATTAGCGTTTTATGTCTGCTTGATGCTATGGAGGACTAGAGGACACAAAATAATATTTTCTGTTTTACTTATATTGCTGATTTCTTCTCTTTTTATTGCTTTTGTGTTGGCTCTTCATAAAGTAGCAATACCAAAGACATTGCTTGCAGTTCTGGTGTTTCTTACAGTTCAGGACTTTGTCACTCCAAATTCAACAAAAATGAAAATTTTAAATAACAACACCAACAAAA
This sequence comes from Ctenosaura bakeri, assembly GCA_948474755.1. Lineage (NCBI taxonomy): Eukaryota > Metazoa > Chordata > Lepidosauria > Squamata > Iguanidae > Ctenosaura > Ctenosaura bakeri. The sequence goes on from CAOLHI010001266.1 coordinate 195,174, forward strand.
ACAACAACCACTTCTCCCAATAGATGGAGGCAAGGAACAATAACAGGTTAAAATATAACACTTAACACTAGAGAAAAAAAACATAAACCAGTTACAGTGTAAATTTAGTGTGTAATTATGTCTAAATAAATAAATATTTTAATAAAGCCAATACAATATTTCTATACTGATTCAACTTTTGATTGTAACTTAAAGTTCCAGAGTGACTTGCAGTCTGGAAAAGCTGCTAATTTCAAATCCCTCGTCCCTCCAGAAAATGTCCAGGTTTTTTCCCACAAGAAAATGGAAATATTTTCCATGGCTTTAAAAGGTCTGGAAATTTTACATCTTCATCTTGAGATACTTGTTGTTATCATGGGTGAGGAAAATGAATGATGAGTATTCTTTATGTCTCTGGAGTTCTGTGAATAAAACAATGAAAAATGTAAGACAAAGAGGCTTATATGTTTATCATTATTAATTGGATTAAGTATTAAGAAAATAAATGCATAATTCATAACATGTAAAGCCAGCCTAGTGCTTGTCAGTGATGTCTTACTGGCCAGAGCAGCGGAAGCCCAAAACTAGCTTACTTCTCAGTTACAAATTGTGTCTAATGTTGAAGACTTTTATTTTATTTTCTGAATAAATAGATTACATACTATTTTGAAAAATAAAGTCTTAACATTCAGGGAGCAGTCTGAGAATATCCATAAGGAAAAAGGCCCTTGAAGTTTTTCCTCCTCACCTGTGCCTGTGGCCTTGCTGAGAAATGAAATGTGAGGGCAGTTATCATTCTACAGCTTTAAGCATATTTCTGCATTCTATGTCATCATTGTATAAAATCTGTGCTGTTCTCCAAGAAAAGTTCTTACAAGTGACAGCTTTTAATTTCTCCAACAGGAGAGATGCATGATTAAGCCTGCTTATGCACCTTACCTTTTCTCTGGAAAAGTCCAAATTTGTAGCGTTAGCATCTTGGATTCAAAGAAGTGTGAACATCATAGAGATCATACAGGTCCACATTTCTGCTGCAGCGGCACTGAACTGTTGAGAATAGGAATGTGCCAGTTAACAGATTGCATGGACACTCTAGCAGCCCTTTCCTTTGAGATTGCATGTGAGGAGTCTGAATGCCTGCATATGGCTACTACAGTCCATGTTTTACACAGTCAAATGGATTTATCCTGCCTGTTGGTAACTTTGGATTGCAGTTTGAATCTCTGGATATAATCCAGCACCCCTCAGCCTAATGTAAATATCTGCACATGGAGATATGCTGCCCCCATGATAAACAATAATACTGAACAACACATGTCAGTGACTAGGGACTGTTGGACAGTTTGCAATACATGATGCATGATCATGATCATGATGCACAATATATGATGAGTAACTGCAATGCTCAGTGTGCAACTACAACACACAATGCATAATGTGCAAATGCAACATGCAATGCATGGTATAAAACTGCAAAACACAATGGTCAGTGTACAATTGCAGTATGCAAAGACAAAATGCAGACGAATGTGCTGTCTGAGCAACTCTGCTTCTGCCATTATCACCAGAACACCTCTGTTGTACAGTGGTGACTTTTTGGCTCCCACATGCATAGCATGACTTATGATTGTGTATGTCTCTAACTGGATGCAAGCCTCTGTCAGTTGCAGAAATAGTAGATCTGTATCATATGAATTAGTTCCAAGATATTTGTATTAATTCAACTGGCAACGCTGAGTAATCCTGCATTTAAATTTCCTCTCATCTCACTGTCTATATCCTCCCCTTGACTGGATGTATAATATACATAAACACATATAGAGAGTCAGGTATAAATAGTGAGATCAGAGGAAATTTAGACACAAAATTTTATATACACATACGCACACACCTGAGGATCTAGGTCTGCCTTTCATGCATTTAAGAAAGTGGGTTGTGTATCCATGAAAGCTTATGTGATAATAGATCACTCTTAAAACTGTCCCAGAACTTTCAGTTGTTTCTCTGAAAACCATTTCTGACAAAATCAAAGTTGCAATGTTTGAGTATAAAGTTTTGAGGCACTAATACAATTCTGGCACCATTATTTCATATTGTGACTTGGAGATTTCCTATTTCTAAATATACTTTTTTTAAAAAAAATATGTGTTTTGCTAAATCAGAAATCAAACACTTATAATTTGTTTCTTTCAGTTCTTCAGGCTTAATGAGGATAGATAATGAGTCAAGAGGTATCTAAAATTTTTGTATGGTATAGAAGAAAACTGAGGTCATAATATAATATCAAATTCTGGTCATTTCATGCATGAAATTCTGCAAGGATAACTTGATGCCCTCAGCTGTTCAGTGGTAACTGGTACATTCTGAATATTATATTGGTTAAACTTTGTCTTTTTAATTATTGGCTTCCAAATGTTAGATGCAAGGTTTGCCTAGGTCCTGCATACTAGAAAAGTAAATAAAGTTTTGTAGGCCAGACTTGGACACTTGGTTTCAGAAGACAAGAAATGATCATTCAACAAGCTGTAGATGGAAGGGTTTTACAAAAATTAAAGCAAGTCAAATTTTGAAAAAGGTTGAAATATATTTTTATCCAGTGTGGTTTTGCATCTCTGCTTTCAGCCAATATTACTTCCTTCTACATTATGATTTTAATATCAGCTTGGATTAGAGGGTTATTTATTAAGTAAATTCTCTCTGAGAAAAGCAGTTTCAATAAATGTCATCTACTGTCTTAGATGTCTCATTTCAAAAACCTCCATCCTTGTGATCTCCAGCACTGTGTGTGTGGGGCACAGGTAGTACTGCAGATTTACAGCATGATGGCTGTTTTGTTGGTCAGCAGCTAAAGGAGTATGGGGAATGTTCATCTGTTGATCTCCATAAAAGTGAAAGGACCTAATCTGGTTGACAAAACAGCACAGTTTCATTCAATATGAATAACTAATGTGTCTTTCATAGTGCTTAAAGTTCTGTATTTGTATCCAGTTTAATTCTGAGCAGTACTCAGTACTGCTTTTGACTGATGTAACCCAGAGCTGAAGGAGAGGTTGGTGGCTACCGTGCATACATTTGCCTTTGATGGCATCTCTATATCAAATTGGCACCTAAGAAGAAATTCCCTAGGGGGCAACACTAATAGTGGTTAGATGCCAAGTTAAGTGTGGCATAGTGGTTTAAGTTTTAGACTAAGACTCTGGGAGACCAGGGTTCAGATCCCTCCTCAGCCGTGGAAAACCCTTGGTTAGCCTTGGGCAAGTCAAACTCTGTCTCAGAGGAAAGCAATGGTGAACCCTCTCTGACTAAATCTTGACAGGAAAAGCCTGTGACAGGTTTTTAAGTGGAGTCTATTCAGTTTGTAATTCTTTAATATAATATGAGCCCTGACTTTGATCTAGCAAACTCTGCTGTTTATGTAGTACAAACTGAGATTGATTAGGAGTTAATTTATACTTTTTGTGTCTGCATGGTTGGCATGACTAAGTAGCCAGACTCTTCCATCTCCTCATTGACAGTGACAGTGCTGAGTCCTGTGAGGAGCACACATTTTTTTACAGTTTTTCTTCCAGTTCATTTAACAGTAGCTAAGTTTCTACTTTTGCATTGCTGTTGACCTTTGCTTCCTAGTTCTTTAATTGTGGGCTTTCTTACAACTATTATGGTTTTACTTATTTGCTTTATTTAGTGAGCTGTTCGTAGCATCCTTTTCACATTTGTGCTCCAGTGGAAAAAACCCACAGTCTATCTAGGAACAAATTCTTAAAGCTGTAATTATTTCAATAAAAGAAGGCTACCTTTTCAAGTGAAAGTTGGGGAAAATAAGAGACCAGCACACCTTTGAGGTGAGCATGGAGTTACAGAGCTTGTTTTAAAAGTGAATTTTCCACTTTATGATTAAAGCCTTTGAATAAAGCCACTTGAAAGATGAACATTCAGCGCAATCCTACCAGACAATACAGGGGCAGGTGTCTTAAAGGCAAATGCGCTTAAAATACATATATACACCCTTCATACCTGGAATATTAAGGTGTGTGTATTATGCTTAGATATGGTCCATATGGAGAGTCGTCATGGAGTCATGGTTTGGGTGTTGGACAAGGACTCTGGCAGGCCAGGTTTCAAATCCCTATTTGACCATGGAAACCCAATGGGTGACTTGGGCAAGTCACACTCTCTCATCCTCAGAGGAGGGCAGTGGCCAACTCCCTGTAAACAAATCTTACCAAGAAGATCCAGGTGTGGTTGCCTTAAGTTCTCCGTAAGTTGGACACAACTTGAAGGCACACAACAACAAACAGAAAAGACAATTTAAATTTTCCTGGTTTTTGAGAGCCCCCAGTCTTGCCATGCTCAAAAGCAAGTCTAATGGGAATGTGAGAGGGCTTTTTCAGTGGCTGCTCCCAGGCTCTGGAATTCCCAGCCAGGAGAGACTAGGCTGGCTTCCTCTCTGTTACTTCTTCAGGCAGGCAAAAAACATTTCTGTTCATACAGGTCTTTGCAGTTAGAGTGGGTTGCTGCTGTCTGCTTGGGAGATCTTATTTCTTTTTATTGATGAGTTCATTGTGATTATATGTTTCAGTTTGTTTTGTTTTTATTTTGATTTACTACTTTTAGGCACCTTTAGTGCCTCCCTATTTTTGGCAGAAAGTAGGAGCACAAATTTAATAAAGCAATGAAATAATAAAACCTAACAAATGGAATCTTACCTTCTGCTCACTCTGTCCACCTGCCGCTTGGCAGGCACTCTCTGCAGCCTTTTAGCAATCTGTTCTTCTAAAGCCTTCTTCTCACACTTATGCCTGAATGAAAATAGCCCACCTGTGGAAAACTTCTTAAAACTACAGTTCTCCTAAGAGAGAAAGACATCCTATGGTAGCAACATGTGATAAAGATGTTTTATATAAGTAAAATAAATATTCTTCCTTGTTTGTATGAATAGTTAATGTTGTTTTGATGATTTCTGCTGAGTCACTTGAAAATATTATTACTGTTTTTCTACCCTACTACCCGACATTTATGACCTGGTTGTGGTAATTTAGTGTCCCACACATCCGGACTAACTCTGACACTGAATGGAACCTACTTTCAAATAAAGCACTTTATGTGTAGCATCATGTCTTCTCTTCAGTGGCACATTATGTGAATTATCAATTTCCACATTTTGCATCCTGTCCAAAGGTAATCAGGTTATTTACAGTATAGCGGTTTCATTTGCTGCCCAGTGAAGTCATTCAAGTCTCATGAGAAGTAATGGCTATGATTATAGTTTTTTTAAAAGCCTGTCTGCTGTGTATACTGCAGTTTGGTCGTACAGAATTTGGCCTTATTATAAACATAAGATGACATCTATCACTGTCCAGAGCCAAGGCTTTGGCAAATGTGAATGTTGTAGCAAAGGCGCAGCAGGTGTTTTGCTTGCAGGCGTTGCCACCTGTCTGGTTTCTAAAAAGAACAGGTAGGTTTGAAAGCTGCCACTTGATTCTGGCTTCACTCTTGACCTTTTCCCATTGTCAAACATAGTCATTAGACCTGTTAGAAAGCTTGTCATTCTGCCTCCTCAGCACTACTTATCATCACTTGTCAGTGGAATCAACCTTGTTTTGGGGACAGAAGGAATGGCTGATAGACAGAAGGAACAAACTGAGATGACATTGATTAGAGGTGTGTAGCTCCTGCAAACAAATTCTGATCGATCAAACAGGAGACCTTAACTATGAGAAATTTCATGACATTTTCCTTGGGACAATGCCATGCTGATCAGGACCAGGGAGGGAGAACAGTGTGAAAACATATGCTTAATACCATTCATAAAGCTTGTGAAAGAAAATATGTTCTATAGTTCCACTCTAATGATACTGGATAATGAAAATGCAGGATATCCATTTTATTGCATTTTAGCCTTGCCTTCTTTTTTTGCAGGTTACTTTATATAGAGGGGAGAAATGCTTCAGGGACTTAGTTCTTGCATTTGTAATCTACACCCTTTGGTCAATTATCATTCACTGCTTCATTTCCTGTTTAATTTAAACAAGTGACTAAAATCCTCCCCCCACACATTTAATTTTGCCTAGTTTTCATGCCTTGTCTAGATCTCATTATAAACTAAAGATTTCCATTCTGTAGTGGTTGGCAGACATTTTTGCTAACAAACTTTCAGTGCTGGGAGTGCTCATTATAGGTCTCCTTTTTGCTGCAGCTTTGCTTTGTCTGGGCTGATGGATCCAAGCAAGAAAGAATAGGGAAGCTGAATGGTTTACTTCCATTGGCTATATGTGATCATTTTTGGCAGTTGAATTATTTAGGAGTTAGGAAGCTGCCTTATATTGAGCCAAACTATTGCACATCCAGTCCAATATCGTGAACTCTGGCAGAAGTCAATGGTGGCTGGTGGCTCCCATGTCAGTGGAGCAGTGAATCCACTCCAGATTTTGGATAGCTTTAAAGGAACTACCCAGGGTGCTGAATTCAGTTTGGAGATACAATCTAGCCCTTCATCTTTAACGCCTGGATGTGGCTTCACTACCACATGACATGGAATTACACAGATAGATTTTTGTTGTTACTCATGTCTAGAGATCACTGTTATTCCCCGATCAATACCAGACAGACATGAATTTGTTTCATTTTTGAAGTAACATACATTTCAATATGTTCAGGGTAGAATCTATCAATACGCTAGAAAAAAATATTTTTCATAAAAAAGCTTTAGTATTAATTCATTTAAACCAAGGAAACTCCAACTATATGTTTAGCTTCCTCAAACAAAGTTTTATTGCAATATTAGATGCTCAAATTTTTTTGAAAAAAATAAAGTGAAATCTCTGAATTGTTGGATATTTGTATTGGTGGTAAAAGCATCTAAGGATGGAAAAAATATTTGAAAATATTTGAAAACTGGTAAAAATCCCATGTTTTTTCAAGTGGAAAAACTCTAATGAAAAGCATCTTAGACTGATAAGAATCTTTATAGTTCAGGATTTATTCCACACAAAATTTGCACATGGTTGTTTTGAGCAGAATTTCCAGCGCAAGAAACACTATTCTTTACATGAAAAATAGCATTTCAAAACAAAACTAAGTTTGAGAATTTGAGAATCAACTATGCAGTAATGATAGAATAATCTTAATAGAAAAAATGTATATGATAAATTAAAATTTGAAACAGAGGAAAAACAAATAAAAGAATGTATGATTAAATAGACCCAAAATGTGGGTCATTCGATTCCTTTAGATCAGTGGGAGAAGTTGTGGGTGAAGGACTTGAAGTTTGTATTAAGCTGTGACCTGAAAGAAAGCTTTTATAAGATGAAGTATTGATGGTATTTTACTCCTGAGAAACTTTCTAAAATGTATAAAGGGTCTCCAGCCAAACCTTGGAAATGTAACCAGGTTGGAGGGACATCTTATCGTATGTGGTGGAAGGCATCCAGTCATGCAACCCACACCTGCAACCTGAAGTGGTGAAGTCCAAGGATATATGATTAGACTAGAACTTCGAAATGTCTGCCCCAGGAATCATCTTCACATGTTAAAGAATTTTAGAAATCTTGTCAAGTAAAAGATCCTCCCACCTTTCATGTGCAATTTCACCAGGTTTGAAGTGAGATCCTTAGTTTAGGCATAACTGACGCCTTTTTGTTTAAACAGAAAATGATTGGAACTTACTTCCACTTTTGGAAAAACAAAAACCCTGCTAAAACAGCTCAGGGTGGATGTGATAAAATTGTTTGCTCTGACTTTGGTGGTTTGTTCACTTAAAAAAAAATAAATGTTGGTAGAGGGAGGCATGAAGGTATGGTGGTTGTGATGGCAGGCTGTGCAGGGACTTGAGGAAAGGGTATCATATGGCCTGTCATTGCCCACCCTGGGGGATTTCTGTAAGAGGAGAGAAAGCAATAATCTGAAATGGTGCTATGGCAGGGTCAGAGGTAAAGGCACAGCCGTAGTTCCCCATCTGCTGCTTTTTTTTCTAGGAAGATTGCTTGTTTACACTCGGAAAGGTTGTTTGTTGCTTTCTCACTTGGAGTGATAGGAATCTCATTCTGTGTTTAAATGAGACATGTGTTTAAAAGTTTGGGTGAAGGCCACTCTTTCTCCCAAGCTAAATGGAGAGAACAGGTGTCATACCCTCGAAATGTCTTAATTTGTCAGTGGCAATCCCAATTAATCCTCTGTTATCTCACTTTTTCATCTGCTTTTAAAATGTCCAAGTTTTTTTTCTCCTCTGAGTTCCTTTGAACTGAGTTTGAAAGTGCAAGTGTAGTTTGTACTTAATTAACTCTGGGGGAGGGGGATAAAAGAGAAGGGGTGGGGTCTTGCCTTTCCCTCTGGCTTAAGTAAAAGCAGATTATTATAGCCTCTCTTAGCGTGTACATTTTTCCTCATTAATAACTTCAGCTGTTTTTACCACATTTTGATGTCGTTTGACCACACATGTCCCAGTTTTCATCTGTGAATTGTTGGAAGGTACAAGATCTGTGTGAAAGAAGTGGTAGTGGGGAGCAAAAGAGCAGATCTGTAGTTTGCAGGTGGGGGTAAAGAGAGAAAAAGGGAAAAGGAGAGAGAATGAGGGAAGGAGCATGACTCAGTAGTGCATTGCATGTAGAAAGACCCAAGTTCAGTTTCTTGTACCTCCAGGTAGGGTTGAGACTTCATCTGAAATCCTGGATGAACAAACAATCTGATTTAGTATAAGACAGCTTGTAGTGTTCTTGCTATGCTATAGCTGTGCGTTGGCTGATTATAATTTGGGGGTGCAGAGTGCTTTTCCTCTTGAAGAAAATCAAGAGGGAGAATCAAATCTGCTTCTTTGCACTGTTGTCTGGTGGCAAATAAAACAAGTACTTTGAGTCCCCCAGCCAAAGAAATGCAATTGAAAAAGCAGTTTCTTGAAACTTCTATGTGTATGTTATCCTCTTTGAAATATTCTAGAGGTTGTTTTTTCATTCTGGAGAAGCAGGAAGCTATTTTACATCGGATAATTTGAGCAGCTGTTCTGTCATCAAACTCCCAATTTTTCTCAAGTATTTGTATCTACATATATTAGTGGGTCACCATGTACAGTAATGCAAGCATTGAGAAATGTTATGACCTTGCGTACATTACAATTATATTGCACATTAATTGCTATTTGTGCCAATTTCTGCGCACATTGCCTATTATCATATGGATGATATGCAGACTGAACTTTCCCCATCCAAAGTCTTTAAATGAGAATTGGTACAGAAATGCAGAACTGTGAGATGATGAAATCACAGAGAACAAAATTAAAGACCAGACTTCTAAGGCTGCTCCCACTGTACACACTTCATGGTGATGTTAGATAATAGGCATTGTGTTCAATTTGCTTCTCTGCAAGTGAAATGTGATGCTCATAAAAGAGGCCGTTTGTATATTTTCACAGATGTTGATTAGGTGCCTATTATAAGGAGAATGACTACTTTTCTAATGGTAAATGCTGGCACTGCATTTCATTAATACTGGACATAAAAACACTCTGCTCTTTCCTTCAGAAGCAGCTTCTCTCACTCAAATTGCATACTCTCCTTACATCCTCTGTTGAGGTGCTGTTTACATTGCCTTCCTTTTATGCATGGAATATGATTTTTTTTGGCAGTGGTACATATATTCAGTACGGGGCCCCAAACCTAAACCATCCAAAAGTGTCTCTGGTGCACCTCCCATTTGTTCGGTTTTTAAATGCCTTCCTTTCCAACTCTTGATAATAGAGCTTTGGAAACACTCCTTTCTTACACAACAGCTCCCACAATGCTTCAGAAAATATGGTCTGTATATCTCTCATTATCAGATCAGATGCAGAAATATAAGATGCATGACATCTGGTGTGACGGCAGTAGATCTAGGAATCTTAGTAGACCACAAGCTTAATGTAAGTCCAGAGTGAGATGCTGCAGCAAAAAAAAGCCAATGTTATTATGTACAGTATCAACAGAATTACAGTATCCAGATCAAGGGAAGCAATAGAACCACCCTATTCTGCTTTGGGTCAGATCCCATTTGGAGTACTGTGTTAGGGCTTTTGACTCCATTTTTTGATTGCAGATTTTAATTGTATTTGCAGCACATTTCATGGCTTTAATTCAAAATTTATACATATGACCAGATGGGGCAGTAGATTTGCATGCAAAGGTAGCGCTGTGCATAGTAACTCACATTTGGTTGGGTGTGAGTTTGGTCAGGTGGCCATTGCTTGTTAAATAAATAGTGATTTGGTAAATTTGTCCATGAATCAAAACAAATGAAGTTCTGGCCACATAGGCTGATGTTGCCAGCTCTACAAGCAAAGAAGACGAACTGCTGATTGTATTATTGTTTCAGCTCAGAGGATAGGTTAGCTGAGATAGCCAGTGACAGGTGCTTGGCTTGGCACCCTGCCCCCAGAATCTCACCTGAATTGCCAGCTCCTAATTTTGGTCCTGTCTTTTGCAGTACATCCTTTCCAGAGAGGTCTGGTAGTTTTCATTTTTTGCTCTTTTAACAGGACTTTTTTTTAATTGTTTGTTTGTTTGTTTTGGTGGCCTGCTGGTACCAATATTTAGGTAATTTTAAATTCCCATTCAGTGTATTTTTTTAATTGTATCCTTTAACACTGTGATTATATACTCTATTTTTTTAATGCTTCCTTGGTCACCTGGCTAAAAAGACTAACTATGCATATTATTAGTTGGCAAGAAGTAGTAACTGAGGGTGACCAAGAGGCTCAAAGACTGAGAAACCAATCCCTGTGAGGAACAACACAGGAAGTGGGTGTGTTTAGCTTGGAGAAGAATGAGAGATGGAATTATTGTTGTTGTTGCTTGCCTTCAAGTTGTTTCTGACATGGCAACCCTAAGGCAAACCTATCACAGGGTTTTCTGGAGCACACAATGGGTGATGCACCCAAGATCACCCAGCGGGTTTCCATGGCGAGGTGGGGATTGAACCCCGGTTGGTCACCAGGGAAAAAGTCCAGTTCTCAAACCACTACACCATGCTGGATCTCAGATGCTATGACAGCTATCTTTAAAATTTGAGTTCTAGTCACTGGAGCAACAGAAGACAGGGTTCTTCATCTTCTACATGACATCTCTTCAGATATTTACACATGACATGATAGCTGTCTTTAAATATCTGAAGGGATGTCATGTAGAAGATGAAGAAACTTGTCTTCTGTTTCTCCAGTGACTAGAATTCAAATCAGCAGATTCAAATGACAAGAAAATAGATTCCACCTAAACATTAGGAAGAACTTTTGGGGGGGGGACAGTAGAATGCACTGCCTTGGAAGCTGATAGACTCTTCTTCTTTGGAAAGTTTTCAACAAAGGTTGAATGGATATTTCTCAGAAGTGCTTTAGTTAAGCCTTCTTCCATGTCAGGGAGTTGTACTAGATTTCCCTTCTTATTCTATGATTCTGTGTTTCTTTGAAACATAATTTAGGAGCAGCAACTTATTTGCAAAATTGACACAGACTATGAGCTGTGCAGCTTTGAACCTGTGCAGCAACTCCCATCCTGCAAAAGGTAAAGTAGCAAGAGACCCTAGTATAAACGGGCTCTTTATGCACTAGGTTTTATCTAGGTTAGGTGGCATGCCAGATGTTTCAGACCAAGGCCAGTGATTAATGTAGGATTTGTCAGGAACTTAGATTGTTGTTTTTCTAGAGATACTTCATAAGTGCTACCTTTTTTTCCAAGAGATGGCTCAGCTAGCAGACAGTGCTGGCGGCACCAGAAATAGGAGATGGTGTGAAAATTGACATTGCAGTTAATATTGTTAGAAAACACTGGGCAACAACAGTCCAGGTGGGAATGTGATAGAAATCAACTTCAGAATGGTAAAGTACATCCAAAACTCTGCAGGACCAGGATTTTAGACTTTAAGACATAGGACATAAGCCTTTGGGGGGGGGGTAATAAAATTCTTCCCTCAGTCTCAATTTTTTCATTCCAAATGTATGTCTCCTTGACATTTAAAATTCTCTACAATCCTCTTTTTTTATTTTTAATCCCTTTAACTCATTTTGCAGCTTAATTGTGGAAGATTAATGTTTGCTGTCAATTTTCATGTTCTTAATTGCCTTTATTTATCTGTTGCATTGAAACTTGAAGTATTTCCTTTCTTTACAACAGCCATTCATTAATGCTTTTTGAAAACAGAATTTTTCAGGAAAGGTGCAGGAAAAAAATATTATTAATTAAAGACAATACCAGTAGAACCAAGCAGACTTGAAATTATAAACTGCTGACATAGATAAAACAGCAAAATGAACTGGCATAAATCTACAGTCTTTAGGACTGGCTTTCCCAATACACTCAGATGTGTGTTTCTGAAAACAGGCTCCCAAAGACAAATATAGAACTATTGCAACACCATCTCCATTAACCAATATGTGTTCACTACCTGCACTTTGTCTATGATAAGTCCTCCTCTTTTCCAGAACTCAGTGGCTGTATATATAATGTACATACCTTATGTTACCAGGCTGTACATCTCCACTCTATGATATGGTTCAATTGGTAAATATCATTTAATTGACATATGATATAAGTCATGAACTGCTATGGCTGCAATGCCATCCTGGTGAGAGAGGACTGGCTGAACATGTGCAATGCAAAAGTAGGTCAGATGGGACCTCAGGGCATGGCCAAGTCATTGTCAAGGAAGCTCCAGTGATAATGGATTTGCAAATGTCCCTCAGGAACTCAACCTTCAGAAACAATAGCGCCTGATACTGCCTCTGCAGAGCAACTGATTGTCTTCAACACTCTTCCTCTATCCGTTGAAACTCCCCTTTTGTCTCCCCTCACCTGTCCTGCCATTAAAGAGCTATCATAATTCCCATCAGTCCTTTGTCACATAATGCTAAGGCCATTACCTTGTTCCGGACCCCATTGTCTACTTTGCCCGAGAGGTATTAACACCTTCCCCTTCAAGCCAGAAATAGAGTATTTAAACTCTGGTGCTGAGCCAGGTAGCTTGTAGTACTCTGGATATAGGTTGTCACTCTGCTGCTCTGATTCCCATTCTTGTACTATCCTTGGACACTTAGTCTGAACCCCATTGCTTCATCTCTTCTCTCTGGATAAGTGAATATCCTCCACTTTTCTCTGACTTCTTGCTATCCAATTTTTCCTCCCTTTTCCTTCAGTTAGCCTTATGTAATTATGAGACTGCTTGCATCTTGTGTGTGTGATTGTTAATTCCCCCAATAAAACAAATATTCTTTCAATCTCCAGCTGGTGTCCCTACATTAATATTGGTATATAAAGGTGTAAAATATCCTGCTAGGTTACCCCGTCTCGCAGGCCTCCCCTTTTAGCTAATATTCCCCACTGTTTCACAGAGGCACGGACATTGTGAGTGGACTTCTGAGTCACCCACATTTTGGGCTGACACTGAGCTTTAGAGATAAAGGTTAGGTTTCCAAGCAAACACACTGTGGAGATGAATTCCTTCTGCCTTATTGTCATGGAAGATTTGAACATCAGAATTGGCTTCACTCTGCCAAGCATGCCCCCATGGCTATAGCAGTGTGGTATTAGGTCATCACCATGGATTTTCAAGGGTATTGTCATATGCAGAGCTGGCCCTATACTTAGGTGAATTGAGGCAAATACTTCAGGTGGCAGATGGTGGGGGACAGCAGTGACAACAGTCTTGACCACTCCTCTGCCCTTCCTCAATGTTCCCTTTTGTGAGTGTTGTGTGCCTTTTGGCTTATCCTTTACTTCTGACACTACCTTGCTCCTTGAACTAGCCAGCTGCCTTCAGCTGCAGTGGGAGACAGTGTCCTCTTACCACTGAGGAGATAAGATTCAACTACCAGCCCAGTTCACTTGTCAATGTGAAACAGCTTTTGGAGGGGGCAACATTGCCTGCTTTGTTTCAGGCAGCAAAATGACTTGAGCAGCCTTCGTGTTTGCTTAGGAAAAACATAAATTATTCTTTGCTCTGGACCTTGATTCCTCACCTCTCTTCGGGCTTTTGTGTGGTATGTTTTCAGTGCCAGTCAGTTAGGGAGGTATGTGTTAAGAATGTATTGTATTAACAAAACTAAGGCTCACAGAGGGTTGAATCAATAAGAAGATGTGACAACAAAAATAGGAGCAATCTCACCAAAGCGTACAGCAGTTCCCACCAGTAGTTCCTAAGGGATATGCAGGTCTTTCTAAGCTGGATTAAGTCATATGGAGCAATCTAAATGCCAGCTGGGTGCCTTCCCTGGCTGGCAAACCTAGCAATTTTCATCTAGTTTCTGTGCAAGCAAATGGCAAGATCAAGGACAGTATATCCTCTATCAGTATTTTCTCATGGTTAGACCTGTATCATCCTTCAAAGGCTCTCAAACCATTATGTCATATTCTTACAGATCCTTAGGCATCTCTCCCTTTCCCCAAAGATGTGAAATTGGTACAAGCCTCTTTGCCTTGCTCCATGTAATGTTGGAAAGCAGTTGGTGTTATTTTTCATTTCACACACACACACACACACACACACACACACTGTTTTTGGGGCTACACAGCATTCTCAGGATGGTCAATATAGCATAATTATACTAAAATCACACTAGCATATTATGAAATTATATTGTGCAAACCATAGAAGCATACCAGTTAAAACAAACAGTAAAATAAGCAGTAACCATTTTAAAAATCTGTCATTTTAAAAAAGCTGAGAAAAATCTAAATTAACTAGTAAGAATGAATATATGTGAGACAAGTTTTAAAAAAAAACATATTTAAATACATGTATAGGAGGGGCCACCACCAAAAAGCTCCTGTTTTTGATGCCAGCCAGGCTTATGGAACTGGCCTGAGAAGAGGGTCTGAGCAGCTGATCTTAAGGCAGGCAGGCTTTTATGAATGCCAGGATTTCTTCAGTAATTTGATCCTGTATGCTGGGGTTAGACAGTCCCATTCGTGAAGCTGTTACATAGTGTTTTGGAGTAAGGACTGCAATCAGTGGGTGATTCAGATTCAGATATATTCAGGTACCAGATTACACTTTACCAATTGCTGTAACTTTCCATCCACGAGAAGTCTGGTGCAGGAAGAGTTGGGAATGTTTAGTCTGCAGAGAAGGTTAAGAGGGGACATAATAGCCGTGTTTAAATATTTGAAGGGATGTCATGTCTTCTGCTGCTCCAGAGACTAGGACAAGGAGCAATGGATTCAAACTACATGAAAGAGATTCCACCTAAACCTCAGGAAGAACTTCCTGATGGTCAGAACTGTTTGGCAGTGGAATGTGCTGCCTCACAGTGTGGTACAGTCTCCTTCTTTGGAGGTTTTTTAAGCAGAGGGTGGATGGCCATCTCTTGGGAGTGCTCTGATGTGGGTTCCTACATAGCAGGGACTTGGACTGGGTGGCCCCTGTGGTATCTTCCAGCTCTTTGATTGTATGATTCTAAGAGTTTGAGGGCAACTTCTGGCATTTTTTGTCCCAAGCTGTAGAGCACTGCTCCATCTTTTAATTTTTTATGTATGTATACATGTATGTATGTACACCTCACTCATAGGGTCACCATAAGTCAAAGTAACCTTAACAGCAAATAGCAACAATGCATTATGTATTTATAGACATGTTGGGTCCCTGTATTGAGGAAAAGTAGAATATTTATTTTTAAATAAATAAATACTTTATGCTGGAAAGGTTCTCAGAATAGTTTACGTATCAGTAAAGAAAAAGACAAGATAATCCCTGCCTTTAAATTTACAATCTAAAATGTCCTGACACAGAGGGAGGAAGTGATGGACAGAGTAAGGGAAAACAAAATAACTCAGGCATATAGTTTAATGTTATGAAATCCCTAAACCTGTTGCTGGAAGATGTTCTGGATGCTGGACTTCTATTTTGCTCGCTTACATCAAAGCAAGGGCACTATTGGATTAATCACACAAAAACATGAACAATTCATTTATTGCAGTGATACTTACAAAATTCGTACCTGTTCAGAGCATGTGTCCAGCACAGTATGCATGTCCTACTAAACCCTAAGTAGAAAACACACTGTGCAGTTTTCTTTTTAGAGAGCCAGTATGGTGAGGGCAGGACTACAGCTCTGGAAACCAGGGGTTTGAATCCTCACTTGACTGTGGAAACTCACTGGGGGAACTTGGGCAAGTTGTACTTTCTCAGCCTCAGAGGGGAGTAAAGACAAACCCCCTCTGAACAAACCTTGTCAAGAAAATCCTGCGATAGGTTTGCCTTAGGGTCACCGTAAGAAGGCACACAACAACACAATTTTCTTTTTAGACATGAAGTCAGAGGTGCAAAAGCAGAGGGGCTTATCCTATAACTCAGTGAAGCTCCTTGGGATATTTCACTGATGGCGCTAGTGAAGCTAAGCCTTTTTCATTTCCTTCTTTATTATTATTGGATCCTAGCTTGAGCTCTTGATCCGAGCCTGGGACTTGCTTATGCAGCAAGATGCCCTTTCTGTATTCGCCCTCCTTCACTCCTGAATTATTACACCCAGCCCATTTACAAATTGCCTTTTTCTGCTAAGGATTGTAATTGCATTCACAAACAATAATCAATTTGAGCAGAAGGCGCGGCATACTTTTCTGTCTTATTATGCAATAGCAGGGTTTGTGTGAATCACCAAAATTATATTGTGGCTCAGACATTACCTTTGCAAATGAGATATCTTGCCTGGACAGTGATGATACAACAGCACCATCATTTTGTTTGTTTATCTGTCTCATGAGCTGTCACACAGCACAGGCACATTAGGCTTCAACAAGAAAAAAGACATTTGGACTGTAATTCTTCTAGTCAAGAGAGGCCAGGATATTTTTCATCTGTGCATTCGTTCTGTATCACTTTTACACTTAGAAATAATAGTACCTATTACTACTACTACTATGCTTGTTCATGAGCAAAACCAAAAATTCACAGTTGCCTAATACCTTTATAAGGATTAACCAAAGTCCCAGAAAATTGTGTAAATATTTGATCTCTCCTCAAGTCTTTATCAGGTTACCTGTTGGGGGAGAGGAGCCAATCTGAGCAAAAAAAGATAGATATCAGGGAAAAGGGAAGAATCAGATTTCATTTAATTATTGCTCAGATTGGGCTCATTTCATGGCCTCAACACATATAGGATACAGTCTGATGAAGAGTACTTGAGATCTCAAAACTTTGTATATTTCTGCAGGATTTCAGTTGGTCCTAGTGAAGGTATTGCCTAACTCTGCATTTTTATTTTACTCTTAAAGTTTCTCTAGGTTGCAGTGAACTCTTCAGCCAGGTTAATGCTTGGAGGAGGGAGTAGAATGATTTCTACTTTCTCATCAGTCTCATGTCTTCCTGCCTCCATAATCTTCCTTTGATCCAAGGTCTTTTGTTTTTCAGTCTAAATTCCTAAATCGATTGCCTGGGTGCAGACCCCTTGTTGTGTTCCTACTTTCCTACATATGCATGCTGTGCCATTCATTTCAGTGGAAGGGCTAGTTCTGTAGTGGAGCTGCTAATATAGCTGGAACCAATCTATCCACTGCTATGAATCCACTGATTTGCAGTTGCAGTTCTCAGTGCATGGAATCTCTATACCTCTAATCAAACAAAATTGATTTCAGTTATATTACTGTGCATTGTAGTTGAAGGTTATATTCTCGTCCCAAAATCTAGGTTTTCTCACTTGGATCTTTCACTTTCACTTTCACTTTGGTGGAGTATTAACAACATTAAAGAAAGAAAGCCAGTGCTACAGAAAAGTTCTACTGTCCACAAGTCCTTTACTGGCTCTTATGACATATGACCATTTTCCCATTAGAACCATATTCAACACTGGGGCCATTTCCACACTAGACTGTTATAGCGTGATGATTCCACTTTCAACCTCCTATGGAATCCTGGGGTTTGCAGTTTAGCTGCAAACCCCAGGATTCCATAGGAGGTTGAAAGTGGAATCATCATGCTATAACAGTCTAGTGTGAAAATGGCCTGGGATTACTTAAACCATTCCAGCTCCTAGTGATCTCAGTACAGGGTATAGAAAGGAGGCGAGAAATCAAGTCTTCATGCTAAAGAAGCTTATTTTCTTGAAAGTCAGTTGATAGTAATAATAGTTCTGGTCATTTTGTTTTTGTTTTGTTTTCTGATACTCAAAATTAGCAGTTGTGACCATGAGCCAGACTGGTTTAGCAGTTTGACTGTTAGACTAGGACACAGGGGGACCAGAGTTTGAATCCCTGCTTGGCCACGAAAGCCTACTGGGTAACCTTGGGTGGGTTACACTCTCTCAGCCTCATAATAAGGCAAAGACAACTCCCCCTGAACAAACTGTGTCAAGAAAATCCCATGATTAGTTTACCTTAGGGTTGCCATAAGTAAAAAATGATGTGAAGGCACACAACAATAGCAACAACAAACTTGTGACCATAAATTGTAAACTGCTGGATGATGCCTCACATATGCTAATAAGTTCTCTTGACTGTGCAACCCCTCCAGCAATAAGAGAGGAGCCTTTAGTTATCTGTGCTAACTTAGCTGGAGTAAGGTACCACTTATCTATTAGTCTGAGGTTGTTTTTCCTAGTTAACACTGATCCTGGTTAACTGCTGGACTCTTTGACAGGTTTTAAGTGGTAGCCCAGAGTAACTTGGGTAGGATTTGGGGTCCCCTGGTGATTCCCTTCCATTTAAAAACACTGGAAAGTGTCTCTTTGAACAGAAGATTTATTGAAAGAACTGCACATTTTTTGTGATTTCTGGAATTTAGAGATAATATTCAGAGTTGTTGAAATGAAAATATATGATATGATGATTGCATAAATATTATCCAAAAAAATAGAAGGCAACTTTTATAAATATGCTTTCTTTCCTACTGCAGAATAAATAAGTTATAGATATTAGTTTAAGCAAGTGAATTTATAGTCTAGCCAACTGAGAATGCAATGTCTCTTTTTAATCCATTTGAAAGAGTGGCCCATGGATGTGAAGAGAAGCACTGACACTTTACATGCAGTAGTGCAGTGAAGTGAAGCCACTTAAATTACACTTCGTGCAAAATACATTTTCTAGAACATCGGTCACTGTTATTAATTTCCTAGGCACTAAGAATATGCTGAATATTTTGGTAGCATTATATAGGAAACATAGGGGGAGGAAGCAGTTCTGCAGATAGTCAAAGGCAGTTGAAGGATTCAGTGCCATAAATCTAACTTATCTACTATTCTAGGAATGATTAATTTATGATTTATACTACACAGTGTTATATGGCAAGTACTCATACATTTGCTGGAGTAACACCATCCTGGAAGATCAAAATGGCCTTTCCCACCATCCCCGCAGAGAAAATAACAGACATGAAGGGATGCCCCCCCAACTGTTTTTACTGTCCCCAGACTGGAGGGGGAAGTAGTGTCTCATCACCATGTTATGCTAGTTAACATCACCCCCTTCCCAGGATCTTGTACAGTTTTTGTGAGCTCTCAACTACAGCGGGAAAACCAGCCAGCTGGATTGGGAGCATTTTTCCTGGGAGCAGGCCTTCAGTACAGAAGATTAAATTTTCACTCCAGACTGTTGGGGGTGCATAAAAATGCATCCTTAGCCAGGAGAGCTTCAGAGGTTTGTCAGCTTCATCTCATCCTTTCTCTCTTATTTTTCTTGTAACTCGGCTCAGTTTCACAACTCTTGGAGTGATTTGACATGAGATTGGATCCATTTTTTTGGAGAGAGATACTGGTCCTGTGACCTTGTCATATCCAGTAGAGGTTCCCTCAAGAGACTTTGGAGTGAAGGCGACGTCAGTCATGCCCAGCTTAGGGATGGGAGACCCAGCTTCACACCCAGGTGATGGGAGATCCACACAGAGCCCATGTGACATCCCATTTCTGGCATTTCAGTGGTTCCCAATTTGTGGATAGAGGAGGCCACTGGTTAACTGATGAGTTGCCTGATGGCTGGATCCAGCCCCATCTGGATCAAGTATATTGTTCCTGTAACTGATAAAAAGTTGTGGCCTTTTTTCTTATGCAAATATGGATTGTCTATCAAAGCACTATCCTTCATGATCTTGCTGCTGGACACTGAAAGCAGATCATGCAAAACTGTGGCTGTGCAGGATCTTGTATGCAGGATTATCCCCTCCCCAAGACTAACATGAACTGAGCCTATGCAATAGTAGGTTTATGTGGAAAACTCCACTGAAACAAAGTAGAAGAAAGGGGAGACTCTCATTGTTTCCCTGTGAAGGTATGGGAATCCCATTTGGAGAGAGGGGAAGTTGAAGAGGCAGGAAACCTGTGTAAGAGCCATGGATTGGGGAAGGACCTTCACCTTTTCCCCCTATTCTCTCCTTTCCTGTGTTTTGAAATTTCTCCCACGCCCGCCTGTTTTAGTCATGGTTGGAACAGATGTGAAGACATGTGTTGGTTACTGTTGTGTGGAGTTTGTAGCGATGTTTGACTACCCCCCCCATAGCTTTACTCTATTTGAGGTGTAAAAATCCTGTTGAATGCTAAAGGAACCTCAGGTTCGGATGTTTGGTGTATGTAATTGGGTAAAATGCCAGCGGGGACAAAGCTACCATCCAGTGTTCTGATAGACAGCCTCTAAACATAATCTCCCCTGAGCATAAAGACACAAAAATGTGTTACATAAAATGCCATCATTTTTGGGTGATATTGATTTCTTGAGTAATATCCTCACATTTTCTTTGTACACTCTTAAATATGAGTAAAACCCAAAAAGTAGCCATATGATGCATGAGCAGAAACAAAATGTTTCAGTGTTGTGTAATAACTTTATTAGGGTTTCTTAAATGTCATGAAGAAGGTGAGCATCCAAATTCTTCAGAGCTCTTGATCAGGCTTGATGGCACAGGAAATTGGAAGATGGGGGTAGAGGAATAAAAAGTCCTCCAATTTGTCTCTAGGTGAAGACTGATTCCTAAGATGCAGACTGCAGAGGTTCTGTGGTGAAAAGTGAGTGCTAAAGTATCAGTTTATAAAGCTTTTCTCTCTGTAGAAAAAAGGACTGCCTGTAACTGCTGTCCATTATCTAGCTTAAACACGCTGGGACTTGTATTGGCTTAGAAGAGAAGCATAGGATAACATAATACAAAGGAGTCCAGTAGCACTTTTGAGATTAACTGGGGAAGAAAAAATTCTGGCATAAACTTTTGTTGACCACAGTCTGCCTCATCAAATACGACAGAGGAAGTAAAGCATAGTGCACAAAAATATGCTAGAAATTTCATTTTCACAGTTAGTCTCAAAGGTGCTACTGGGATTTATAATGTCTTTTTTTTTGGCTAAAACTGGCTGTCTCTTTGAGTAACATGTCAGTATTTCTGTTAGAAAGAGCAAAATGGATTGCAATGAATGGAAAAAGTTAGCTGAAGACAAATTGTAGTGTTGTCTTGTAGTAGGAATAAAATGCAGACTCTATCTGTACAGATATCTTTACTTCATTCACCACCACAACCAATATTCTTCCCATGGAACATTTGGGTTTGATACCATTATCAAAACGGGATGCCTGGAGGAGTGGACTCTTGATTTTCTTCAGTGTACGATTTTTGAAGTGCACTTTATGAAGAAAGGGTTTAATTCATGAGAAGGGGTGGGATAGAAGGATCAATATGTAAATAGATTTGAATATGAGTAGTTAGGGGGGAGGTAGAGAAACTAACATTTTAGTACATGGATTTAAAGGACAGAAGAACATGAACAGTAATGGCTTGAGAGATATCCAGCTTTTCACTGGCAGATATTCCACAGAGGGGAAGGAGAGGGGAAAATGAATAGATAGATAGTTAGATAGTTAGATAGATAGATAGACAGACAGATCTTAATGATGCTAAATCTGTTAGAACTTCTCTACTTAACAACTGCTTTTGAAGACATACAAGATGTCTTGCCCCCCTCCCACGACCCAGACAGGACACTTCCTAACTGCCACAACATACAGACATGCAGAGGCGTATCTAGGGTGGGGCAAGTAGGGGATATGCCCTGGGCACCAGTTCCAGGGGGCTCAAAAAAAAGGTGTGCATGGGGGGGGTGAAGAGTGAGGGTGGGGGTCAAAAGGTAGAGGAGCAACTTTCATGCTTGCCCTAGGTGCTGTTTACCCTAGATATGCCACTGGAGACTTGAGAAGGACAATACTTATGGCAGCCAGGAGTCTTGGAGTGGTTACATACTAAGGACTCATTATTTAGGCACACAGCTGTGAAAGACTCTATATAAAGAGGAACCAGAATGGGAGGAAGCTGTTGCACCTTAGTGCTCTCATTGATGGAAGCAGCCCAGCTAACATGTGGATTCCTTGCTCATGTTCTTAGAACCATTGTCCTTTGACTTGTCTATGGATTTTCCACTGGACTGTCTCTCTAGATTTACTGTAAACTTGGATTGCAAAATGATGACTAAGATGAGCTTTGCTTGCTGGCTACTGATAAAAGGCTAACTAGGCAGCCCCATGTAGGATCTAGAACTTGTGAGTTTTGGAAAACATTCTATAAATGTTAGGCAGTGTATTAGTATTAGGTATTTTTTTCAGGTAATTCGTTAAAGGGGATCTGTTTGGACATTATAGTAACTGAAAGGATAACGGTAGGTGTTTTCATAACATTTGTGACTTCTCTTTAGAGTTCTCATTGGTAAAGCCATTAAACATATGGAAATATTTTTCAGGTCTCTTAGCCATTGTCTGCTCTTCTCCATGTTCTTTTCAGTTTTAATAATGGCCTTGTATTACATCATCATCTTTTGTCAATATTAGTGATGATAATTCTTGATTCTTCTCATCCTGATAGGAGGTTATGAAAAATACATCTATTTTTCTTCCCACACTGTGAGGGTGTGGGAATTTTCCCCCCAAGATGACAGGAAGCTGCATAGCCTTTTCCGGACACTGAGCAACTTTTGTTGAAAAGTGCACAGTTTTTCTAGCTGAGCTGTACTAAGTACTGTTTTTCTGCAACTTTCCCTCCTTTATTGGCCCTAGCTCCAAAGTTGTGCAGTAATTATCAGCTATGAAAAGATGTTAATCAGCTGGGGGCTGAGGGGAGAAGGAAGTTACGAGAAAGTTGACAATTCTCATTTAAGAAGTGCAGCCTCTAGTCTAGATGGGATTTCTGTGAAAGACTGGGGTGGAAGAGTTGTGGAAGCAGGTTGAGAAGTTGGAAAAGTTGTGTATGTTTGACAGGTAACAATCTAGTTTCTGTTTTTCATGCAACTTCCCTCCCTCCAAGCTCCAATCCTGGCAAGAGGCTGTGAAAAAAGACATTTCAGCAGCTTGGGGGAGAGAAAATTGAAATGTCTCTAGTCAGGATTTCTCTGAAAGACTGGAACTTGGGGGGGTGAAAGTTGCAGGGGGAAAAAATTAGATTGTCAGCTGCCAAAAATCTGCAACTCCTCCCTCACCTTTCATGGAAATCCTTACTAGAGGCTTTGAAAAGTCATTTCAACTGTCAAACCAGTGCAGGAGGACCCCAGTTTTCACAGAAATCCTGACTAGAGACTTTGAAAAAATGTCAGTGTGGAAGTTGTACTACATCATGGCTAGTAGAAAATGGAAACGTATGCAGAGAGAACGTTCAGGCTTGAGGAGTGCTTCTGATCTCCCCTCTGTGATCCTGGGATCAATATACATATTCTTATAGGCCATTTCCACACTACACTCTCATAGTGCAATTATTCCACTTTCAACATCCTATGGAATCCTGGTGTTTGCAGCTTAGGGTGGGGCCGGACAGCCAGCCCCTCCCTAAACTGCAAACACCAGGATTCCATAGGATGTTGAAAGTGGAATATTTGCGCTATAAGAGTGTAGTGTGGAAATGGCCATGAGAACTCTTGCTATAGACTAGTTACGCTGTTAGATGGACTGAAGCATCCACAATAGGCAGCAAATGTTGGTTGCCATGAAATGACAGCAAATTGTTGTTTAACTTATTATTACTGTATTTCACTCAGAGTTTGGAGTGTTACTTTAAAAAAGGAAGTAGTTATATTACTCATTATTCTGATTGTCCAACAGGTCATACTGTTATTGCAATCCAAGAAGTAGCTTGCTGGATACTTGTTAGTAACATGTTATCATTACAGTTATTACTATGCCATTTAAAAATATAGGAAAATACTGTTTGTTGTCCATTTGTGAGGCATCCCTACTCTTTTGAAGAGTTCTCTTACATTCCAGACCAATCCAGCTAGCCCAGGTACATGCCGAATGTGCCCTCCCCCACAGCATTCACATGCACTCATGCTTAAATCTCTTTGGCCATTTCCACACTAGACTCTTATAGCACAGTTATTCCACTTTCAATGTCCTATGGAATCCTGGTGTTTGTACCTTAGGGAGGGGCTGGCCAGCCCCTCCCTAAGCTGCAAACACCAGGATTCCATAGGATGTTGAAAGTGGAATAATTGTGCTATAAGAGTCTAGTGCGGAAATGGCATTTCTCTCTTTTCTTTTTTTCCAGAAGTCTCTTTCATTTGGACAGGCTAGATAGAGTGAGGCTATTTTTTAAAAAAATCACAACTAACCTGACTGTAGTACAGTTCAAATTTTCAGTATATTGTGTGCTGTCACCCTCCTACTTGTCCACAGTAGCTTCACCAAAGGCTATAAAGAAGCAGTGCAAAGTGGCGACCCATATGATGCTTCCTCCTCCCCAGCCTGTTGTTCAGAGTGAGCCAGGACAACTCAAGTAATGAGTAACAGGCAGAAATCCTGTGATGTAATGCTGAGAAATAATGAATTATAGCTCATTACTGCTAGAAGTAGCTAGTTACCAAAGTAACTTGCTGCGAGTAACACATTATTTCCAAACTCTGATTTTGCTCCATGGGGATGGGAGAAGAGTTTGATAAGTTTTATGTCTCAGATAGCCTCCTCCCCAATTTCCTGGCCTTGGGTAATAGGCACTTGACCTGAGGGGTATTTTTGCTGTTTTACCGCTTTGCCTCCAGCAGTAAAATTTATTGGGTTAGGCCTGGCTGCTGTGTATGTTGGCAGCCCCTATTAACATCATATAGGAGACTAGTGATACCACTGAACTGCAGAAGTACCTCATTGGGATTACCAATTTATCTACCATATAATCCTCATGTGCAATACAAACCAAACACTTTCCCTCCTGGAAGTACTTTTGTATTTCAGGTCAAGTTTCTACTATAATTTTGCTAGCCAGATTGACAGATTCATATTTCTTTTTTCCTTAAGCTCTTGGAGATTCTTGGGCTGTTCCATCACTGAACTTGGAAAAAGTTTTTTAAAACAGCATTTACCCCAAAAGACTGAGATAACAAGAAGCAGATGATAAGACAATATAATAAATTGCAGATATGGAGAAGGTGGGGACCACCCCCCTGTGGCATGGGTTCTCTAGAAACGATCATAATTACCAACCTAGTTCTGAATCCAGCTCAGTGAACCTCACTTCATCCATGATCACATGCATTAATTTTCTTTCTTTCTTTCTTATATTTCTATCCTATCTTTTCTCCATGGAGTTCAAGGCACTATGCAGTAGTATAAGCCAAAATATAATGGCTGGCATTCAGTACTGCAATCATGGATTCATAATCTAGAGTTACAAATATACAACTACTCTGTACTCAAGAAGACTATGTAGTCATGCTGTAAAACTGCATAAATGCCACCCTGGCCCACCTTAAGCGCTAGCCATCGGATCAGTTAAAGGAGGCCCATTCAGCTTCAGATCAGTGAGCAAGGAGGATGACATTTTTGACCCCCTCCCACCATTGGGTGTCACTGCGACAATCAGAAGCAGGACTCCTGTTGCAAGTCCCTGCCGTAGCCTTACTCACTGGTGGAGGAGGATGGAAATGTTATCTTCTTTGTGCTCCAAAGCTGAACAAACCTCCTTCACTCAGTCCAGCTGCTAGGTCTGAAGGTGAGTGGGCGCGAAGATATTAGTTATGCAGTTGTAACTAGGTAGCCAGTGTAGAGTATCAGTGCCTGCCAGTGATTGGCCCAGGTGACCTAGTGAGTTTCATGGGCAAGTGAACTTTTCAACCTAG
This sequence comes from Ctenosaura bakeri, assembly GCA_948474755.1. Taxonomy (NCBI): domain Eukaryota; kingdom Metazoa; phylum Chordata; class Lepidosauria; order Squamata; family Iguanidae; genus Ctenosaura; species Ctenosaura bakeri. Next base: position 221,158 of record CAOLHI010001266.1, read on the forward strand.
GTCTGTCCCTAGCACCCTAGCCCAAAGGTACAAATTATGTGATCTTCCAAATATTGTTGGACTACAGATCTCAGCATTCCTCACTCTTGGATATGCTGTCTAGGACTGTGGGGAATTACAGTCCAACATCTGGAGACCTCCGTGATTCCCACCACTGCTGTAATCATAACATTCCACTGACTCTCCAGGATACCTCCCACTTAATTATAATGAGTATGAGAAATACAACTAAATCCAAAATCCACAACAGCAATACCATTTTTGAGCCAACCAGAAATACACAAAATACATCATGCCAGTTTTCAAAGCTTCACTGGCTTCTTCATCAGGCAAAGATTTTAAAAATTATATAGAAGAAGAAAAATGTTTGTTTTTATTTTATTTTGTTGTATTTTATTTATTTATTATATATTTTAAAATATAAAAATAATTATTTATTACATTTTACTTATTTATTTAATATTAATATTAATTATATAATTATAATAATCTAATTACTATATAATTATAATATTACTAATATTATTTAACATTATTTAATATTTTATATTATATTATATTATTAATTAAAGAGTGTGAGTCAAAGAATGTCACAGGCCTACTTTTTGTCTCAGATGTTACTTCTGTTGCTAGTTAAGATAGTCTGGAGGGATATCCACTCCTCTTCCTGGCCACCTGAGAACTAGAGACAAAGAGCAGTAAAACACAGGCAATAAAATTTCAAGAAGAGTGTTGTTTTAAGGCTAGGAGATTCTGTATACATAGAGACACCAGAGAGCTTCATGAAGGCCCTGAAACCCTTATACTTAACAGCAAATTGCTAGATCACAATGACACTTGCTTTTGTCAAGTAGGAATATTCAAGATGAAATACTGCACATTGAAGCTTTAATTTTGCATAGAAACATAAAACAAAGTACACAACTATTTTGGTTAGGGCGCCATGATAGTAAATGAGAAATATCCAACTGCTAAGCATCTTTCAAGTGCACAGGTTGGTTTTTTTTTCAGGTAGGTCAGAGACTTAGTCCTAATCCTGTTGGGAACTATCAACAGTGAGTTAGATGCTGCTGACTTCATTCCAATCTGCTTTCTGAAGCTTAGAAATGCTAAAAGAGGGGTCGGCATCAGTGTGTTCCACTTCAGTGAGCAGTGGCGCAAAGATAGCTGCAGGCAAAGAGCTTTCAAGCAGTGGCAGCTGTATAAAACTGCTGCTTTACTCCTTGGTGCCTTGAACAGCATGTCTCCAGGCAAACTTTTCCAAGGGCTGATAAACAGTGTCTGTGCCAGGGAGCAACTAGCTTTCATAACATTGATATGACAGGTATGGGCCTACAACAAAACGTTGCAGTTCATCCCTAGTTCCTGAAAGGAGAGTGTCTCGCTCAGAAGTCTTGTATGTTAAGAGCTTGTGGGAGAGAAGCCTGAGGAAGAAGCATTTTGCCTGCTGTGATATTTCCATACTGACTGGGGTTGGGGAGGTGTCATGGTTTTTCAGTCCAAAAAAAGTAGCTTTTCCAAACTCTGGCTGTAAAGAACTTGAGACTGGCTACCAAACCACACTAGAGCAGGGAAGGAGGAGTGAGGAGGGGAGTGAAGGGAGAGGACCCCACTTTAACCATGCAATGTGCATCTCATCAAACCTAAGTCTCGCCTGTAGGATAATATATGGTAGTAAGGCTCAAGATGGCAAAATATCTCCATCACTTAAGTGTATTCCACTCATTAAACTGATGCTCTCTCCCCCCCACACACACACACTTCATACATTTTCTGAGCTCAGAGGTATGTATTGGTTTATTTTTAAAATTTTGTTTAGGTTTTCATTTCTCCAAACAGTGTACAAACTAAGATGCTTCTGTAAAAATCTGGGAGTTTCTTGGCTAGACAAAATTTACCACCTTATTTTTCTATGTGTCTCCATTTGGCTTCCAGACATGATAGACATGTAAAGTGTCCAAATTTCACACTGAAAGAAATGCTGTCTAATTTAGAATAACAGCACCTCGAATCTTGGTTAATTTAATTAATTTAATTGTCTATGTTGATTTGCTTTAGCTAATCAGAATCACCTTTGAAATTGTTATATAGTGTTGAAGCTGGATTCTGCCCTGTGCATAAGAAGTTTGTTAAAATGAGAAAAGCATTAGAATTCTTCATCATTGTCTTTCTAGCAACTGGTCTTCATAGTTTTTGGTCAGGATTCTAGAAGCTCATCCTGGAAAGAAAACCTCCAGTTTCTCACTTAACATAATAAGAGCAAATCTTGCCATTGATTATGCAAACAAGCAGCAAGGCACTGAAACTGACTGCCATGCTGGTGAAAGGCCACTGAAGAAATTAAAGAAGTATTTGTCAGCAATTCCATGCTTTATTAAATGCTGCTGAAGTCAAAGAGACCTGCCTTCAGCTTCTGCTTATTATAGATTCAGGCTACATGCAATACTTAAATATGTGAAGCTTAGGGTTGTGAGCTTTTTGGGGAAGGAGGGCTGTTGCTGTAGTTGTTTGCCAAGCCACATAGGGCGTGTGAGGGAGGGCTTTATAAGACCACTTTAAATATTATGAGGAGAGCCTCTTGCCAGATCTCAGGGCTCCTGCAAGATTTCAGATCTCATGGGAACCAGCAAATTCATGCAAATAATCTCATAATGATGAACTGTTCAACCATGCTAGCTACAATTCCAGCAGGCAGACCCCCCCCCCCGGACATTTGGTATGTAAGGCCTGATTGCTGTATATAAACCAAATGCTCAGGAATTGGTCTGGTGAGGGCATTGCTGCTGGCCACTGTTAAATATGGAATTTCTAGCATCCTGTATTACTGTGATGAGGTACTGGACTTAGGACACCAAATACAGACTGTCCAATACAAAACAACACACCTAGTAACTGTATACAAACTGAAGGTTCGTTCCTGTACTTTGTGGCAAATGGCAAAAATGTACACAGAAGGGAATAAAATATTCAACCCCACACCCCCAGCACACACACCAGCAATATGCCTAGCATATTTGACACCTGGTGCAGTTAATTTTTTATAAGCTCCCCATCCAAAAAAAATATTTTCAGTAATAATCACAAACACAAAGTAATCATTAAAGACAATTAAAAACTCCCATGGATCACATAAGATGACAGAATTGAAATAACTCAAGTCCTGTTTTCAGTGTTTATAATTACTGTATCATTATTTCGAAGGTACCATTCAAATGCTTGTTTTGTTTTTTTCAAGCACCAGACTTCGCTATTTTGAATGCTGGCACACTTTCACTTTGCAGCTATTCTTTGATTGCATGGAATTGCAAGAACTGAATGAGTAAGAGAGTAAAAGAGGCTAAATATATGCACACACCCCACATGGGAAGAACTACCCTCTGCTCCATGGAAAAACAAAACAAAACATTGATATCCCTCAAATTTCCTACCCTGGGCCCTCTTCCCTCCTTTGTTGCCCCCTTTCTACTCTCTTTTACATTCCCATTCAATGGGTCTGTGCCTCAGTGTCCTCCCAACAAGAGATGATACCATTGCTGCTGTTTGGATGCATTACAGTTGTTCCCCAGGCACTGCTTCCATGCTTTGAAGCAACAGCAACTCCAACAGTGGCAGCCCTCATTCCTGAGTGAGTGTGTGCTCTAAGCAAACACCTTCCTTCACTGAAGAATTGTTCAGCTTCACTTGAGAATGCGTGCGGCCACACATGTTCTGTCCCACGAAAGGTTCTCTTGATCTCAGTCTCTTGGAAGTGCAGGCAGGAAGTGATTGGCTAAGCGGACCACATATACAAATAGAAAGGAGATAGGGATTGTTTATGTGATAGCAGAAATGAGAAAGTAGAATTGTAGAAAGAGGAAGAAACGTGGTTGGAAATGCTGAAGGACGATTACCATTATGCACATTGTTTCACTTTCACTCTGTCCTCCATCTCTCGCTCCTGTGTCCCGAAATCATGACCCCTGTGATCTCAGCAGGGACATGGTTTAAAGCCCACAAATAATAAGCAAGTGTTACCATACTGTATGTATACCCCCATTCTTTAGGATGTGCTATTTTCATAATTGAACATATTTATGGCTGGAAAACATGTTTGAAGGCATGCTGGCCAGAAAGCATGGTGGCCAGGTCAGGCTGACCTTAGACATAGTCAGGTCATAAGTTCAAAAGAGGATTGAGCAGGAAAACCTGACACTAATGAGTTTGTGATAATCCTTTTAGCACCTCAGGCTCCATGCACACTCAAATACAATAGAAGGCGAAACTGCTCAGGTGGAGCAATCAGGGACCATCCTGTGATCCTGCCCTATGGAAATCCTCCCTAGACCCCCTGCCCAACCAGACATTAAGAGATTGTAATGACTCCCGTCAGTGTATTGTGCCTTAGAGATAAGGCAATCAGCTCATTCCAGACTTTGTCAGTTATGTGGGAAAGCCATTACAGCTTTGTCTACTCACCCCCTTCTAGGTAGGAAATAGGGTATATAAACCCTAGCTTCAGCACAGCAAATTGTAGTACTTTGGACATAATGCCCAGGCTGCTGCTGTTCTGTGCTACCCTCAAAAGCTATCTGAGCCCCTTCGCTTTGACCTTCTTCATCAAGACTGGTAACTATCACCCTTTACACCCCTAATCTCTCTCTATCCAAACTCACTTTTTGATAGCCTTATGTAGTTCTTGAGAGTGTCTGATTTCTTGTGTTCTTGTCAATCCAAATAAAATGCTTTCTTTAACTTTAAACTGGAATCTTCCCTATAGTTAGTACTGGCATACACAGGTCAAAAGATCCTCTTGCAGGCCTCTTTTGAGCTATAATTCCCCCAAATTCTAAGGAGAAACTGGCATTGTAGGTGTACTCAAAGTCCCCCACGTCTCCACACAAGGGAGGGAAAGGGTGGTATGGAGGAGAAATAGAATGGGAGTTAATTTATTACTAGTCTCGCCTGGTCTCAGTTTAGGTAAAAGGGCAGGATGGGACTTAACTGAATCTGCAGAGGGGAGAATTTGTGTCAGGTCATGGCATTGCTCTGAGTGCCTTCAGGACAATGCACCCCCCTTTTTCTTACATTCCAGGTGGCCGCATGCACTGCACCCCTGTTGGTATGCCTCTGAAAACACAGCATGATCTCAACAAAAATTATTTGTCACTAGCTGCTGATTGGCTGAATAATTCCCATTGTCATGAATGATAGCTTGTCTCCTGAGTCAAATAACAGCTGGATGAGTGTGACAGTTTTAGTTGCAAGAACAGCACAGGAAGAAATGGATAACACTTCAATGTTCCACATGTTGTAGTCCGGACCTGATTGTGTACTGACATCATTTAGGCAAAACTTCCAAGTGATGTGTTTACCATCCCCAGTAATGTGTTCTTTACTTTTCAGTCTTTGTATCGTATATGGCAAAAAAGTGGTCTACTCTACATGTTGGAGCCACAATGCAAAGAAACATGCAGCAAGCTCAGTGTCCCAAAGGGAGAGGGGTGTTGATTTCTCTTTCTTGCAAAGCAATATGGAATGAGGCAGGACAGCAGGCTTCATATTGGACAGTAAACTGCTTTTGAAATTTGCAAAAACCACATGGAAGTCTGTTACGCAAAGGAAAAATACATCAGTAGACATTTTCAGACATGATGTGAGAGGTGTTTGATTCCATGTAGCCACTGTCCACTCCCAGCTCTACTATCTATTGTAACTTGCAGTGTCAATACTTGCAGTCACATGGAGAGTTTTAATACCAGTACTGGCCATGTCAAGAAATAGCTAGCACTGACATGAAAGTTATATAATTGGGGAAAATTCATGTGGCAAGCACAACACTTCCTATACATCTTATAGTCAGATACAGTAAGTCACCTTGGCTGAGAACTTATTGTTCAGCCTGTATAGTTTCACTGGATGTAGTAACATGGCAGCAATAGCAAAGAAAAGATGAAAGAGAAAATGATGGCCATAGGAAACTAAAGACAAGGGTGGAAGGAAAAGGCCAGCACAGGTGATTTTCCAAGCCACATCTGCCATGCTGCCTTGGATATGAGCCCCACCTCTTGCCCAGGGCCAAGCATTATAGAATCATAGAATCATAGAAATTCAGAGTTGGAAGAGACCACACAGGCCATCCAGTCCAACCCCCTGCCATGCAGGAACACCCTCAAATCAATCCCGACAGATGGCCATCAAGCCTCTGCTTAAAAACCTCCAAGGAAGGAGACTCCACTACACTCCGAGGCAGCAGATTCCACTGCCGGACAGCCCTGACTGTCAGGAAGTTCTTCCTGAGGTTCAGGTGGAATCTCCTTTCCTGCAGCTTGAATCCATTGCTCCTTGTCCTGGTCTCTGGAGCAGCAGAAAACAAGTCCCCTCCTTCCTCTACGTGGCTTCCCTTCAAATATTTAAACATGGCTATCATGTCCCCTCTTAACCTCCTCTTCTGCAGACTAAACATACCCAGCTCTCTAAGTCTATCCTCACAGGGCATGGCTTCCAGGCCTCTCACCATTTTGGTCGCCCTCCTCTGGACTTGCTCCAGCTTGTCAATATCCTTCTTGAATTGGGGTGCCCAGAACTGGACACAGTATTCAAGATGGGGTCTAACCAGAGCAGAGTAGAGTGGTACCAGTACCTCCCTCGATCTAGACACCATACTCCTATTGATGCAGCCAAGAATTGCATTGGCTTTCTTGGCTGCCGCATCACACTGCTGACTCATGTTCAGCTTGTGGTCTATGAAGACTCCTAGATCCCTTTCACACGTACTGCTATCCAGCCACGTGTCCCCCATCCTATATTTGTGGATTCCATTATTTCTGCCTAAGTGTAGGACCTTACATTTCTCTCTGTTGAATTTCATTTTGTTCGCCCTGGCCCAGCTCTCCAATCTATCCAGGTCATTTTGAATTTTGATCCTGTCCTCCGGCGTATTAGCAACCCCTCCCAATTTGGTGTCATCTGCAAATTTGATGAGCATGCCCTCTATTCCTTCATCCAAGTCATTGATAAAAAATATTGAACAGCACTGGGCCTAGGACAGAACCCTGTGGCACCCCGCTAGTCACTTCTCTCCAGGACGAAAAGCAGCCATTCGTGATCACCCTTTGGGTTCGGTCGGTCAACCAATTACAAATCCAACTAACAGTAGCCCTGTCCAGCCCACATTTTACTAGCTTCGTTGCAAGAATGTCATGGGGAACTTTGTCAAAGACCTTACTGAAATCGAGATATGCTACATCCACAGCACTCCCTTCATCTATCAAGCTAGTAACTCTATCATAAAAAGAGATAAGATTAGTCTGGCATGACTTATTTTTTAGAAATCCATGTTGACTTCTCGTGATTACCGCATTGCTTTCTAAATGATTAGAAACTGACTGCTTAATGATCTGCTCCAGGATCTTTCCGGGTACTGATGTCAGGCTGACTGGGCGATAATTATTTGGGTCCTCTTTTTTTCCCTTCTTGAAGATGGGGATAACATTTGCTCTCCTCCAATCTGCTGGAACTTCTCCTGTCCTCCAAGATTTCTCAAAAATTATAGCAAGCGGTTCCGAAATGACCTCTGCCAGCTCTTTTAATATCCTAGGATGCAATTCATCTGGCCCTGGAGACTTGAATTCATCCAATGCGGCCAAGTATTCCTGTACCAACTCTCTACTTATTATGTGCCTCATTTCCTCTGCTTCCTCCCCTGCTCCCCAACCGCCAGGTTGAGTGCTTGTATCCTTCTGGGAAAATACGGAGGCAAAGAAGGTGTTAAGTAGCTCTGCCTTTTCTCTCCCCCCTGTGAGTAATTCGCCATCTTATTGGAATATGCTGCTTGGGGCTGTCTGTCTCCTTCCCCCATTGCTGTTGCCACCTCTGCTGCTGCTTTCCTGCTTGCTCAAGCAGGGGGACTGAGTTCTTCTTTTGCCCTTTTGAAATGACAAGAGCTGCTGACAATGTCTGTCATTCATTATTTGCTTTGATTTTATCGTGTTTTGTGTTTATATGTATCGTTGTTAGTATGTTTCATTGTGTACTGTTCCTTTTCATTATAATAAAATGGTGTTAAAAAGTGAGGTGAAGGGGTAGAGGATGAGCAATGTCAGCTATAAAAAGAGGAAGCCTCATTGTGTTGTTTTGCAGTGCTACAGTGTTCCAGCTGTCATATAACATTGGGAAGTGAATGTTTGTGATGCAAAGCATCCCGTATACCAGCTATAGCCCCTCCTAAGCAGTTATTTAATATCTGTAGTGTAGTTTCTTTTGTGCATCTGAGACATCAGATATATTTTCGATTCACTGTTGTCCTACTTCCATTTTGGGTTTGCAGCACTCACAAACCGGAGATGGTAGCAATGTAGACTTCTAATCATAGAATCATAGAACTGGAAGAGACCACAAGGCCATTGATACCAACCCCCTGCCATGCAGGAATACACAATCAAAGCATTCCTGACAAATGGCCATCCAACCTTTGTTTAAAACCTCCAAAGAAGGAGACTACACCACACTCTGAGGCAGCACATTCAACTGTTGAACCACTCTTACCATGAGAAAATGCTTCCTAATGTTTAGATGGAATTGTTTTTCCTTGACTCCATTGCTCTATGTCCTAGTTTCTGGAACAGCAGAAAGCAGACTTGCTTCATCCTTCATATGAGGATCCTCCATTCAAATATTTAAACATAGCTATCATGTCACCTGTTAACCTTCTCTTGTCCAGGCTAAACATACCCAGCTCTTTAAGGTTCTGCTCACAGGGCATGGTTTCCAGACTTTGTACTATTTTGGTTTCTCTCCTGTGGACATGTTTCAGCTTGTCAATATCCTTCTTGAACTGTGCTGCCCAGAACTGGACACAGTGTTCCAGGTGAAGTCTGACCAAAGCAGAACAGAGTGATACTATCACTTCCCTTGACCTAGAAACTATACTCCTATGGATGCAGCCCAGAATCACATTGGCTTTTTTAACTGCCACATCATACTGTTGATTCATTTTCAGCTTCTGGTCTACTAAGACTCCTTTCCACATGTACTGTGGTCAAGCTAGGTGTCACCCATTTTATATCTGTGCATTTCATTTTTTTCTGCCCAAGTGTACTTCTCCCTGTTGAAATTCATTTTGTTAGTTTTGACCCAGCTCTCTAATCTGTTAAGATCATTTTGCATTCTGATCCTGTCCTCTGGGGTGTTAGCTACCCCTCCTAATTTGGTGTCCTCTGAAAAGCTGATAAAAATGACCTCTGTTCCCTCATCCAAATAATTGATAAAGATGTTGAATAGTACTGGACCCAGGACAGAACCCTGTGGATGTTAGATGTTAAGTCAGATATTAAAATGATGCTAGATGATTAGATTACTACCAGAGCATATAATATATGCATAGAAGGGTGCTTGAATTATTCTAGTCCTTTTGTGTAGGAAAAGAAGGTTTTGTTCATGACCTTCTTTATAACCAGTATAAATTTCTTCTCTCAATCAAAGGAGGGTATGCCTGGGATCCCCATTTTGGAGTTCAAACTATTTCAGCCTGCTTGCTGTGACCCATCTGTAGCACAGGGCTGGAGCAAAACATTTTTATTAGAGACAAGATGGTGCTCCTCCCCATTCCACATAAAGTAGCTTAACTCTACTGGCTGCTAAATCTTTCCTCAACCCTTATGATAGGACAACATCCTCTACCAGACCTGAGGACAAGGTTGAAATTCTTTTCCATGTAGTTTAGAGGCTGTAAGGAAATACATTCATTTGGTTTGTATTTTCATGTAAACTTGACTAATTTGTAATTTCTTAAATCATTATGCAAACTGAACCACATCTAGACATTGGTATTTGAGTTCCTTTACAAGTTTTGGGGTATCAGAAAAGTGCACAAAGTGAGTATATTAGGGAAAATAACATAAAACATGTTTTGTCTTAATGGTAGGGGAAATTCTTTGCACAAGAGCATGAGTTAGAAGCAAATGGCCTAAATCCAATTGTTGGTCTCAACTACAATACATTGATTGAATCAGTGGAAATTCAAATTGATTCAGTGGGTCTTTGTTACTTGTTACTAGCAATTGGATTTAGGCCAATGTGATCAAAATGGTTATATCAACGAAGATACACATTAAAATGTATGAGAGTTTTCATGCAGACTTTTTCTTTTTAAAAAAATCACGAACTGATGCAGACAAGGTTTAAAACAAGTTTAAGATATGAAAAGATAGAAACTGAAATGGACTGATTTGTTCTTCCACAACTGTAAGTTAAAATATGGAGTAATAGATCAAAGAAATGGAAAGAATCCACTACTGTTTGTGCATCTGGCCACAGTCTACTTAAATTCTTGTATCCCATCTTCTTGCACTTTATAGAAAATCATCTCAATTGATATAATTTCTGATGCATGGATATCACCATATATCACCATAATGGCTAGCTGTCACCTATGTCTGAATCATAAAGAGTTATACATCCAGTGAGTGGTAGTCACCAGCTATTATCTAAGGCACTGTAGCCAAACTAAATCAGCGAAGGATGTTCAGTAGTAGTATCACATTGTTTAGAGACTATATGGATACAAGAAAATCCTACGGCTGGTTTAAAATTAGATTTAGCATGATAGTGTAACACATTCAACTGCAGTAGATATAGTCCTGCTTCACTTATATTTGTTGTGATTTAATGAAAAACAAAAGCTATGTGTTCCCTTCAAACCAGATGCTAGCTGTGCCAGTAAGATATATGTAGAAAGAGGAGGAACTATTTGAAACTTTAATTCCTCTGTTACAAGCCATAACTGTACAGTTCGTCTGCAGTTTTTACAGTGATATCCACCAACTGGAATGTTCTCTGGATGGTAGAAGGCCAGAATGATGCCTGGTATCAAGGGTGGTACAAAGAGGCTGAGGCATGATCTGTTCTCAGTATGCTTGTCTATACCATCCCAATTTCAGGTGTTGTTGTGAGACTTTACCTTGCTATTGTAGCATTTATGTATAGTCTTCTTAGGAATTCTCAATATTATGTGTTGTTCAGCATTTGCATCAAGCCCCCAAGGATAAACCAATCGAGTTATTCTACCTTTCAGCAATTAAATGAGACTCACAGTGCTGTAAATTAATTATGAAGTGGCCATTACTACCCCAGAGTTTAAATTCTCACCAGTCTTCCTTCTCTTCCTTCTCTTCACTGAGTTCATTCTTGGTCAGAGTACTCTAGAATAATGGTTTGAGTCTTAAGTTTCAGTCAAACAACATCTCTTTTAAGCTAATTTGGATGCAGAATCAGCTCTCATAAGCTGCAGGCTACTTCTTCAAGATGCAAAGAAGAAACAGTAGGTGGGAAGCAGCACAGTTTTCCTGTCAGAAGATTTAAGTTTTAATGCAGAAATGCTCATAATGCTGTAATGGTACTATGTGTAATCATAACACTGAGAGAAGGAATGGATTATTTCCTAGACCTGGAATCATTCTAATAGAGCTAGCAATTAGGAAGAGAGTAATACTTGCCTGGTTTTGAAAGTGCAGTTTTTTCAGACTGCTTCATCAGCAAATGCAGATCTCTTGAGAAGCCCTGAGCAAACATCAATAAAAGCCCCATTACTATTACAATTTTAAGTCCTCTTCAAAGCTCTCTGTCTGAGGTCCTTCCGTTTTACCCCTAGAACTGTCATCAGAGTGAAAAGAAGGCAGGCACTGAGGATCTTGAGTACAGATCGATTTCCTTACAAGGGAAGGTTTGTACTGGAATCAAAATAACTGGGAAATAAGATGCGTGATTATTTAGTGATACAATATTCTCACTCTCTTTATCTCTCTATGTGTCTCACACACATGCACCTTTACACATCCATGAATATATATCTAAGGCAGACACCTGTGTCACAATTGTTGCAGGAAGTAATGACTTTACAACATGGCTTTATGCAACAAAAATATACAATGTGGCATCACACATCTAGACAGAGGTATCTGGGCAATCTGGCCCAATCAGCTTCACCAGCAAAGTATATACAGCTGTGCATGTTTGTGTATGTATTTGTGACATGCTGCACAAACAAGTATGATGTCCACACATTATGTGCTAGACACAGGAATCATCAGTGACTTTCATAGCAATCATAATTTATGGAGCTTCTGTGAATGCTTATTTATTAATATTTACTTGTTACATTTAATCCTACATTTCCTCTAATGAGGTCAAGGTGGCATATATGACTCTCCTGCTCCCTACTTTATCCTCATAATAACCCAGTTGTGTAGGTCAGCCTGAATCATAGAGTTGGAAGAGACCTCAGGGACCATCCAGTTCAACCTCCTGACACAATCAAAGCACTCCTGACAGATGGCCATTCAGTCTCTGTTTAAAAATCTCAGACTCCACCACACTCTGAGGCAGCGCATTCCACCGTCAGACTGCTCTTACCATCAGGAAGTTCTTCCTAATGTTTAGGTGGAATCTCCTTTCTTGTTGTTTGAATCCATTGTTCCATGCCCTAGTTTCTGGAGAAGAAGAAAACAAGCTTGCTCCATCTTCCATATGACATCTTTTCAAATATTTAGACACGACTATCATGCCATTGCTTTGCCTTCTCTCCTCCATTCTAAACATACCCAGCTCCCTAAACCACTCTTCATAGGGCATGGGTTTCATGCCTTCAGCCAGTTTGATTGCTCTCCTCTGGACATGTTCTAGCTTGTCAATATCTTTCTTGAATTGTGGTGCCCAGAAGCAGACATAATATTTCAGGTGAGTTCTGGCCAAAGCAGAATAGAGTGATACTATTACTTCTCTTAACCTAGATGCTATATTCCTATTGATGCAATCTAGAATAGCTCTGACTTTTTTAGCTGTCTCATCACACTATTGGCCCATTTTCATCTTGTGGTCTACTAAGACTCCTAGATCTCTTTTGCATGTACTGTGGTCAAGCCAGGTGTCACCTATCATATCTGTGCATTTCATTTTTTTTCTGCCTAAGTGTAATACTTTAAATTTTTCTCTATTGACATTCATTTTGTTAGTTTTGGCCCAGCTCTCTAATCTGTTAAGGTCATTTTGAATTCTGATCCTGTCCTCTGGCATATTAGCTACCCCTCCTAATTTGGTGTCATCTGCAAATTTGATAAGCATGCCCTGTATTCCATCATCTAAGTCATTGATAAAGATGTTGAGTAACACTGGGACCAGGACAGAACCTGTGACACTCCACTAGTCACTTCTGTCTAGATGAGGAGGAGCTGTTGGTGAGCACCTTTTGAGTTCCATCAGTCAACCAGTTTCAAATCCACATAATAGTAGCATTATTGAGGTCACATTTTACTAGTTTGTTTGCAAGAATATCATGGGGACATTGTCAAAGGCCTTACTGAATTCAGGATATGGTATATCTACAGCATTCTCTTCATCTACCAAGCTTGTAATTCTATCAAAAATAAAAAAGAGAGAGAGATAAATTTGTCATGACTTGTTTTTGGGAAACTCTTGTTGACTTATAGTGTTCATAGACTTCCTTTCTAAGTGCTTACATACTGCCTATTTAATGATCTTCCCTAGAATCTTTCCTGGTATTGATGTCAGGCTGCCTGGGCAGTAATTATTTGGGTCCTCTTTTTTCCCCTTTTTGAAGATGGGAACAATATTTGCCCTCCTCCAGTCTGCTGGGACTTCTCTTGTTCTTCAGGAATTCTCAAAGATTATTGCCGGGATTCTGAGATTATTTCTGCCCATTCTTTTAATACTCTTGGATGTAGTTTATCTGGTCCTGGACCTGAGTTCATTGAGAATATCCTGGTATCCCTGTATTATCTCTTAACCTATTCTGTGCTGTATTTTCCCTACAAATCATTGACTCCATTTTCCCCAGGTTGTGCACTATTTTCCTTTTGGGAGAAGACTAAGGCACAGAAGATGTTGAGTAGTTTGACTTTTCTCTGTCCCCTGTTAGCATTTTGCCATCTTGTCCACATAGTGGTCTTACCATTTCCTTGTTCTTCTTACCAAGCCAAACCAAAATGAACAAACCCCAAAAAACGTTTTGTTGTTTATCTCTCTAGCAAGCCTGAGCTCATTCTGCACTTCAGCTATTCTGACTTTCTCCCTACACTTGCTGGCTATTCATTTGAACTACTCTTTAATGACTTCCCTCTTAACAAAAAAACAAAACAAAACAAAATCAAGCAAACAAGCTCAGCCCCACAAGCCTGTAAACAACACCTGCTCAAAGATGTCTTCACAGACCCAGATCACCTTCTGCTCTCTCTGAGAAATGAGCTAGAGGGCCATTAGGAGCTCCTAATGAGACTCCTCCTCCTAGCTGGCTCCTTCTTCTAGTTAGTCAGTTAGACCCTGTGGTTAGGGAGAGCACACAGGCAGCACAAGGAGACTTAACAAAAACAAGCAAACAAGCTCAGCCTCAAGCTCAGGGCATGCTCATCACATTTGCAGATGATACCAAATTGGGAGGGGTTGCTAATACGCTAGAGGACAGGATCAAAATTCAAAATGACCTGGATAGATTGGAGAGCTGGGCCAAGGCGAACAAAATGAAATTCAACAGAGAGAAGTGTAAGGTCCTACACTTAGGTAGAAAAAATGGAATACAGAAATATAGGATGGGGGACATGTGTCTGGATAGCAGTACATGTGAAAGGGATCTAGAAGTCTTAATAAACCATAAGCTGAACATGAGTCAGCAGTGTGATGTGGCAGCCAAGAAAGCCAATGCGATTCTCGGTTGCATCAATAGGAGTATGGTATCTAGATCTAGGGAGGTACTGGTACCTCTCTACTCTGCTTTGGTTAGACCCCATCTTGAATACTGTGTCCAGTTTTGGGCACCCCAATTCAAGAAGGACATGGTCAAGCTGGAGCAAGTCCAGAGGAGGGTGACCAAAATGGTGAGGGGCCTGGAAGCCATGCCCTATGAGAATAGACTTAGAGGGCTGGGTATGTTTAGTCTGCAGAAGAGAAGGTTAAGAGGGGCATGATAGCCATGTTTAAATATTTGAAGGGATGCCATGTAGAGAAAGGAGAGGGCTTGTTTTCTGCTGCTCCAGAGACCAGGACAAGGAGCAATGGATTCAAGCTGCAGGAAAGGAGATTCCACCTGAACCTCAGGAAGGTCAGGGCTGTCTGGCAGTGGAATAGGCTGCCTCGGAGTGTAGTGGAGTCTCCTTTTTTGGAGGTTTTTAAGCAGAGGCTGGATGGCCATCTGTCGGGAGTGCTTTGAAGGTGTTCCTGCATGGCAGGGGGTTGGACTGGATGGCCCGTGTGGTCTCTTCCAACTCTACATTTCTGTGACTCTTTTTCCATGTCTTGCACACATCCCTTTTACATCTAAGCTCTGTTGAAAGTTCTTTAGACGCTTCCCATTTTAATTCCCCATTGGAAGCGTTTTAAAGTGGGCCTTCAATATGTCATTTTGAAGAAAATCCCATCCATCATGAGTTCCCTTCTCTTTTAGTATGCCTGACCATGGGATCACTCCCAGTATTTGCCTAAGTTTACTGAAATCAGCCTTCTTAAAGTCTAGAATGAGTGTCTGACTACACCTGGCTTCCCATTTCAGCTGTATAACAAACTCCAGGAGAATATAGTCACTCCCACCTAAGGATCCCTCCACTTCTACCTCATTAACTAGATCATCATTGTTGGTTAGGATTGGATCTAAAATAGCTGATCTCCTTGTTGTCTCTTCTACTTTCTGGACAATGAAATTGTATGCAAGGCAAATGAAGAATTTGTTGGACCTTACATTCTTAATAGAGTTTTACTTCCAACAAATATCAGGATAGGTGAAATCTCCCATTACTACCACATCTCTCCTTGCTGAAATATTTTGTCATCTGTTCCAGGAAGGTATCATCAAAGTCCTAAGTCTGACTTTGTAGGTTTGTAGTAGATCCTCACAGTGACATTGCTGTTGTTTCTCTCTGAGAGATGAATGAGCTGTTTCCATTGCTGCTCTATAATTTGGGATAAAACATGCCATGTCCTTCTCAATCATATTTGCCGCCTGCCTTAAAATATGGAGATTAGGGATGTGGGGGATTAATGCCAAACTGAATTTGTCTCCAAAGTATCAAAAAGCCAACTTTTAGGTGACTGGTATCCTGACATCATTTACTCAGAGTTGTTCTGTGAGTTCCATACACAAAGATAATACCCCAGCTGAGAAGATCCCTGGATAATCTATAAATGAAATATAATTGAAGGTTTTTTTCCATCTTAGTTGCATGGACTGGCAGTGGATCCTTGCTGCTACCACCCAAGCTATGTACAAGAATTTTGGCTAGAAAAATGGCACAGAAAGTAATAGAGTTACTGGATTTTGAGATTCGTAAAGGATAGTAGGTGTCAATTAGTTGGAAAATTAAAAGGAAGACAAATGAGAAAGAGTCTGAACTTGTCATAAAGCCCTTTTCCTACCTTTTGAACCTTGATGGAAACAGTACTAAACTTTCAGAGAAGAGTTAACATCTGTCATGGGATAAAATGCTAGAGAAAAGTTGGGGTAGAAATCTTGCATTACAAATCTGAGTAACTAAATACATGGCATCTGCGAGTCATTATATAGCTGGGTGAGAGACCATAGCCCAGTATCAGAGCAGGTGCTTTGTCTGCACGAGGTCTCTGGTTTCTGTGGTATAAAATGGATCATATCATACAAGATACTCCCTACTTGAGTCATATGGAGAACTATTACAGGTCTTCAGCGAAAAACTGTATGGATAAATCCTTTGGCCTGTATGGATAAATCCTTTGACCTGATGTCAACTAGCTTCCTCTGTTCCCCATATGGGAGACCTATGATGTGACCTCCCAAGATCATATGTGTTTTTATATGTATGAATTTCTCAGGGAAGTGGTGCTAATACCTGGTATACCCATGCAGCAAAATGAAGTCACAACAAGCTATTAGAGGTAAAATGGGATGTACCATTCCAGGCTAGAAGCTGTAGATCACATCAAAATTGCTCCCCAAAATAAACAGTTCCTGATCGTTGAAAATTTGTGCAACAGGAGACAGTCTGGGATAGAGCATTTCATTCTGATAGCACAGATTCTTTCAAGCCAGCACAGTCCAGATATGTTGGATTTGCTACAAACCTCACCATTCCAGCCAATAGAGCTTTTGGGAATGATGTAACAGGTAGACCAATACGCTTGGAAGGTGCTAGCCCAAGTGAGGCTGTGTTTTTTGTGTGTGCTTTAAAAATCTTCAGGAATAGTTTCATGCTGACAAGCACTGACCAAAAGATCTCTCCAACTTGTCTGAAACATTCAGTGTTTTCTACCAGCTCAGATTCAGTCATTCCTTTCAGCTGTCCAGCACAAATTCCTTAGTCATACTCTTGTACCTTCTGTTTGTAGCCAAAGGGGCCAATGGATCCTGTCCCTGTAGTGAGAAGCCTGGATGCTTTGGTAATGGGAGGCAAGTTTTGATAAGGGAAAATTGTGTGAACTAAAAAGTTGATATGCTTTTTCTGCCAGTCCCACTGCCTCAATTGGAGTAATCTGTCTCTTCTTTTGCAGCATCTATAAAGCTTTAAAAAAAGTAGTCTGTGAGATTCATTCCTGGTGTCTCACAACAAGTGCAGCTTACTCCTTAGTTTTGGTACCACAACAAAATTGCCACATTGCAAATTTATTGGACACTTATTGGGTCAAATGGTTGTACACTGGTGGTGTTGAATTAATAAGAATGATGGTGTTGATCGTGATGGTGAAATGTTGCTACTATTAAGCTTCTACTTGTCATAAAGCTTCCACACTGAGTTGTCTGAACTCACAACCAGACAAACCAGTTGTAGGTTGCTGTCAATTATGGCTTTCATGTTTAATTTGTTGTGCTTAGCTCAATGCTGATAGCTTAAATTGAGCAAGTAAAAAAACAGCAGCTAATGAGCGCAGGAGCCAAAGTAGTGGAGCACTGCTGGAGGAAGAGGAGACAGACTTATCAGTGATGATTCCCTGATTGCTAACATGCTTGATCTGAGTTTGAAAGAATTGCTTTTGTGGACTACAACTTCCAGAATAGACCAGTGGCCATGCTGGTAGCAGTAGTCCACAGAAGGTTATTTTTTCAAGCTCTGCATTGCATTGCATCCTCAAATAATTTTCAGTTGCTTAAAAACATTTTAGCAAATTCGCAAGATGTCAGAGACATTAATATTTGGATTATTCAGCAGGCGTGGTTTCCTAGGACCTCTGAGTGCCTGGAGTGTTTCTGGAGCTCCATTATTCACAGATCTTACTTACACAATCAAAATATTATTGTTCAGGTTTTGGTTTTGGTTTTTTGCAAAAAAACTAAAACCAAATATAATCAAAATGTTAATGAAGGTGAAGAACCACAAAACGTGTGTTTGAGCACTCTGAAAATTAGAGGGTAGACAGAAGTGTTTCATTGAACAGTGCGCTATGGCAACATATGTATGATTGTGCATTTATATCAGGGGTGTACAACTTTGATGCTTCAAACTTGGTGGAAGCCAACTGTCAGCATCCCTCAGCACTGGGTAGGCTAGTAATGGCCACACAATCCATGAAAGTCTTGAGAGTTCTCCCCATCTATGAAGTGTAGGGATCCAAAAGTACATGGAGTCTTTTTAAGACCTCCTCATTCTTTATGCATGTTCAAATTAACATGCATAAGGATATTCCTGAGGATTGGGGATACGCCAAAGCAGCATTTGGCATGGGTTGGCTTGGAAATTTTGGCTGGTGCACTGTTGTGGCAAGGAAATGATGAAGACCTTCAGGTTGTTCCATCACAGAAAGCTTTATTTTCCAAACCATTTATTTACTGCGCAGGGCAAGCAGCGGATATACAATGTCCAAAACTGCCGGCCCCGATTGATTAAAACACTTAGTTCTTATACCTTTGGTCAACAACGTCAGCCATCAATCACATTTCTAGTCTACGTCGGCCATTACATTTGGAGCTTAATACCACCCCCAAAACAAGGGAACAAAGGCCCCAGTCACCAGATAATACAAAGAAGAGGCAGAGAGAGTATGCCTGACTCCCTTTTACTTCCCAGGCACCTAAGCATAGCATTACAAGGCCAATCATACTTTTAAACTGAGATAAGGCAGGGACATCTGCTGTCCAATTCACTTATTTTTCTACTCATGCAATACTTCTCTGAATTTAACTCCTTCATTCCCCCCTTCATGCCAAATTCAATTCCTTGCAATTTGAAGCATGCACCATTTCCCTATTGCCTTTATAACACAAAAGATACATAGCAGCAAAAGTTACATAGCAGCATTAGAATTCCTCCAGCAGTCAGGTATACAAAACCTGTGAATAGGGTTTTCACCCACTACTGTAACAAGTTCACTAACATGCATTCCATGGCACCTCCGGTGTCAGTGGGGATTGAGATAGAGACCCACGGTTTTAGAAAAAAGATTCATTGTGCACAATGTCCCAGTGAGATACCTCTCAAAAGTCTGGGCCCCGCCTCCTTACATTCAGAGCATTTTATACATCTCCAATACAAATACATCACATGTCCAAAAAGAGAGACTGACACGTACAAATGGTTCCCACCATTCTCTTGCCTAATCTTACTAATGTTGCAAAGTAAGGGAAGCTTTGCGAGGCACATTCCATCCTCCCTAACACTGTCTCACAGAGTACCATTGTATTCCTTTCAAACACAGAGAGATTTCAATCAAAGCATATACTGCAGCCTTTCCCTCTATTACTCTAATCATTACAGATTGAAAACTATTTAACATGCAGAGTACAGAAAAGCAGATTTAGGAAGGCCATTATTTATGCACAAAGCAATTCTACAAACAGTGTCTTTTACCCATACTTACTTAGGGAACCAGATAATCATGTCCACATGCCTGCAGAGTACAAGAATGACTTTCTAACATTGAATACTTCTAAATGTATTTTCCCTCTTCACAATCAAATTCATTTACACAATAGTAAGACAGTTCAACCAATTTCATGCTGGGCTGACAACCAACAACGCATCTGCCTCACATGAAAAACATTTCCCTTCATTGGGATCATGATGACTCCCAACCTTTCAGATATGTGTTGCCAGAATCATATCTATTGCTTTCATTATAAGTTCTTTCCATTTCTTGCTCAGCCTAACTGTTTATCCCATACCTTCATTGGTTGGTGCCCTGGGTGAAAGGTGATACCCTCAGTGGCCACACCAATTCATCCCAGAAGACAAACCATATACCCATTTACCATTGTAAAAGCTGGTTTCTTTCTAGAACTCATTTATGGAGGACCAGGCCCCCCCTTTCCCATATAACCTCAATAAAACCATTGCTATAACTAAAGGAAAAGTCAACATTGGGATGCTTTCCTGGGCATGCCTGTAGAGATTCAGGGATTTCAAACTTTACATAACAATTGGGATAGTCTCCTAAGCTTAGCCTATGAGAACATACTCAGCCATTACTGACATTCAGGGTGTTCAAGATCTGATTGACCAGTTGGTGAAACCAATTCACTTCCCAGCCTCTCCTGCCCAGCATTCTCATCATCACCATCATTACCAACAATTACCATATACACATATCTTCCAACCCCACAGAACATCCGTCTGTAGTGATAAAACAGGCAGGCCAGGCTTCCTGCCCCTCCTATGCCTGCCACAACCCATAATATTGTCTCCAACATTCAGGGATCTGGCCATGTGTAGAGCAGTGTGTACGTCCCAGGTCACACCTGCAACAGGGCCTAGTCCCCGTCTTCTTCCTCTCCAGTTGCTAAGTCTGACCGTAAGTAGAGCCTGACAGCTTCCGGGTGTGTGTCAGGCAATAGGGTCTAGCTTAGATTTCTTCATTCACCAGTTGCGGATCTGACTGTGCTTAGAGTGACCAATTTCTCCTGGTCTGGCCACAGCAGAGTCTAGTCCGAATTTTCTCTCCCCCTTTTCTTCTGGAGATCTTCAGTTTCAGAGGATTTTACAACCCAATCTGTAAAGGCTCTCTTAGCCCTGGCATAAAGTATCCAAAGCTTCAACCCTGCGACCTTTACAGCTGTAGGGGCAACCAGCAACACCTAATACAATCCCCTCCACCTATGACCCAGTTGCACTCTAAGGGGAATCTCTATTCCCACATTTTCTCCCTTGTTGTACTCAAGAACTTTTCCTAATCCACTAACTCCTCCCTATATGTCTCCTTAATCCAACCCAAAATGGCCTCATGCTTTGGCTTGAAAGGGAACAAACAGCCTTATGGTTCTGTGAAGTGTGTACCTCATCCTATGCCATCCTATGATGGGGCTCTGGGAAGAACAAAAATACTCCTTGTTTTTGTGTTGTGTGCTGCACATGGAATAAAAGTGGAAAGCCTCTGTAAAATGGCCTAGGTAGATGGTGGTATCATATCACTTGCCCTGTGTTGGCATCCAGTCCAAAGACATAACCAGGGCTGTTGTTTGGGCCATACACGTTGAACTACTGCTTCTTCAGGATTTTATCCCATTTCCTCCTCTTCTCCTGAGTTCTAAGGTCTGCAGGTACAATGTGACTTCCAGGTGATTCCTAGAACGGTGGTTTTTGCCTTTGGTGATCCTGTGGACAGATGCAGGTCTGTTGCTCTTGAGCATATGTGGTGTGTGGGCTTTTTAGGGCTGTTGTTGGTCCCTTAGCTGTCTCACAGCTTGCATCTCTCTTTTCCTTTCTCCTTCTCTCCTTTCAGCCAGAGTCCTTTAACTGCAGTTCCACTTCCAGCCTGGAGAGGCGCTCCACCGCCTCTCAGAAGTGTCCCCTTATTTTCTCTCTTCCAGCTCAGAGGTGCACCATCACCTCTCCTCCCAGCTTACTCATAGGGGTGCTCTGTCACCTCCTCCATCATTCGTTAATCCTCTTTCTTTCTCCGCTTGACAGCCAGTCATAAACCTTGCTTCATAGAGCCTTACAATCGCAGGCCCTTTAAACCTTCCTTAATTGTTCTGTGAATCCTGAATCCTGAAGCCTTTTCAAAGACTTCCTGAAGAGATTCCTCTGCTGCATCATATGAGAGGTTGCTAACAATAGGAGTCCCTTCAGATTCCTGGAGCCTCCTCCAAACACTCAGATAGCTTTGGGTTTTTACAACAGCCCACAACTCCCAGTATTTCCAGGCGGTCTCCCATCCAAGTACTAACCAGGCCCGACCCTGCTTAGCTTCCGAGATCAGACGAGATCGGGCGTGTTCAGGGTGGTATGGCCTTAGGCAGCTAAGCCTCTTTTTTTCAGCTCCCTTCGGTTTCATGCAGCTTTTTCCTACTATGTTAGATGGCACCTCCTACTGGCCACCGTTCTGCAGCATCCCCTCCCTCTCCTCTCAGGTAGGAAAGGGCAGCCAGGGATTGTGGTTTCCTGTAATTCTCCACTCACAACTTTAAACCGCAGAGTCTGACACTGGGAAGAATTCCTAGTGTATTCAGATCCCATCAGGGGTCCATCAAAGACACTCTCCCCCTTGTCCATGCCTGTGAGGAGTTCTCTCCTGGATGATCCGCTCTACCTGCTAAATAATTTGGCTCCTTTCTTCAGTAGTGATTGGCAATCTTGCCAGTTAGGCATGTGCATTGCCATGATGCTAGAACACAGTTCTACTATCTTTCAATTCAACAGATCAGACGTGGTGAAGGGCACATATGCATAAGCCTAAACAGGTATGTAGGGAGGTGTTGTAGATTTGGCATCATCTGAGCTAGCTGCCTCAATAGAAGGCAACTGCATTCCTAGCCCGAATGTCCACAGGCCAATCTTCCTATTAAGGGGAGTTTACAATTTCCCTAAGTTGTTGAGTAGCTTCTTTAATAAAAATCATGACACCATGGCTTCTGGTTCTGCTGCTTAGAATCCTCAGGCAGCCTCTCTGGTGGGGTCTGCCGCTACTCCCATCCTCCCCCTCCTTCTCATTGCAAGCTGGGGGTGGGGAAGAACTGCTGCAGCCATTTCTACTTTTTTCTCTTCCATGCAAAAGCAGGCAGGTCTTTCATGCAAATACTGATTCTATTGCTCTTCCCCTCTCCCTGTCTGTCTCCTCAGGGGAGAGGCAGTTTCCTGTTGGTGTGTTTAATTCCCCCGGGGGGGGGCATCCAATATTTTACTTCTCTTGTTACTACAATTCCCATGTGCCCCAAAGTTCGTATGCTAAATGCTTTTTTTTTAAAACTTATTGTCAAATAGAGATTTGCAGCCCCTTTTTTTTTCTTTTTTCTTTTTCCTTTTTTTTTTAACCAAGTTGTTGACGTAATAATGCCAGAATTGCAAATTCACGCTCTTCATTCCCTCCGTCTCAAGAGGGGGAGGGTTGCATTCAGCCCGATGGCCACAAGGAGTGAGGAAAAAGCCATGTCTTTTGGAGAAGCAGCCTTCCCTATGCTAAAACTGCATTGTAATCTTGTTTTCTCTCTTTGATGTAGAAATGTATCAAAAAGGTAGACACAACTGCTGCCACACTAGAAAGAATAGTTCATTGTTCATTGTAAGGGAAAAACAAAACTAACGCCTCTTGTATGACATGTTTGTCTATACGGGCTCTCAAGGTGTTTTTTTTTTCTTTTCCTTCTGTGTGAGCCCAAAGGGGGAGGGATTCTTGATGGCTGAAGAGTTTAAAACATGAAACAGGCAGCTGTCACCAGAGTCTTCAGCAATGTTTTCCAGAACTCCCCATCCTGTATTCATTCACTTGAAAGCCTGCTCTTTTGTTATTATTATTATTATTTTTCCTCTACCTCTGATGTGTGTTGAAGGTTGCTTCCCGTTATTTAGAAATCAGACCCTGCTTCTATGACATCCTCACTCAGCCTGCCAGGCTGAAAATGAGTTATTAAAACTACTTCTTCTTCGTGGTCTCTGTGCCTTCATACACTAGGAGCTTTAGCGCCTGCGCGGTAGCGTTCGGAAACTTCTAGAGCTTGTTCGCTTGGCGGGAACCCCTCCCCCACGCCGGTACTGCGCATGCTCCTCCCGCCGAGCAACGGTCTCTCCTCAGTTCTTTCTCGTCCGCCGTCGCGTACGGAAGGTTCTTTAGTTTGTTCCTCTCACTTTTGTGCTTGGCTTGCTGTTTTCACGGTTTTACGGATTTTGGACTGTCTCTGACCTCTCTTTCGGACTTCCCCTTCGGCTTTGGTCTTTTCGGATTTTCGCTGTTTGGCGTTCTTCGTCTTATGTCCGCGCTCTTTAAGAAGTGCGTGTCCTGCGGGCGCAAGGTTGCCCTCAACGACAGCCACAGGGAGTGTCTCTTCTGTTTGGGTGAGTCCCACAACATCCGGACTTGCCCAATTTGCCGGGATTTTACTCCCCAAACTCTCCGCAACCGGTCCGCGAGACTCAAGTCTTATTGTTGGGAACAGTCTCTGCGGGCGATGACGAGACCTCCACTTCCAAGATGGCCGACAAGAAGACGACCACGCCATCGACAGTATCGGCGGCTGCCGTTCCGTCCACCTCGTCGGTATCGGGCTCGGTACCGGCGAAACGCCGATCTCGGCGTTACCGAGGATCCCGAAGCTGTCGGCGGCTGCCAAGTCAGCAAAAGGATCCTCGACGGCGAGGAAGGCTGAGGCTCCCCTGACGGAGACGCCTGCTAAAAAGCGCCCTGCTCCGGACGGAGGCAAGGGCAAGGAGAAGGAGAAGAAGAAGAAGAAGAAGAAGAAGGAGAAGAAGCGCTCCCCGGCTGGGGACGTTCAACCTCCTACTCCTCCTCCTACTCAGCAGCCTTCCAAAGGGCGAGGCGAGTCCGTCGATCTCTCGGAGGATGAGATTGAGGACGTTCCCCAACAGCGCCCGGACTCGCCTGTGGCAGACCCTCCAACCCGGGTGGAGGAGCGCCACCGCCCTCCTAGCCGTCGCAGGTCGGCCGACCTGCAGCAGAGAGAGCCCTCTGCTTCTCCGGAGCGGCGTTCGACCTCCTTCCAGTCCCGGTCCCGCTCTTCCGAGCGTCCGGTGGCCTCGCCGCCTCCTAGGGAGACAAGAGAGGAACAACCTCGCTCGTCTGCCTCCAGATACACCTCGGCGTCCTACGTGGCCAGGTACGCGAGGGAATCTGAATGGAGAGAGCGCCCGGCCTCTTATCGGTCACATTCCCCATCGTACCGGGATCGGTACCATCGTGGCCCGAGTCGCTGGGAGACCTTCCGGAGGTCCCGGTCACCTCGTCGACAGCGCGAATCGCGCTCGCCTAGAGGGGACGAGGCTCGGTACCGTCGACGCCGAAGCCGATCTCCGTCGGACCGCCGCTCCTTCAGCCGCTCTCCCTCTCCTCGATATCATAGGGCGAGGGAGCCTTCACCTCGGTATCGGGCGATATCGCCACCTCCTAGGGTCACGGCAACGGCGACGCGCCCTACGGAGTCGGTGGTGACTGAGCGGGCTACGACGACATCAGCCTGCCAGACTACCCCTGTCACCACTACGAAGGTGAAGTCGGTAGTCAGCCGGCCCAAGCGGGACGCTGCTGCTACCACCGCCCCGGCTGCAGAGAAGCCTAGGAAGGCAACACCTGTGGCGACTGCGAAGGAGCCGGAAAGCGAGCGGCGAGAGGACTCACCGACCTCAGAGTCGTACGACTCGAGTGCGGAATCAGAGGTGTCTGAGGCGGCCTCCCAGGAGTCTCCTCCGCTGGGATTCGGGGACCCGATCCCAGATTCTGCTCCAGAGGACGTCCACCAGTTCTCTGCGATGCTGCTCCGCATGGCTACTACCCTCGGCCTTAAGATCGCCGATGCGGAGCCGGAGGACGACGATCCAGCCTTCTCTGTCTTCGAGGAGAAGCGACCTTCCACGGCCCCGCTGCCTCTCCTGCCCCGGGTATCCAGACTGGTGAAGGCCGCCTGGGATAGGCCGGCCTCGGCTCAGCCGATACCGCAGCGGTTGGAACACCTCTACAGAGTGCAGAAGGATAACGCCGGTTATCTCTTTAATCACCCTGCACCGAACTCTGTGGTGGTCGAGTCGGCACAGACGAAAGGCTCCGGCAGGCAACACACCACCCCGCCGGACAAAGAGGGCAGGAAGTTGGACGCCTATGCAAGAAGGTTCTATTCCGCCGCCTCCTTGCAGATCAGGCTGTCCAACACTCAGGCTTGCCTCGCGGCATACCTGAAAAAGGTGCTCGATCGCCTGCAACCGGCGATGGAGGCGGTACCGGAGGACATCCGCCAAGCGTCCTCCGTGATCTTCAACGAGGCCATCTCCATCGCTCGGCAGCAGATGGCCTCCTCCAGGCACGCAGTGGAGATTGCCTCCCGGGTCATGGCGGGATCCGTCGGCCTGCGCCGCCATGCTTGGCTGCGACCGGCCGACATCCAGGAGGACACCAGAAGGAGGATTGAAGATCTCCCCTTCGACGGTGAGGGCCTATTCAATTCGTCCACCGACGAAGCTTTGGACAATCTCGTTAAGGCGAGACTTACCACCAAGAAGATCGGGCTACAGCCGGCCACGCAAGCCCGCAGGGCCTCCACCTTCCGCCCATCCTGGCGACGATCTTCCACCTCGTCGTTCCAGCGTTCGGCCCAGTCTGGACAGTCAAGACCGTCCTCCGGCTCATCGGCCAGACGCACGATTAGGCGACGCCCGGCTTCGTCCAAGAAGTCCTCCTCCGAGACAAAGTCTCGGTTTTGACGTGCCTGGCAGGACCTACCAATACCCACTCTTCAGCCTACCATCAGCGCTCGGAGACCGACCGACTCTTGCTCGACATCTCGCGGAGTGGCAGTGTGTCACTACGGACTCTTGGGTGCTTTCCATCGTCCGTCTTGGCTACGCCATCGAGTTTCTCGATATTCCTCCTCGAGGCGTTTACTATTCCACGCCGTCGAGTCCGGCCCTCCTGGAAGAGATCCAATCCCTCCTCCAGAAAGGGGCGATCGAGCAGCTCCCGCAAGAGGCCAAGACCACCGGCTTCTTCTCCAGGTACTTCACGGTACCGAAAGCCGACGGTACCCTCCGGCCGATCCTAGACCTCAGAGGGGTGAACTACTACATCCGCCCCAAAAGGTTCAAGATGGTCACGATACCGTCGATCCTGCCCTTCCTACATCGAGGGGACTGGTTCGCCTCCATCGATCTCCGAGACGCATACTTCCATATCGCCATTCGCCCGCAGCACAGACGGTACCTCCGCTTCGCGGTCGACGACACCTGTTACCAGTACAAGGTGCTGCCGTTCGGACTCTCGACTGCCCCAAGGGTCTTCACCAAGTGCATGGCCCCGGTGGTATCCTTCCTGCGGACGAAGGGTGCTTCTGTCTTCCCTTACCTCGACGATTGGCTGTTGGTGGCGTCCTGCAAACAGAGACTTTACCACGACGTCCACATGACGTTGTCACTCCTGACCCGCCTTGGTGTACGGGTGAATCCGAAGAAGTCCCACCTCGAGCCGGCGAGGATCTTGGACTTCATCGGGGCGACGCTCGACTCGACCTCCGCCAGGGCGTACCTACCAGAGTCTCGAGCCCAAACCCTGATCCGGGCCGCCGCTCACGCGCGAACGGCCCCGACGTTATCTGCGAGAAGCGTCCAGCAGCTCTTGGGCTACATGGCTGCGACGACCCTGTGACATATCTCGCCAGGCTGAGAGCGAGACCTCTTCAACACTGGTTCGTCCGCATATTCGACCCCCTGCGAGACGAACAGACTCTCCGACTACAGCTGCCGGGAGACGTCCGCTCATCCCTCCGATGGTGGCAGTCGCGACGCAATCTCATGTCAGGGATGCCTTTCCAACAGCCGACACCGAAGGTGACGGTAACGACCGACGCCTCCCTGTATGGATGGGGTGCCCACTGCGGCGATCTCAGAGTCCGCGACAGATGGACCGACGACGAGACCGCTCTCCATATCAACGCGCTGGAACTACTCGCCGTCTTGAAAGCGCTACGGGCGTTCCGCCACGTCGTAGCGGGGCGGACGGTCCTGGTTCTGACGGACAATACCACCGCAGTCTGTTACATCAACAGACAAGGAGGGACTCACTCCACAGCCCTGCTCAACATTGCGCTCGACTTGTGGGAATGGTGCATTCGCCTGCATACGCATCCCGTGGCAGTTCACCTGGCCGGGCAGGAGAACACCACGGCAGACGCCCTCAGCAGGGACACCTCATCCCATCACGAATGGTCTCTCTCCGGAGAGGCGTTCAGACTGATTCGGGACCGCTGGGGCGAACCATCGATCGACCTCTTCGCGACCAGGGAAAACGCGAAGTGTCGCCGATTCTGTTCCAGAGCGGGCCACGATCGTGCCTCCATCGGGGACGCTTTCCAGTTTCCGTGGACCGGGGAACTCCTCTACGCGTTCCCGCCGTTCCCGCTGCTCGGCCGGACGATATCGAAGATCCTCGCCGACCGAGCCGACACGATCCTGGTAGCCCCGTACTGGCCGAGGCAACATTGGTTCGCACCCCTGCTACAAGCCGCACGAGACGACCTGCTCCGGTTGCCACCGACACCGGACCTGCTCTCGCACTCCGGCGGCCGAGTCCTCCATCCGGACCTGCCACGCCTGGCCCTCCATGCCTGGAGGATATCGCACTAGACGATCCCGTGCTCGGTACCGTCCTCGTCGCGGCCAGGAAGGAATCCACCCGTCGCAACTATCAATACAAGTGGCGACGCTTCCTGACCTTCGCTAACGAGAGGAGGGAGCCGGTATCGCCTGCGGGGCTCTCTACCGTCCTGCACTTCCTCCTGCACCTCCGGCAACAGGGGCTGGCGTTTCCATCCCTGAAGGTGTATCTCTCCGCGATCGTGGCATACCAACCGCCACGATCGGCTGCCTCGGCCTTCTTCAGGAACGATACCGTTAAGCGGTTCCTGAAAGGACTTCATCATCTCTACCCGCCGGTATCGCCGCCGCTACCGCCGTGGTCCCTCTCGCTGGTGCTCTCGCAGCTGACAAAGCCGCCCTTCGAGCCGATGGCGACCTCGGATGATAGGCTTCTCACCATGAAAACTGCCTTCTTGGTAGCGGTGACCTCAGCGAGGCGAGCGGGTGAGATCACAGCTCTTCGATCCGATGAGCCCTTCACGGTCTTCCACAGAGACAAGGTGGTCCTGAGACCTGACATCTCGTTCCTGCCTAAGGTGGTGTCCAGTTTCCATCTCAACCAGGACATCATCCTGCCTGCCTTCTTCCCGAACCCGACGACACCGTTGGAGCGGTCTCTCCACTCCCTGGACGTGCGTCGGGCCGTGGCCTTCTACATGGACAGGACTGCTTCCTTCCGACAGACGCCGCATCTCTTCGTTTGCTATGGGCGACGTCGGAAGGGCCTCAAAGTGTCCACCCAGCGCTTCTCCAAATGGGTGGTGAGGACTATTCAACTGGCGTATGAGCTCGCGAGGAAGCCTCCGCCAGTCCTGCTTCGAGCCCACTCCACCAGAGCGGTGGCTACTTCTGCGGCCCTCCTGCGAGGAGTTGACCTGCATGAACTCTGCCGTGTGGCGACCTGGTCCCAACCATCGACCTTCGTGCGCCACTACAGGCTCGACTGCCGGTCGCGCAGAGATGCCCGGTTTGGACGTGAGGTGTTGACTTCCGTGTTGTAGGACCTGACCCGCCGTCCGACCGGTAAGCTACACAGTCTCCTAGTGTATGAAGGCACAGAGACCACGAAGAAGAAGAACAGGTTGCTTACCTGTAACTGTGGTTCTTCGAGTGGTCATCTGTGCCATCATACACACCCGCCCTTCCTCCCCTCTCTTTCAGGTTCCTGTAGGTTCTACGGCGGACGACAGAACTGAGGAGAGACCGTTGCTCGGCGGGAGGAGCATGCGCAGTACCGGCGTGGGGGAGGGGTTCCCGCCAAGCGAACAAGCTCTAGAAGTTTCCGAACGCTACCGCGCAGGCGCTAAAGCTCCTAGTGTATGATGGCACAGATGACCACTCGAAGAACCACAGTTACAGGTAAGCAACCTGTTCTTCATAGCTTTCCCTATGTACACACTGACAGAATTCTTAAGCATTTGGCTAAAGAACCTTCCATTCTCCAAAAACCAGCAACTATGGAGTTAACTTCTAAAGGAGAAGGGAGGGGCTACAGGGAGGGGAAAGGGAGGCAGGCAAAGGAATGCTGCTCTTCTCAACCCCCTTCCTGCTCCAAAACTTGAGCTAAGTAACATCGAGGTAAGAAAAAGTCTCCTATATTCAACTCCTTTTTCAAAAGCTTGCTGCTTCCTTTTTTTTTTTTCTCCTGAAAGTCCTTTGACTTTTGAAGTGCCAGCCCATGGGATACTCCCTCTGCCTCTTGCAGAGTGATTTTCTTTCCAGTTGATTGAATCACCGACCTGTGCATTTGGAGAAAACATTGAAACCCTATTGTTTCCTCACTATTTCTCATTAACACCTAGGGCTTGCTTCATCATTTCCATACTGACTTAATTTCTGCTATTTCCAAGCCTCTGGCTAAATAAACTTCTAGCCTAAAAACAGCCAGCAACCATATGGTTAAATCTGAGAGCCTGAAGAGGAGGGGCTGTGGGGAGATGGCTTCAAGCACCGAAAGATAATCAGAGAGAGGAATAAACCATTTTCCTTTCCTGGAATTTTTCCTACACATATTAAAGTACAAATGGCACAGAAATAGTAAAGTTTCCACTTAACCCTTTCATGAAGTTTTCAACATGCATTGAAGCAGAGTCTGAAGCAGTGTCTGTCAACTGCCACCCTCCACCCAGATTTCTTCCCAAACGACAACACACAGTAGGGGTGGGGGTGAGCTGAGGGTAGGGGGTCCCAACAGCTCGAAACAATGAGGTAGACACCTTTCAGACTCGCTGACTTACGCAGCCGGAAGTTCCGACGGTCTGCACTAAGAAATGCAACGATCATTCTCTCATTATTACACGCATACGCTTTCAGACAACAAACACAGCCTCCCACCACCGTTTACCAGACTTGAAGAGACGTCTCTTTACCGAAGTCTTTGTGGCTTCACTCACGGCCCCACTAGCCATGAGTTACTAGGGCGAGACTTAGAGAGGTGATCAAGCTCTCTCTTTCCCTTGAAAACGCAAGGGAGTCAACTTCACCAATTAGCCGGGGGAGGCCTTATGCTTTCTGCGTGACCAGAGTCCGTTGACTGGAAAACGCTGCTGCCAGGGAAACCACCCCGCTCAAAGCCAAACCTCTTCGACCAAAAGCAGTCGAGGGCGCCCTGGGTTTCGCCAAGAGGGGGGGCAGCGACCCTAGCACTCAAGCGTCCGTCAAGGGGGGCTCCAAAGCCCCTTCTCTCAATTTCCCGGCCAATGCACCAAAATGTTGTGGCAAGGAAATGATGAAGACCTTCAGGTTGTTCCATCACAGAAAGCTTTATTTTCCAAACCATTTATTTACTGCGCAGGGCAAGCAGCGGATATACAATGTCCAAAACTGCCGGCCCCGATTGATTAAAACACTTAGTTCTTATACCTTTGGTCAACAACGTCAGCCATCAATCACATTTCTAGTCTACGTCGGCCATTACATTTGGAGCTTAATACCACCCCCAAAACAAGGGAACAAAGGCCCCAGTCACCAGATAATACAAAGAAGAGGCAGAGAGAGTATGCCTGACTCCCTTTTACTTCCCAGGCACCTAAGCATAGCATTACAAGGCCAATCATACTTTTAAACTGAGATAAGGCAGGGACATCTGCTGTCCAATTCACTTATTTTTCTACTCATGCAATACTTCTCTGAATTTAACTCCTTCAGCACAATGTAGTTATCCAGGTTTTACGGAAGGCAGGGACAGACATTGGATTACATGACACCTTTATTACACTGGTTGCACTGGTTGCTGGCATTTTTCTAAGGCTAATATAAAGGGCTAATTTTAACCTTTAAAGCATTAAGTAGTTTGGGACCAACTTACTGAAAGAACTGCCTTTCCCCATCAGATAATCTTCACTTTAAGACCACTAACATATGTTCTTCTTACTTGCCTGCTTTCTGACTGCTTAGAAGGAAGAGGGGCTTTATCAGCAATGTCCCTGTGCCTCTGGTGAGGGCTGCTGTCTGTGGGCTATTACGACTCTGAATATTTATCAGTTCTCTTTGATTTTGACTGTGCTTTGTTGATCTAGTTTTGGCTTTCAGCTGCATATGTGTCATACTGTCTGGAATGTTTGTCATTGTTGGGGGATATTGTTGATTTTATTAATGTTGTATATGCTTTATGATGATACTGGATTTTATTACATGAGCTCTCTTGAGTGAGCTTTTGTCCTTGAAGGTGATGTGCATTATTTTACTAATAGTATACAGAAAGGCATAGATAAATCAGGTGCTGCTGAATATCTCCTCATGTGCATGGAAACAGATTATCTTAGGCCATTTCCGCACTAGACTGTTATAGTGCTATTATTCCACTTTCAACATCCTATGGAATCCGGGGTTTGCAGTTTAGGGAGGGACCTCAGGACCCTCCCTAAACTGCAAACCCTAGGATTCTGTAGGATGTTGAAAGTGTAATAATAGCACTATAACAGTCTAGTGCAGAGACGGCCTTAGATTATCTTGTGAGTGACATATACTGTAGATTTATTTGCATATTCAAGCTATTTCCACAGCATGGAAATATGTATATGTTTGTATTGATATCC
The DNA here is from genome assembly GCA_948474755.1 of Ctenosaura bakeri. Lineage (NCBI taxonomy): Eukaryota > Metazoa > Chordata > Lepidosauria > Squamata > Iguanidae > Ctenosaura > Ctenosaura bakeri. The sequence goes on from CAOLHI010001266.1 coordinate 253,700, forward strand.
AGCCAGTGGAATGTGTGTGTCTTCAATCATTACTGACTTACGGTGACCTTAAGGCAAACCTATCATGGAGTTTTCTTTGCAAGGTTTGTTCAGAGGGGCTTTGCCTTTGCTTGTCTCTGACACTGAGAAAGTTTAACTTTCCTAAGTGGATTTCCATGGCTGAACAGGGACTCAAACCCTAGTCTTCAGCATTGTAGTCCAACACTCAAACCGTGCTGGCTCCTATTCAGTGGTAAATTTTGAAAGGCAAATGCTTATCAGAAGAGTCCCCAAAGCCATGCCCCAAGGAGAGTGCAAACACAGGGATTTGTGTTGATCCATAACTGTGAGATAAAGAGAGAAAGAGAGAGGGAGGGAGGGACTTTTGCATTATAACAGAGATCACTCCCACCAAAAGGTTTTCAAGGTAAAAAGCATTCAAGAGCAATTTACCATTTCTGCTTTCTCTGCAGTACTAACTTTTTTAGAGACAGATAAATGGTGGTGCCACTGCCATTGTCTCTGAAAGAGCTTCTGCCAGTGTCCACCTCCCCCAACTGCTGCTGCCTAGTAGCTATTTGGCACATATAGTCTGACTCCTGACTTGTGACAGCCTACCAGTGGCAATGCCACCATCAGCATAGCCTCTTATTTCACTGGAGCATGCAGTCCTTTCACCATGGAAAGGCAGGTACTTTGCAAGACCTGAGCAGGGCAGTTGCTGAGTCAGGCTCTTAAGGTCTCTCATTCATGGAATCACCATAAATTAAAGTCAACTCAATGGATAATAACAACAAAGCACCCATCAATATGTTAACTCCACCCCACCCAAGCTATTTTGAGGATTGCACCAAAGTTCAGAGGAGATAGGAAAGCCAGATGGAAGTAGCAGTCCATGTCATGGTCCCTGCTGGCACAGGCAACTTTTGAGCCTCTGGAAGCACTGTGAATCCAGTCTATGCTTTAGTCTGAACTTTAAAAGAGCCATCCAAGGTGCTGGGCCTATTTGGAGATAGGTTTCAGCACCATGAAAAGTTTCTTTAAAGTTTAAAGACTAAAGGCCAGAGTGGATTCCATTCTCCACTTACCTGGAAGCCGCCAGCCGCCAGTGCTGTAAGTCCTGGCTGTGCTGCAATGTTGTACCCAGGAGGAGATCCAGCAATAACATTTAAGGCTGGTTTCATTCTGGAGAAGAACTGCCAAAGATGGGCAGGATTTTCAGATCTGTTGTTCCTTGGTTTGCTTGCTTGAAGTCACAAAGGAAAGATGAAGAGGGTTGATCCAAGTTAAGAAAAGATTAGATCTCATGAATGTTATTTTTTAAAAAGAAAAAAAATCTGCATATCCAAGTGTTTCTCTGACGGATGATCAAACATTTGATATAGTAAGAACCAAGCACTTGGTGTGGTAAATACCAGACTCTTTAGTTGCTTTCTTGAGGCTCTTATTGTAGCCCTACTTTGCTGGATTTCAAATCAGGCACAAAAATGTGCCAAGATTGTTCTCATATTTGCCCCTATTGCTTCCCTGTATATGCCGAACTTGTCTAAACTGAGTAGCTCACTGGAATTCATACCCTCCAATAGCCTTTATTTTAGAGCCAGTGTGATGTTGTAGTTACAAGACTTGCTTCAGATTGAGAGACTTGATTCAAGTCTTCACTAAATTATAAAACTCAAAGTGCTACTTTACCATCTCTCTCTTAGCCTGGCCTCTCTCTTAGCCTGGTTCACCTCACAGAATTGCTGAGTGGATAAAGTGGAGAGCAAGAGAGCCATGTAGGCTGCCTTGAGTTTACTGGGGGAGAGAGTAGATAGAAATGTAACTAATAAGTATAGCAGCTATTTTTCCCCATGGCAGGTTGCACCTTTTTAGGTACGGCTTTCTTCAGAATGAAAATTATGCGATTTACACATGCGGTATTTTAGTTAAGGTACACAGAAGTGAAATTAATGAGACACACACAGAGAGAGAGAAAGCTTCAACTCTAATTAAAATCTTCAGGCCAATAGCAAGAAAAAGCAGCCTGTGTTGAAACATTTGGCTTATTTCTTACCATTCCCTTTAACATTGTGATCAAAATGCTGCATCCATACAGTAGAATACATTAGCAGTCTTCCCCAGTAACCTGAAGGGAACAGGCTGGCATTGCCAGTAGGGACTCCGATTTTATGGAGGCCAAAGGTTTGGGCTGGAAACCAGAGCTTAGTCTTGTCACATCCATGATAATCTGACTGGTCAGTGAATTGCTGCATTAAGTGTGCAAGATAGCAGACAATCAATTTTCTCACCCTGTTGCCCATTACTTTTATAAAATGCTTGCAAGGGAAGTTTTCTGAGAACAGTATTAATAAGGTAGCCCTTCATTGACATTATAAACAACAGTTTCGGAAAGCAGCAAGGAAGGATGGTATAATTTTTCCTCACTCTCAGGTTGTGTACTTTTAGTAATTGCTTGCAGTAGCCTTGCCCTTGAACAGTTCTTGAATGTAAAATCTAGGCTCCTGGGAAAGCAAGCTTTGCAAAAGGATGTGTAAATATTCCGGATAGACACAAGCAATCCTAATGTGTTCTGCTCCATGACTGGTTTCTTTTTTAAAAAAGACTGTCTAGTATATGATCAAAACCCAAATGTCAGATGACAGTCAAGGTACTAATTAGGCAAGGCAAATTAACGGCTGGCTAATGATTAATGGATGGTACCAAGACCTCTCCCTAGCTTCTTGGTCAGAGGAGTTTGGTTTTTAGGTTTTTTTAAAGTTCAAATTTATTTTTAAGGGCATGCCAGATCTTTTTTCACAGATCATTAAAGCCCATTTGCTGCTCCCAAATTTTGGACTAAAAGCATTTCATCATTTCAAGCAGCGGGAGTGAGGGGAGGCGATGGCTTGTCATCTTGACTGCTGTCATATCAGATGCCCTGTGATGCACATACCTGCTTCAGGATGAATCCTGAAAATTAATTAGATATAACTGAATGCAACAGAATATTAAATCAAAGCAATGGAATTCCTCCTGTTCTTCCCCCAGAAATGTCTGGGTTTTCCAAATCCTACAATTTAAAAGCTTCATTTTTGCCTGTCCAAGGCTTACAATTCACCTTGTCAGCTGCACCTTGTTTTGACACATACACACAGAGTACATTTCATTCTTGTCATTTTATCGGTCAGCTTTATATCTTTCAAATATTATGGGTGAAGACAGATGTAATATTTGTGGATCTGGAATGGGTTTGTCAGCATTGCCACCATATTCTGTGCAAACATACCTTTTCCTCTCTGTATTTGAGGCTGAGAGGCAAAGAGGGAAGAATAAGTAGTCTTGGAAAGTTTTCAGTGAAAAGCCAGTTATGAATGATACCCTTTAAGCCCTGGTGTAATTTTTGAACTGGAATTACAGCATTTATGAATGTATACATAGACATATGTAGAGCTTAGAAAATCTACTTTTTCAGATTACAGCTTCCAGCATCCCTGCAGCCAGCATTGCCACTGGCCATGCTACTTGTGGGATTCTAGTATTTGCATTCCCCAAAAGTAATAATTCCAAACAGTGGTTCAATGAAGTATTATCATACTTTAAAATGAAAAGACAGACAGCCTGCTTGAAAGTGGGTGGCAGCAAGACAGATGGCCCAGTGTCCAACCTGACACAATGTATATTTGTCATGTGAGCTGTAAAGCCAAGAACAATCCTGGCTCATGCTGTGCGAGGATTCTGTTAGGAAACATTCTATCTTTTTTCTTCCTGTGTTCAGCAAGGATTATTAAATATAAGAGAGGTGGTGTGGTATACTGGGTGAGAGATTTGGGCTATGTGACTGAGGCCGAAATCTTTGCCCAGGAGAGCTTGGAAAAGTTATTTTTCAAAGGATTGCTTTCCATCTCCTTGGTGCTTCCAGTCATCATAGCCAGTGGCCTTTTCTAGGTCCTACTGCTTGCCTAGGAAGATGTCACCTTTGCTCTTCCTGAAAGGAGGTTGAATGAGACCAAGGTCATTTCGCACTACACTGCTATAGTGCTATTATTCTACTTTCGAAATCCTGTGGAATTCTGAGGTTTGTAGTTTACTGAGGCCAAAGAGCTCTCTGGCTGAGAATTCTAAATGCTCCTCCCTAAACGGCAAAGCCCAGGATTCCATAGGATGTTGAAAGTGGAATTATGGCACTAGAACAATGTAGTGCAGAAATTGCCAAAGGTGCACTCAGTTTCACTCTCCCTCCCCCTCCCCTTCTTATACTTACATGCTTGCTTTAATAGAACGCTTCCTGGTATATCAAGCCACGATTAAAATTTGATTTACAGTCTACATTTGGAAGGATCATCTATCAGGGTAAAATGAGGTATGCACCTCAGAGCATGTGCAGAGTGCTGATAAGGAAGCAGTGCCCAACTGCAACCAGTTGCTCCAGTCAGGGAAAAAACACCTCGCAGACTCAAAGCAATAAGGCTTAGTGCTGTTTATTCAACAAAGCACATAAGATAAGCATTAGGGCTTCTGGCAGCAAGCTTAGAAGCAAAGAACTTCAGGCACAAAAAACAGCAGAGCAGAAGACATACAGCATCGCCAGAGGCAGTACAAAAATAGCCAACAGCAGTATGACCAAAGGCAAAATGATCTAAGGCAAATTACATTGTCACACCTAAACCTTTTTACAGGCTTAACCACATCCCAGGCCATATGAGGTGACCTAATTGCACTAATAGCATCCAGCCTCCTCATGTTTGGTGCTCTCTGATGAGATAAGACCTTTTGAGGTCATTCCCTTGCAGCTGTGCTTCAAGGTTGCATCACCTCATCTCTCTGTCCACTTTGAAAAACATTTCCTGGTCACACCACATTCACACTCTGAATGCCCTGACAGTACAGTTTCCACTTCAGAGCTCACAGCAAACAAACAGGTGTTCTGTTATGCCAAGACTGCAACCAAGGGAGCAGGGAATGGAAGTTGAGGAGGAGTCAGTGCAGCCCCCCAGAAAACATGATGGCTGAATGCAGAGCTGAATATCTGTTGTTCCATTGGAATCCTACCATACCCATTTCTGTGATGGCATTAGATTATTAACGCTCTCTATCACACTCTTTTGACATATGCAGATGAGTGGCGTCATTCACACTGTTCTTTCCTCCACATTACAGCGTCACTGGGGAGTCCTTCTCCCCACCCCACGCCTCAAAATTGGTCTGGGGGTTATTGGGCAGAGGTCTCCTTGGGAGTAGCTGATGTGGGGGGACAACCTGGGAATGCCCACCCCATGCCTGCTACTGGATCAGCTATAGAAGGAAGCACTATGAGGAAACCACACTCCCACAGCTAACTGGATTGTTGCAGGAATGGGGGTCATTAAAGCATTAATCACAGCATACAAAAAGGGCACATTTCAAATGGATTGCAGTGCAATAGCTGCTGGTGAGCAATGACATAGTGCAGTACAACTCTCCTGATAATGCATTGCTTTGGTAGTACGACAGTTTGGTGTGATAATGCACTCAGTCTAACCCACTTCACAGCATTGTTGTGATAAAATGGGTTTACCTGTGACTTCCAACAAAGAATGTGGTGATACAAATGTGATCAAAGAAAATATAAAGGGGAAATGTCTAATTATTGGTTTTTCTTTTGTATTACCAATCATGTTGAAAACAATTGCCTAGAAGATAAAGGAATTATCTTCTGTTGCAGGGGGCTCAGACATCTCCTGTCTTCTAGAATGTGGCCCACAGTTCCGATCCTAAACTGTTAGAATTGATTAAGAGATGCATCACTTAGCTAATGAAATCCAAGACTATAAAGACAGCAGAGAGCAGTCAGTCAACTTTGTTGCTGTGCAGAGGAATCAGGACATATTTATGGCGTGCGGTGGGGTTCAGTTGAAAATATCTTAGAATCATGGAATCATAGAATTATAGAAATCTAGAGTTGGAAGAGACCACACAGGCCATCCAGTCCAACCCCCTGCCATGCAGGAACACCCTCAAAGCAATCCCGACAGATGGCCATCAAAGCCTCTGCTTAAAAACCTCCAAGGAAGGAGACTCGACTACACTTCGAGGCAGCAGATTCCATTGCCGGACAGCCCTGACTGTCAGAAAGTTCTTCCTGAGGTTCAGGTGGAATCTCCTTTCCTGCAGCTTGAATCCATTGCTCCTTGTCCTGATCTCTGGAGCAGCAGAAAACAAGCCCTCTCCTTCCTCTATGTGGCATCCCTTCAAATATTTAAACATGGCTATCATGTCCCCTCTTAACCCTCTCTTCTGCAGACTAAACATACCCAGCTCTCTAAGTCTGTCCTCATAGGGCATGGCTTCCAGGCCTCTCACCATTTTGGTCACCCTCCTCTGGACTTGCTCCAGCTTGTCAATATCCTTCTTGAATTGGGGTGCCCAGAACTGGACACAGTATTCAAGATGGGGTCTAACCAAAGCAGAGTAGAGTGGTACCAGTACCTCCCTCGATCTAGACACCATACTCCTATTGATGCAGCCAAGAATTGCATTGGCTTTCTTGGCTGCCGCATCACACTGCTGACTCACGTTCAGCTTGTGGTCTATGAAGACTCCTAGATCCCTTTCACACGTACTTCTATCCAGCCACATGTCCCCCATCCTATATTTCTGTATTCCATTTTTTCTACCTAAGTGTAGGACCTTACACTTCTCTCTGTTGAATTTCATTTTGTTCGCCTTGGCCCAGCTCTCCAATCTATCCAGGTCATTTTGAATTTTGATCCTGTCCTCTGGCATATTAGCAACCCCTCCCAATTTGGTATCATCTGCAGATTTGATGAGCGTGCCCTCTATTCCTTCATCCAAGTCATTGATAAAAATGTTGAACAGCACTGGGCCCAGGACAGAACCCTGTGGCACCCCACTAGTCACTTCTCTCCAGGATGAAAAGCAGCCATTTGTGATCACCCTTCGGGTTCGGTCGGTCAACCAATTACAAATCCAACTAACAGTAGCCCTGTCCAGCCCACATTTTACCAGCTTCATTGCAAGAATGTCATGGGGAACTTTGTCGAAGGCCTTACTGAAATTGAGATATGCTACATCCACAGCATTCCCTTCATCTACCAAGCTAGTAAGTCTATCATAAAAAGAGATAAGATTAGTCTGGCATGACTTATTTTTGAGAAATCCATGTTGACTTCTCGTGATTACCGCGTTGCTTTCTAAATGATTAGAAACTGACTGCTTAATGATCTTCTCCAGGATCTTTCCGGGTACTGATGTCAGGCTGACTGACATCTTCTTTCCTCTTTTTGGCTGATTTTTTTTTATCAGCAACTAAGATGAAAGTTGTTTGTCTGACAGCAGAATCAAAAAGTACAGTGATGGTTGGGGTGGGGAGAATCAAACAGCTACAGAATATGAATACCCTGTTTTTAAATGCATTTGCTTGAAGGGAAAACAAGCAAGAAACGAAATATAGCCATACTAACACAAAAGACACATGCACACACAGCCAAAAGGTATCACAGAGCCATTTCACATCTGACTGCCTTTGATTTCCCAACTTAATGGACCAGATTCTGGAATATAAGGAAGGATTGTAGGTTGTTAATGATGTTGGTTCAAGTATCATTTATTCTTTCTCTCAGAATGACTTCCTCCTGTTTGCTAATCATCTGTCATCTGTCTCATCAACACTTTGTATCCTGGGCTGTAGAAACCTGTGTTTTCTATGTAATTGGCTGGCAATCTCCTGAAGGACTTGGAATTTGTTAGTTATTTAACCACCAAAGAAACGGAGGAAAAGCTATTGGGAACACTAAAATGAAGCAGTTCTGAATTTAGTCAGAATAATCAAATACGGAGGATCAGGATTATGTTCCAAAGTTTTGCAAGGGAGTATATGATTCTTACCTTTTGAATAGTATTGAAAATGAAGCTAATAATGAGGTTTTAACAGAAGCTTCTGCTGGTCAAAGCAGCAGGGGAAAATGAAGGTTGGGGATAACCTTCTTCAGTAGACTGCAGGGATGTAACAGATTTGGAAGACTAATGGGAAGGATGTGAGTAGACAAAATGAAACATGACGAGACACACAAAAAAGAGGGGTGTAGGAAGGTATGAGCTTTTGATGCATTCCAGAGGAAGAAATGGTAGCTTTTCATATTTGTTTATCACTGTAAGGCTAATGGGGGGGTGGGAATCTGAATCAAAATCACTCACTTTTTATGAATATAAGGTATGAAAGAAAGAATAGTCTTAGCGTACATAGTAAAAAAAAATGAAGAATACATTCAGGAGAAATATATATATTTAATATATTATATAAGATGCAAATACAAATATGAAGAATGAGGCAAGCATCATGTCATTTGTAAAATTATATACAGACACAGTAGGCTTGATCCAAACTCCGTTCTTAGGCCATTTCTGCACTAAACTGTTATAGTGCTATTATTCTACTTTCAACATCCTATGAAATCCTGAGGTTTGCCTTGAGGCCCCTCCCTAAACTGCAAACCCCTGGATTCCATAGGATGTGGAATAATAACACTATAACAGTCTAGTGTGGAAATGGCCTTAGAGAAGATTTACTGAAATCTGTGGAACTTAACATAAGTACCATTGATTCAAACTGGTCCACTCTCAGTATGATTAACTTGGATCTGATTCAATGAAAGTGAATCAGAAAAACATTACAATAAAGGCATGCCTCTGTGAAATACAATATAGGTAAAGAATGAGTGAGAGTCAGCGTGCTGTAGTAGTTTGAGTGTTAAACTAGAATACTAGGAGACCAGGGTTTAAATCTTGGTTTGGCCAGATAAAGGCAAGAAGAAACCCCCTCTGAACCAATCTTGCCAAGAAAACCCCATGATAGGTTCACGGTCGGGTCATTGTAAGTTGGAAATTATGTGAAGGTGCTCGACAATAAAGAGTTAAAATATTGTCTATACTTGTAATTACACCTGATCTTTCCATCTCAAAAATGATATCATAGAGCTGGAAAAGGCACAGATAGGGGCAAGTGACATTGTCAAAGAACTGAAGAATTTTTATTATAAAGAAAGTCTTTTTAAAATATTTGGGGGAAGTCTTCAAAATTATGAATGGTTTGCAAGGCAGGAAACAGAGAAATATTTATATACTAATTTACATTCCCTATAACACCAGGACTCTGAGTATCCAAATAAAATTAAATCCCAATAGATTTAGAAAAACAATTTTAATTTGTTATGTAAATCCAGTGTGGGTTACAAAACCAAACCTTTTAAGCTGTGGGAACAATCTTCAGGAATAGAGTATTAATTTTACCAGGCATTTGGTCTGTGCTGAATTTTTTTCCGTTTCATTTTGTTTTGGTTTTAATGTAGTGACCCCTGTTTTACTGGCTCTTTTTATGCTCTAGAATCATCATCATCATCATCATCATCATCATCATCATCATCCTTATTTATACCCTCCTTTTTCCTGTTAAGGACTCAAAGCAGCTTAAAATAATTTAAAAAATAGTTAAAAATCATAGAATACATTAAGTTAAAACACAAATTAAAAAAATTAGCCAACAGCTATAGCAGAATTGGTTGTAAACATTATAGTATTAATTGCAAGCTGCCTTGATAGCTCTTGCTGGGGTTTAAAAGTAGCTCTGGTGGCGCAGTGGTTAAATGCCAGTACTGCAAGCCACAAGGTTGTGAGTTCGATCCTGCCGGGCTCCAAGGTTGACTCAGCCTTCCATCCTTTCGCAGGTCGGTAAAATGAGTACCCAGCTTGTTGGGGGCATGTATAGAACTGTTTCGAAATACATGCTATTTGTAAGTTGTTTGCCGCCTCGATCCATATGGAGAGGTGGGATACAAATAAATAAATAAATAAAAAGTAGAGTATAACATTAAAAAAAATTAAAGTAGCTTACACATTTAAGGACCACAAGATGTGATATCTATTGGCTTAGGTGCCCTTAAACGAGCATTTTACAAATTCATAGAGTACCTCAAGTGGTATAATTCATGAAAGGCAGTGTATACCTTTGCATATCAGGTATTGTGGGCTACCAGAGACGAAGGCTCAGAGCCTGAAAGGGTTACTTTTTTATATGACCAGCCAGAATAGCCAGTGGGCATGCTGGCTGGTAGATTCTGGGAGCTGTAGTACAAAAAGAAACTTTTCTAAGCTCTGGGAGGTTATCGCTTCCAATCCTGTCTGGAGGAGAAAATCAGCAGGCTGCTGGGTTAAAAAGGGTACTGGACAAAAAAACTTTTTGTCTGATCCAGAAAGATGTTCTTATAAGAGGACTCTGTTAACCCCAGACCACCACAAAACCGTAATTCATAGTGCCATCAGTGTCAGTACACATTTGTAGTCTGTTTCCTCCTCACTGTGGAACAAGCAGTTTTCAAATGTAAGCTATAAAACATTGGCTTTAGAACAATGGCTCTGGAAAATGCTCCTGCTTGCAATAATTCTTAAATTAGTGGCTGGAGCCACTTCTTTTCTTGGCTAACTGGAAGAGATTTGTAGGCACAAGAATGGATTTGGCATTGAGCTCAAAGCACACTTGACTGATTTATACTTTTTGGTGAAGTATATCTCTAGGCCAGCCCAATGTAAAAAGAATCTGGAGGATAAGCATTTGGTTCTGTCAAGTACTGGCTGTCACAGACACCTTGAATGAATGTATCCAAAAGCCAGTGTTACTGAACAGCAAAAACAGGATTTGTAGAGATTACATAGTGCTCTCATCTCTTCCACTGAAATATTCTTTGACACTGGGAAGGTAGATAACACCATGTAAAACAAGAGGAGTTAGAGTTCATCCAGCAAGATAGCTTGTAACCCAAATATTTTCTATCTGAATTTACAATACATCTGACCCTATTGCTTTATATAAATTATTTGTGTGTTATCCATTCTTGTCTTAGATTTTTTTAAATCTAGGAAAAAGATGAGAAATTTAAAAATTAAGCATATATTAATTTTGAACATGATACACTTGGATGGATTATTTAATTTTTGATAGTAAATTGATGAAATGTGTGCAGCACATATTGATTAGCAATGTTGGATGTAAACTTGAGAGACTTTAAATCATGAGAGTGAGCTCATTCCATATTTTTTTATTTTAAAGGTGCTCACATCACTGTATGATAACTTACATGTTTATGGCCCTTTCCACACCTTACCTTTTTCCAGCGCTGGGCTGCAGGGATTGCGCGAGCAGCCTCCAGCAAGAGGCTCTTGCGTCCCTGCTGCTTCAGCTCCACATGAGCTGCCTGCTCGCGTGAGATCCCTACCTCTTCCTTCTGCAGCACAGCCTGGGAGTTTCCCAGGCTGCGCTGGGGCAGGAAATATGACCGGCATGACTCCGGAGGCTCCACACACCAGGTAAGTGCATGCAGGGCCGAGGAGCAATGAGCGATTGCGCACCATTTTCGGCTTCCAGCCAAAATTAAAAAGGTGCACGGTTGGCACCTGCCGGCCCCTGGAGCGTTGCGTGATTGTAAGTGCGTCGTGCAGATCGCTCCTCACAATCGTGTGACAATCCAGGCGCCCTTTCACATGGCAAATGCCGTGCGGAAAGGGCCTATAGCAGGCACATCAACTGAAACAGTAGGGCTTTCACAGAAGCTTATATCAAATCAGTCATCAAGATGACTTTACTTTTCATTCAATTCATACTTTGTTTTTCATTAATTTGCTATGTTCGGGTAACTTATCTTCACAAGCTGAGCTATAAATGAGCCTTTTGGCTGTTACAAACAGCTGTTTTGTTTCTCCCTTTGCATGGTGGCGCAGTGGTTAAATGCCAGTACTGCAAGCCACAAACCACAAGGTTGTGAGTTCGATCCTGCCGGGCCCCAAGGTTGACTCAGCCTTCCATCCTTTCGCAGGTCGGTAAAATGAGTACCCAGCTTGTTGGGGGCATGTATAGAAAAATGTTTTGAAATACATGCTAAATTGTTCACTGCCTCGATCTATATGGAGAGGCGGGATACAAATAAATAAATAAATAAATAAATAAATAAATAAATATATATATATAAAATAAAATAAATACTTTGATTCCTTCCTTTCTTGAAAAAATGGCACTCAAGGCTGTTCATGTCAAGATTTAAAACAGGAACAAATAAAACCACACAAAGGTATAAAGTTAAAGCACAATCCAACAAATTATAATACTGAAACACAAGTGATATTCACAATGCGCAATTTTAGCAGTTTGATACCACTTCAAATGCCATGGCTTCTTCCTATGGGATCCTGGGATTTGTAGTTTGAGGAGCTACATAGAACCCTTTGAACTACAGCAGTAGAGCTGTCTGCCAGATTATTGAAAACACCTTATGAAGCTCCAGATCCTGGATTACACAGGATATAGAAAGGCCCCCCCCCTAAACTGCAAACCCCAGGATTCCATAGGATCTTTAAAGTGGAATAATAGCACTATAACAGTCTAGTGTGGAAATGGCAATAGCCATGGTAGTTACAGTGATATCAAAACAATTCAGTGTGGATACACTCAAAATTGAATTAAAAATTATTTAAAATATATTAATATAGGGGACAGCACCCACCCACTAAGAGCCTGTTCTCAGCTTCATCAGTTGCTAAAAGCCTGCCTAAATAATACATACATTTTGAAGTATAGGTTTCCATTCATATGGAATCGGAAACTGGTTAACAGCTTTATAACAAGCCAGACAATACTGATCAACGATTTAAAGTTTTGACTTGTTCCAAAGCTTTTAACTATAGTTTTCAGACAGGCAGCAGGCTGGGTTTGCATGCGACTTAGCATAATTTGTCTGCTTTCACTCCATCTTGGAATTAAAAAAAAGAGATTACAGGAGTCAGACAGCTTAGCTGAATGTTTGTGCATGTGAAGCCTAGTTCACATTTATTTTTTACACTAGCAAGTGTAGAAATTCTTAAAACAGGGACCTCCTCTTTCCCATGAAGGGTTATCTTTATTTTTGTTTTATCCAGCCCCAGTTCTTGAACTTAGATTATTGGGTGTGGTTTTTTAAAATAGTGTACACACATGTTTCCCAGCATTCTGTTTCAAAACCGTTGCTGTAACAATGAAAATTACATGGTTTGCTTTTGCCTGAACCTAGTGGGAATTAAGATGCTGAAGCCTTATGCCTGCTGTTATACCCTAGCTCGCTTTTCCTGGCCATATGTTCCTGTTGTTAAGGTGATTGATGGCTAATATTCAAAATGGTTTCCTAGTGCAGAAATATTGCAGGTATGTGAAACACAGCAGGACTCTAGAAAGACAATTCCTTCCTTCCTCTTGTTACCCTGTTCTCGGGGGTCACGAAAGGGGCGCCCAAATAACTAAACCACAATAATGCAACTTTGGGGGAAATTAGCTGGAGCACTCACTAAAGCTAGCAAGAGGCAGGGTAACGTAGCAGGATCTTGCAACCCAGCGTCTACGGGGTCAGGTCAGTCAAGCAGTCAGACAGTTTTAAAATAGAAAAACGATGTTTTATTAAAAGGACAGACAAGCAGTAAAGACACCACAATCACACGGCTAACGGAAGAATTAGAAATAGGGATTTTTGGGGGAAATGGGTGATACGACACCTGTCTTGTAATCCTGAAGAGGTATGGAGATAGAGTTCGTGGATATGGGTCTCAGTATGTGGTACTGTGGGGATGGCTTGCGAGACAAAGCGGCAGCAAGGCCGGATGGAAGTCCAGAGCGATCCAAGCGGTCGGAGGAAGGTCTCGGAATCAGGGGCTTTTATAGGGTGAATTGTGACTGCAGGCCATATCTTACTCAGTGAGAACAATGTGATTTAGGAGCGAGACAAAGCTTTGGAAAGATCAGAATTTAGCATGATTGGCTTAGTGCCAAATCAACAATAGTGTAGCCAGTATGCAAATGCAGAGTGCTTGGTGCAGCTTTGTAAGATTTACCTGCTCAGGGCAGGGGTGCCTTTGTTAGTATTGCGCATAAGCAAAAGGGTGTTTGCCAGAGAGGTCCCTGAAGCGACAAACCGGCTCAGTTCAGCCTGCCTAGGTGGGGAACGGAATGTCCAGCAATTATCGGGCGCACCTGTTTACGTGCTTATCCAGAGGCGTCGCAAACACGTGGAGCGGGGTGGCAGAGGAAGGCCGAATGGTTTTGATATCAAAACAATATCATATGATATCTCCGGCTAGGCCTGAGCCACAGTAATACTCTTCCTACCTGCAAGCTAGATGTGTGCGTATAAAAAGGAACAATGAATTCCAGGGAACCCTGGTTAAGAAACCTTGGTCTGTATTGATTGTTTTCTAATAGACTTTGCCAATGGCTCAATGGAGATGGCAAAAAGTAGGAGAGACAGAGAGTATCCCTGTCATGTCCCTCTTCTTCAGGGTATTGGTGATGAGTCTGTTTTGTTAGTGTGTATATAAGCCAGTGAGTTTTGATAAATACATTTGATAGCAGAGATAAATTTCTCACCATAATCTGATTTTCATAGTAACTGGACTAGATAAGGCCATTTTAGATCACCAATAGCTTTTAGAATAGTCAAAGAGTATTGTAGCTTTTCCCCCCCTTCTGATTGTAGTGATAAATAATCTTCAATGTACTGTGAACAGCATCAAATAATTGTCTGGGATGCAAATACGTGATCTAGGTGAATAGCCTGTGGTGTAAATGTACTGAGCCTGTTACCCTGAAAATTGGGGGTCCTGCGAGGGGCGCCCGGCTTTGCCAATTGAAATACCAAAGATGGGGAAATTAAGCTCAGAGCACTGTTTTTGCTAGCGAGAGGCAGGGTAACGTAGCGAGATCTTTTACCCCATGTATACAACGGCGGGTTAGAGAGTGGCTAGACAAGGTTCTTCCAAACAATAAACAATTCTTTATTAAACAGAAGCACAAAGACAAACACAAACTAACTAACTGGAAAAGAAAGAGAGTTGCAAGGGAAGGCAATACGACCTGTTCCGTAGTCCTGGGGAGAAGTTGGAGATTCAGGAAAGAAAGCTCAGCGTGGGGACGCTGAGGGGAGTCCTTTAAACACACCAGCGGCAGGGCAGGATGGCAGTCAAAGGTGATCTGAGGATCAGTTAGAAATGAAAGGTTTTTATAGGGAAGATCGTGCCTTTCAGCTATGGCAGTCCCAAAGGAGAACAAAAGAGGTTTCGGTGCTGGACAAAAGGATTTGGTGAGGTCAGATTTAACGTGATGGGATTTGCATGTAGAAACAATACCTTTGGCCGAGACGTTGATGGCCCAACTCACAAGAGTAATTTGACTGAGAGCCACGTGGCTATTGAGGAGTCTGTGGCGGGAAGTTCCCTAAAGCTTCGGGCGAGTTTTGGGTTGCTGGCTACAAAAAGAAATGGAATGTAAACCATTAACGGCCGCTCTCTGTCCGTGCTTATCCGGAGAACTTTGCGAACATGTGAGATGAGGTAATCGCAACCAGTCCAGCTAATGCCAAATTAAATGATATCATACAAGATATCTGGGGGTCCTCACCAGGGGTGCCATAGCGGAAATAACAAGCCTTTTAAAAAGTATTGTTATCATTAGTTCTAAGTCTGCTTTGAATAATGGTGTTGGTTTATGATTGGTAACTCTCTTAATCTCCCTTTCTGTTTTAGGGATTATGAGTACTCTAGTTTCTTGCCACCTAGGATGGTACTGAAAAAAAAATTAATGTAGGATATTAGAAAGTCACCAAAGATTTTGTGAAAATCTCCTGCGATACTATCTGTGGCAGGGGATTTGCCTTTTTTTTAACATTCTCAAAAGTTATTTTAATTTCTTCTTCCAAGATATCAGCATTAAGCTAGTTCTTATGTTTTTCTTGTGATTTAAAAATAGAGAAGTCATTTATGCTAATTTCTAGAGCATGACATGGTATGTAATAGAAGTTTTTCGATGTTATAGTTGATTTGTGATTATATATTTTAATGAAACTAGCAGATAAATGTATGACCTTTCACATCCTTATTCTATATATTTGATGGGATTTGTGAGGCTAACTGGCTAATACCTATTTGGTTTTGTTTTTTATTAAAATCCTCTCATGATATAGTGTGATTTCTTTGTGCACTCAGGACTGCGATTTCCACAACCAAACAAAGATTGGTTATATAATGCACTCAGGAATGTGTTGTTTCTAATGTTGATATAAATTGGATAAGCAAAAGCCATTTCCGCTCTAAACTGTTATAGTGGTAATATTCCACCTTCAACATCCTATGGAATCCTGGGGTTTGCAGTTTAAGGTAGGGCCTTTAGAATTCTCAGCCAGAGAGCTCTTTGGCCTCAATAAACTGAAAACCACAGAATTCCACAGGATGTTGAAAGTGGAATAATAGCGCTGTAACAGTCTAGTGTGGAAATGGCCAAACATTATAGTTTGCAATTAATGTCTGTATTAGCATTTTATCTAAAAATCCTTTCTGGAAGAGGCAAAGCACAAACAAATTTTTGGGGGACACAATGGCAAAGCATTTGAAAGGCCCCGTTTTCAATTCTAGAAAAGTTCATTTGAAAAGATCAATTTATAGGTGATGAGAAAGTCTTTTCATTGCACCTGAAATGAGAATTGTAAGACCTATGAGTCTCAAGAGGCCCTCCAATCCTCCAGAAGTGTGATCTCTTGACTGAATTTTAGCAGTGAGTTCCTATACGAGTTTAGGAACATATTTCCTTCTGACCCCACCCAACACTAATCTCTGGAAGTCTCCCTCCCATCAGAAAGAAGCAATGCTCTCTTGAGCAGAAACCACCACTGAAGGCTAGATATTAGTGGTCACTGAGGCTTTCTTCTTAAAAAAGGCAAAGCAAGAGTCCTGAAGACCCACCACATAGAATACTGAAAACCTCCAAACTCCAACTGTTACTTGGTATTAAATTTAATAGTAATTACTTAAATTAATAAATTCAATGAAATACAAAATATATTGAGCTGCAAACAATTAAATTGGAGTATACAGATGTAGCTGCTTTGAGCGTTCATATTTTCTCTGTATTTTAATTCATAAAGCTGAATAAAAACAAATAAAAAAATAAAGAGTGCAACCACTGATTCTAGAAACCTAGAAAGTAAGGCTGTTTCTGCACTACACTGTTATAGTGCTATTATTCCACTTTCAACAACCTGTGGTATTCTGGGGTTTGTAGCTTACTGAGGCCAAAGAGCTCTCTGGCTAAGAACTCTAAATGCCCCTCTCTAAACTTCAAACCCCAGGATTCCATAGTATGTTGAAAGTGGAATAATAGCACTATAACAGTGTACTGCAGAAATGGCCTCACTCCTGGCTTGACTGCAGGGTACTACCTGCTTTAGACCCTGAAGAGCTACTATAATAGATAATCCTGAGGTAGTTTGAATGTGAGGAACAAAAGTACATACCAGATATCTTCTAACTCAACAATCCTTTATTATGATATTGGCTACTGAAACACAAAGCAGTCCTTTGACTTTGAAAAGGAGAATAGGCGACTTAACCAGACAGTTGTCCCTTGGACATGGATACAGCCATATAAGCCCAGGTTTACCTTGGAATCCTACAACAATACTATTCAAAATGGTGGTCCGTGCTGCTCCATGAGCCATCAACTGGTAGTCCCTGGAGAACTGCAGAAAAGAAAAAGCAGTTGTTGTCAATGGGAACAAAGATGATACCGGTCTCTGGTATACTGGAAAAACATAGCTTCTGTTCCCCTATATCAGATCAATTAAGAAGCACTGTCTCAGAAGACAATACAGACCCAAGATGTTCCTACCCAAAAGTCAAAGCATTGCCTTCCCTCATATGCTTCTAGTCCTTCAATATGTGCCAAGCCTTCTGGGCTGTTCTCTTACATAGTCAGAGCACTACAGACCATATCTGGGATAGGCAAAGTACAGCCCACAGGCTGCATGTGGACCTGCAGGACCATTTTATGGCCCCCAGAGCCCCACATGAGTTAAAAAAACCAAACTGTAAATTTTTTTTGCTCCAAAATGATCATAAATTATCTCTAGAGGTATGGATGGCATATCCACCACATTTTGAGCCCCTTGGACCCCTCTGGATCAAAAAGAAATTTTGCAAAACTTTTAAAGGGTTGTTTTCTCCCCTGAAAATGTTCTCTGGGACACAAGAAGGCTCCAAAACATGCCCCCTGGAAGGCTTATGGGATTTGACAGGAACAAATACTGATTTTTTTTGCGGGGGGAGTGGGAGCAGAGGCAGTAGGGAGTGCAGCTTTTCAAGGTCTCCTAAAGGGCTAATGTGGCCCCCTACTCTTCACAGTTGCCCAACCTGGGCTAGATGGACAATGTGTCCGCCCTGGTCTGATTTAGCTTTGAATGGGCTTGCTGGTTGCATCATCTTTGCTGTCATTGTCATCGTTATCTTTGGTCTGGGCTGTTGTTGTTATTGTTGTTGTTGTATGCTTTCAGTTCATTTCTGACTCATGGTGACCCTAAGACTGACCTATCACAGGCTTTTCTGGGTTAACAGTGCGTGATACACACAAGGTGGGCTTCCATGGCCAAGGTCATAGATACTAAATGCCAAATTGAAATGATCAAGCTGGGAGAGACTCTTGCATGAACTTCTGTTGTAAAGAACAAGCTGCAGGATGTATAGCGTTTGGAATTTAAGTAGATTTGTCAGTGTTATGCTGAGGTAAATATTTGCTAAATTTAGCAATTAAGTATATAATCATGACTGCATTTGGATTTATTTTTGCAGTAACTATGTTCATATAATAATACCTAACATCAATGTAATTTTATTCTCACCATTCAAAACAGTTTCACATATATAATTACAGTAATCCTTAGGATAGGAAAGTAGGCCAGTATTATTGTCCCCCTAATAAGAGAGATAATGGCTTGCGTCAGACCACCTAATAAGTTCATGACTGAGCTGAGGTTTGAATTGGCATTCTCACAGATCAGCTCAGTCTTGTGGAGACAGTTTGATTTCTTTGCTTCTACCCTAGTCATGATTTGTGTGCCTATTTATAACAATTTTAATTCTAAACTGGATATAAGTCTGTCATTGTCCATAAGACAGTCCAGTCCTCTGTGTTATTGTGGTGAAAATACTATAAAGATTGAGATTATTTTGATCAGTGGAAAATTGTGTATTTGGTTTTTTAATGTATTTATATTTTTAAATGTTTTTAACTCAATAAATTCTTTAATTTTTTAATTTTGTATCTATACTTTTATTTCTCGTTGTTGGGAGCAAGGCAGGATATACAATAAAGAAACAAACAAACAAATGCCATTGGGACAAATCAGATTGTTCCCTCAGAGAGGGCAAAGAGGTTGCTTAATGTTGTCCCTTAACCCCAAGTATGGGGCTTGGGCAACCTATGACTCATTGGAAGGACCAGAAGGCCAAAATACAGCTCTCTGGCTATTTTTGAGCATCCTTCGAGGGCTCCCCATCACCTCTGCTGCTATCTTCTCAGCAGCTATATAAAAAAAACTTTTTAAACATGTCGACAGTGCATTCAGAAGCCTAATGGCTAAATGCCATTTTTAGAGACAAACTGTAAACCTTTTGTAGTGTCTCATTCATGTGCCATAGAAACAGTCTAGTAAAAAGGAAGGAAGGAAGGAAGGAAGGAAGGAAGGAAGGAAGGAAGGAAGGAAGGAAGGAAGGAAAATGAAATGAAAGCTTGTAGAGTCCAGTAGTGATGTTGTTGGATGTTGCTGACGTTTCAACAGGTGTTAATGGAACACTTCAATGAAAGAATCTAGGAAATCACAAAACAAGCATACACATACCACACACACACACACACTGCCGACCTGGAGAGTATTTCTAGCTGGTCTTAGACACTTCATATGTTAAAACCCCTTATTCATATGTATGCTTCCTTCTGCTG
This sequence comes from Ctenosaura bakeri, assembly GCA_948474755.1. NCBI lineage: Eukaryota > Metazoa > Chordata > Lepidosauria > Squamata > Iguanidae > Ctenosaura > Ctenosaura bakeri. Next base: position 273,489 of record CAOLHI010001266.1, read on the forward strand.
CAGGGTCTGTCTTCCTGTGGAATCCCCTTCATTGGCCTTTGTGTTTTTCTTCACAGTTCATTAGTACTGCTTGTCATTAGAATAGGTAAATAATGTTCTGAGGAGTAGTAAATTGTTTTCTACCCTTTTGTGCATTAAGATATTAAACCTGGAAAACTTTTTCTCTGTTAAACCTTTGCATGTTCATTCATCAGCATGGGGTCCTGTTTCTTATGAAGTGGAAGTGCACAAAAGTGGTGCTGAAATCACTTCTGTTTTAAAAGATGGCTTGGAGTGTGTGTGCGCGTGTGTGCATGCGTGCATGCGTGCGTGTTTTAAAGGAATTGCAAGTTCTCTCTTCTAATTGTGCCACTGATGCATTAGTCCTAATGGAGGCAGCTGTCAGCTCTTTGAAGTCATTTGAAGTTCAAATTGATAGCCACCTGGGCACATTCTGCAAGAAACTGTCAGAATTCTATTTCCCAAAGCTGCCAGTTAAGACAAACTGTGACATCATGGGCTGCTGTAGAAATTTAGTTTTGCTCTGCTGCCTCTTTGCCAGCTTCTTGATGGAAGGCTAAAGCTGTGCTTTTTCCCAAGGACTTTGGAAGAATTTGATGGGGTTCTTCTCTTAGTCTTCTGTTTTTCCGTTCTTGCTTTTTGTATGGTTTTCTGTGTTTGCCTCTTTGCTTCTTGTGCGGTTTCTTATTCCTGATTTGCCTTCTGCTGTTTGATGAATTTTTGTATGGGTTAATTATTTTCACTTTGTGTTTTGATTTTATGGCTTTGTTGTTGGTTGCTTTGTTCAGCCCAGTCCTACCTCAAAAGCCAAATCTGTTTGTGGGCAGGGCAATCATATAATGGAAATAAAGGGGGGAACCCAGGCAAAGGAACTGACAATTTTTGTTTTCACTTGGTGAAATGAATCTCCTGTCTTATGGCTGAGGTACAGGAAATGGCTCACATTACCATGAAGTCTTCCCCACAAAGTGTTATTATAGCAGATGCCCCAGAAAGCCTCATGAGCAGTTCCTTCTCCCTGTGGCAAATGTCATTTAACCCTCTCTTAGGCCCTTTCCGCACGTTACCTGCTCACAGAGATGGGGGTGCTGTTCGCGCAAGCAGCCTCTTGTGCGAGGCACTCACATCACTCCTCCATTCTCCCGTAGCTGGCTTCCTGGGCGCGTGACTGTCGCGCTAGCGCCTCGCCCCTTCCTTCCGCAGCGCAGCCTGGGAGCTGTAGGTTGCGCTGGAGGAGGAAGCGCGACCGGCCCGCTCATCTGACCCACCGCATGGCAGGTAAGTGCGCAAGGGCCCCAGGAGCATTGCGCAACCACACAGTATTTTCGGCTTCCAGCCGAAAATAATAAAATGGGCGCGGGTCCCGCTTTAGGCTCATGAGCGTCGCATGAATGGGAGTGCGTCGTAGGACCGACGCTCCCATTCACGCGACGCTCAAGGGGCCCTCTTGCAACAGAAACTGTGTGCAAAAAGGACCTTAGATCAGAGAAGCACCAGCAATGGACATTTCTTCAGCCTCAAGCAGGAGATCCTGAAAGTAAGATCACCCTCTCCAAGGGCTTTTCATACTACACATATACAGCAATATGATTCCACTTTAGATACCATGGCTACATCCCATAGAATCCTGAGGCTTGTAGTCTGGTGAGGAACTAAAGCTCTCTGACTGAGAATTCTCATTCCTCCCTTGGCTGCAAATTTCAGGACTGCATAGGGTGGAGTCATGGCAGTTAAAGTAGAATGGAGCTATAATTGTGTAGTGTGAATGGGCTCCAACTGAGTATTTATCTCTGCCCTTAGAGAGCAGAAGGTCCAAAGAACATCATGACCCAGGGACACTAAAACTTCATCCTAAATATTTTCATACAGATTGTTTTTTTCTGGAATGGAAGCTTTTACCTTTGAAGGTGAACAGATTTGAAAATCAGAAATGTTGTTGAGCTCTGCTGTTCCTTATTATTATTGTTGTAATTTCTAAAGAAGTTGTAGAAAAAAATGGGAAGATTGTTAAAATGTTATTGACATTCACAGCACAATATAATTCCCACAGTTCTCAGGAACCATCTTCATTTTATTTCTCTATTTTTAATTTTCAAAGTGCTGGATCCTAGGGAATTTTGAGCATTCAGTTTCCAGTAGAGAGATAAGTGGTTGAGTTGGCATCTGCTTGATAAAATGATATTGTAAGACGTCATGGCAAAAATTTATAGGAGCAATTTGTTTGTAGAATTTTTTCCTATTCATTATGTTGAATACAGACTTAGTCATACTTAGAGTAGTCTTATTTAAATAAAAGACTTGACTTAGTCATCATGACCTAATGTCTTAATGGTCTACTCAGAGAATAATTTGAAAATGTCAAGTGTTTCCATTTTTTCTCATTTCAGAAGTTTTAAAATCTGTTGGGACTTCACTTTGACTCAGTGAAACCAGTTTCCATGAAATAAGATAGGTGTGTAATATATAGTTTAAGTGTAAAATAAAGTATTTGTTATAGGTCAGTGTAAGAACTATTTTATCGATTTGATTACATTTGTCTAGAAAATAGAGCCAGAGAGAAGTGGCCAAACTGAATAATGACGGAACACAGGCTCAAGAATCCTTAGGGAAAAATATCTCTGAGGCAAATTAAAAGAAAAAAATCTTTAGGAAAGTAAAAGAGGAAATTCATTATGAAAAAAAAAAAGATTGTAATGCAAGGGCTGAGTATATCTCAAAATGACATGTGGATTTTAAAAAACCACTGCTCTGTTATTGATTTGCTTCCCATGAGCAATTGCAATTCCAGTTTTAATTTTGGCATTGACATAAGAAAGAAGTCAAATCGAAAGATTGTCTGGAACATTTTTTCATCCCCCCCCCAAATGGGATCTGTGATATTGCTGCAAAAGAGGATCAAAAAGTAATTTAATCCAAACTTTAGTATGATCGCCACTGAAAATCTGCTACTACCTGATCAGGGTTCCACATCAGAGCCTTGACAGGTGTGAGGAGGAACTTGCATGGATTGCTCAGATTGTATGGTTGCCAGTTGGGTATATGAGGCAGCTGCAATGTAGAACTATAATATTAGGCAAATGTTCAAGATAGGGATAACCTGAACACATGAGGAGGGGGCACAGACTAGCCCTGTCTGATCCATCATTGCTGGAGAACAGCAGTTTGAAAAAGACAGTGCCTTCTTAATGCAATCAGGGACCCTATTTTTTTCATTATTTCAGATTGCAAGGAGGGCTTTCACATGCTCTCCATGTGACCAGACTGCTACTTCTCCTCAGATGCTTTATTGGCAAGTATGCAGACTGGTTCTTACTTACCTGCTGGTTTTTCCACATCCCGAATGTTCTAATGACATTCTCGGCTTGAAAGAAAAGACATGCGCATACACATGTATTTTGATGCAAAATATCCTTAAAATGTTATTTAAATACATACTGAAATGTGAGTTTTCTTGAAGAATTTTTTTTTTAAAAAAAATCAGGGATCACTGCAGAAATGAAATAGAACATTTCTGAGAGTGAAAATTTAGGAAAGTGGAATTGAAGTGAGACAAGGTACCAGACAAGGATGTCCACTCTCACCATTACTATTTATAAAGGTACTGGAAGTTCTTCTAAGAGCAGTAAGATCGAAAAGAGAAATTAGAAGAACTAAAGTAAAGGGACAAGAATACAAGCTGAGAGCTTACGCAGATGACCTAGTATTTTTCCTAGAGGACCCAAAGCAGAATGTGGGAAAATTACTGGATATTATAAAAAAGTTTGGAGAGACAGCAGGATTTAAAATTAACAAGAATAAAACAAAAATTATAACAAATAATATGAATAGAGAAGAAATGGAAGAACTATTACATTTGATACAATTTGAGACAGAAAAGAAGATAAAATACTTAGGGATTATAATTGTGAAACAAAATAATGAACTGTTTGAAAATAATTATAAAAAGCTGTGGAGTGAGATAAAGAAAGAAATACAGAAATGGACGAAATTGAAACTATCATTACTGGGGAGGATGGAAGCAATTAAGATGAATATCCTTCCAAAAATAAATTTTCCTTTTCAAAATCTTCCAATAATTATAAATAAAAGATGCCTTGGAGAATGAAAGAAAGAATTATCGAAATTCATTTGGGAAGGAAAGAAGCTGAGAATAAAATGGAAGATATTAAGTGACAGGAAAGAAAGAGGTGGATTTGGAGTACCCGACTTAAAACTTTATTATCTGGCAAGTACTCTAACCTGGATAAAGGACTGAATGACACTTAAAAATGAAAGAATTCTGAAATTGGAAGGCCCAGAACTGAGATTTGGATGGCATGAATATCTTTGGTATAACAAAGCCAAAATCGATAAAGACTTCTCAAATCATTATCTTAGACATGCCTTGCTGGAAATTTGGAAGAAATTTAAAAAGGAGACATACAGTAGAATTCCATCATGGGTATCCCCACATGAAGCCCTATTTGGAAGATGCAGAGACCCAAACGAAAAGTGGCTTAGATATGAAGATATAGTGGAAGAAGGGAAGACAAAATTAAGAATAAAAACAAGGGAGGAACTAGAAAAGGAAGGTTATCATTGCCAATGGTTTTTATACCTCCAAGTTAAAGAAAGATTTAAAATGGACTTGAAACTTGAAGGATTTGAAAGAAATAAACAACATAATGAATTTGAGATAGCCATTTTTGAGAAAACTGATCACCTAACAGTGCAGTTATATAAAATTATATTAAACAGAGAATTAGAAACAGAAAGAATGAAAGAATCTATGATTTTATGGGCATGAAACATAGGACATGAAATCAGACTTGAACACTGGGAAAAAAGTTGGAAGAATACAGAAAAATTCACCTTGGCCCAGAATCTGAAAGAAAATTATCTCAAGATGCTATATAGGTGGTATTTAGATCCAGTAAAACTAAGGAAAATATACAAGACCCCTAGTAAATGTTGGAAATGTCAGGAAGAAGAAGGGACATTCTTTCATATGTGGTGGTCCTGCCCCAAAGTAAAAAAATATTGGAAAAACATTCACAAGAAAATAACGGAAATATTGCAAATTAATATTCCGTTATCTCCTGAGATTTTTCTTTTAAATATGCTGCATGAAGTGGACAAGGAATATATGAAATTTTGGAGAGTAATACTGTATATGGTATCGATAGCAAGAATTACTTATGCGAAATATTGGAAGAGTAAAATATATAGATATAGATATAGATATAGATATAGATGAATGGGTGGTTAAACTGCTAGAACTGATAACAATGGATGACCTAACCATGGCACTTAAAGGCGAGACAAAAGGGAAAAACCGTGATGAAATGATACCAATTAAAATATATATGCAACGAAAATGGGCAATTCAGATGGATGTATGAAAAAATACGAAAGAAGAAAGAGAAGGGATGAAAACAGTAAGCAAGGATATGGAAAAGAGGGTAACATAAAATTAAAAGTAATTAGGCAGGCCACTAGAAAGATGAAAATTTCAGAGGAAACTTTAAAGTGTAGTTAATCAACCAAACAAGAGAATGGAAGGAAGTTAAATTTGTATACGTAGAGCAGTAGAATATTCATGATGCTAAACTTAGTAAATGAAATACTACGATGTGAAATGTGATAATTAATTTGAAGACGGAGAAATTAATGGGCTATAAGAACAATGGATATGTCTTAAAGTATCCTTCTGGATATACAAACAAATATACAAATTTGTTTTTATATATATATATATTTAGTTAAAGAATAGCCATTATGATACATGTAAATTTGAACTGTTATATTTTTTAATAAAAATATTTTAAAAAAAAGAAAGTGGAATTTGATTGGTCAGTCCTTAAGCCATCTACTTTCCAGAAGGATCTTTACACTTCCCTATTGTTACAGAGGTTGCTAGGAAAAACTGAAGGAATGAAGCACAGTTTTGCTTTCCTTTAGTTTCCACGGCCAGTGTACTTATCATTCATCATTTGGACCTGTAGGCTTACAATGTTATACTTGTTTATTTGAGTGTAAGCTCCATTTAACTCAGTGGGGCTTACTTCTGATTTGATTTATACTTTATACCCCCGACCTACTTTGCAAATCCCATTTTAGTAGTTTCATTGGGGTCTGTGGGTGTAGCAAGGGACAGGACCCATAACCACATCCTTGTATCAACTATGGACTTGTATGAAGTACGTGCCCTCCAACTGTCCCAATCTTGCAGCGGCAGTCCCAATTAATCCTCTGTTGTCCCAGCTTTTCAGTTGTTTTCAAAATGTTCCAATTTTTCTCTCCTCGTCCCACTTTCCCCCTTTTTTCTCAGCTTACTTCACTTGCTGCAGATTGAATTCAAAGCGCAAATGTAGTTTGCACTCAACTCAGCAGGGAGGAGAAAAGAGGAGGGGGCAGAATTTTGCTGTTTTATAACTAATGAGTGTCCTCAGCCATAATATTGTACCATGCAGAAAGTGGCCATAGGGCAGGAAATTAAGCCACATGCCATTCTATGTAGGTATGTTTACTAGAAGCTAAGTTCTACTGAATTCTGTGTTGAGTGAGCACAGAATTTCAGTCATAAATAATCTGGTCATAGTATCTGTTTTGACAAGCCAGCTCTATGTAAACTGTATGATTATACAACATGTTGTTTGTTCCAGGTGCAGCACAACATCCTTTAATTGCCAGCAAACATGCATTTTTTGTGAAATATAATATTGAAGGGCCTTTTTAAAAATTTACTCTTTTCAAAATGATGTGGGATAGCATTTATTCTTTCTCTAAAATAATACGTTGTGAAGGAACTTTCAGCTAGTAGATTCTTTTTGTTTACCTTCATTAATATTGGGGTAGCTTTTATAAAGAGAGATGCTCAAAAACAACTTTTTTTTTTTTGGTCTCATTTATTTTATCAGAGTATGCCTATATGAGCTAATGATTATGGGCTAAAACTTTTATCTACGGCTAACAGTATCATTAGCTGGACACAGCTGATTCCATCCAGAAAGAGCATTCTCTTGACGCCTTTACACCTTGTTAGTGAGTATGTCGTTTTAGATTTTTATTTCTAGATCTAGCACGGTTATTTTTTAAAAAGCAGTTATTACACAATATAAAAGAAGTTCTCCTCCTCCTAACAGTGTTTATTAATATTTTTTTTAAAAAATGTCCTTTCATATGAATCATGAGGCAACATGATAGCTATGTTTAAATATTTGAAGGGATGTCATGTTGAAGCTGGAGCAAGACTATTTTCTGCTGCTCCAGAGACTAGGATACAGAGCAATGGTTTCAAACTTCAGGAAAAGAGATTCCATCTAAACATTAGGAAGAACCTTCTGATGGTAAGAGCTATTTGACAGAGGTATATGCTGCCTCAGAGCATGGTGTACTCTCCTTCTTTGGATGTTCTTAAACAGAGGCTGGATGGCCATCTGTTGAGAATGCTTTGATTGCATATTCCTGCATAGCAGGGGGTTTGACTTGATGATCCTTATGCTCTCTTCCAATTCTATGATTCTATGAAAAAGCTAGAGGAAAGACAATATAACGTGCACATGTGAATCAGAAAGGAGGAAAGAAATATAATTTTGTTGGTTCCCCTCTATAATTTATAATCATAGTTTCAATTCAATGTAGCTTTGGCAAAGGAAAATAATGTACTAGCAGAGTGGTTTGTGGTTTTACAGTTCACAAGTTGTGCACTTGTTTTTGTGTTTCCTATGCATGTTATGGTTGCACATTTGACAACAGTGTTGGAATGCCCCTTTGTGCATAATCAGAAATGAGACATCCACAACTGCAGTGTTATTTGTATTAGCAGAAAGATCGTGTCGGATACTAGTCTTCAAAATATGTTCCATATAACATTGGGTTTGTAATTGTCATGGCTGTGTTAGTCTGTTGCTGGGAATGCAGCAAGTGGTCTTGTGGCACCTTAATGACTTATGAAGTGTGTGCTGGAGTTCAGGAAAGCTAATGGCTGAGGTCCTGCATCCAAAAACATATTGTAAAGTTCTTTCTGCCATGATGGAACTATAATACATGTCTCCTTTCCCCTGCTGCAGGACTTCAGTTCATTCAGCTGGGCCCCTCTCCACTGCCATTTAGTGGCCAATGGAGAATGGGGGAGCACTGGAGGAGCATCAGGCTTTGTGCCTGTAGTCTAGTGCGGAACAACAAACGCATGCTTCAGAACTTTTTCAGCATTCTCTGAAAGTCCCAGAGGATGCCTTTGTCATTCTGTTGTAGAAGTTTCTCTAGTGCCCTTCCACTCTCCACTGAATGCTAAGTAGCCAATAAAGGAGGTGGGGAGGAGGAAAGTGAATCCTGCAGTGGTTGCAGTTGCTGCACAAGGGGGAAAGTGAATTTGTTTGTCTGAAACAGAAAAAAAAAGTTCAATACACAGGGGTAACTAAAAAGTTACATTTTCACTGTCAGTAGCTGGATGCCAACCTACACTTTAGTAAGAAAACCTGTGCATTCTTAATCTTTAAGATGACACAAAAGTTCTTCTTGTTCTCATAAAGTAAGCAGCTACATCTTTAACAGCCTGACATAACGGTTAGCATGTTGGGTTGGATTTCACAGCCATGTTGTGACCCCTGCTTACTATCCTGTAGCAATAGTCAGGGGTCTTTCTGCATCAGGAGGGAGAAAGAGGACTAGAAGTGGGGTGCTGCAACTTGCATTGGGAAGCGTAGGGTTGCCCTTTGTATGATCACTGTGGCACAGATAATTCACTCATGAACCACACAGCTGGACAGCTCTGGCTGCAACCTCCTAGTATAGAAAGGTGAAGGTGGGAGGGGCTTTGCCCGCTCTGTCGTTTCACTGCCACTGCCACTAATGTCATTTTGTGGACCATCTCAGCAGCCACCAATGCATGAATGTTTTGCTGCTTCTCAGTTCTGAAACTCACTGGAGATGATCTAAGGAGAATGTGATATATATTAGATAAATAATTTAGTTCATTTTTTGCTAGAAAGCCTTGGCTTCTTTGTTGAACTGATCCCAGTTTTTGATAGAAAAAGTCTTTTGGATAGGAAAGGCTAGAAGGCAATTTAAGCCACATGTGCGAAAACATAAACAAGAAAGGAAACAGGAATATTGTATCACCTTTAAAACTCACCATTTTCTTTTGGCATAGTATTTGGCACTTAACAGCCCACTTCTTCAGAGGCATGGTTAGTCTTAAGCATGCCACTAGGCTCCTTTTTTCTTCCTTTTTAAAACAGACTAAAGCTTGAGATCTTCCATTGGTGTGTATATTTTAAAAGTTCCACAAAACATGGTTATTGCATATCAGAGAGAGTACTGGGGAAAACTTCAATTTTGAGTTTTGAAGGTTAATAGTTTTGCCACTTTATCACTTGATGCATCACTGTATCCAATTATGCTTATGATGCACACTGTTATTATTTTTTTAAATGCCAGAGTGCTCAGCCATTTTAGAAGGAAATATCAACTCCCATTGTATTCAGTGCAAGCAGAAGCCTGACATATCTTGGCAGATGCTAGATTAGTGGATAGTGATAAATGGAGTTTTCATGATTCCTTTTCCTGTATTCAGGTCAATTTTCTGTAAATAGGACAAAATAATAGTACTGTGATTTTTTTTTTAATGAAGGATGAGTTAGGGTCCCAGAATGTGTGACCTGTGCATAGTTTAAAAGGTGGTCATGATAGCAGGAAGTACTGTTTTATGAATTGCAATGAAACTTGAGCAATTGTCAAAGTTTAGCTCACTGCCCATGAAATTGGCATCCTATGGAATTCTTACCTGGTGCTACATGCAATAAGCTTATGTCCCCAGATCTAGCCTGGCATCACAGCTTTTCCATGTACTATGGGCCTTTCACATGGTTTCCAGTTTTTCACCCTCCCAGGGGCAGCTTGGGGCCTCCATGTCTGTAAAGAAATGGGGCAGTGACTCCATTCTGGGTTTTAGTCAGAATTTTTGAGTGGTTTTGGAGATATGGATCAGTCCATTGGATTTATCCTTTTAAGTGTGGATTAAAACCTGGGGAAGAATTGCTCCTTTGGTGACAGGGAAGTCAGCAGCCACCACGGCTTCCTCCTGTCTCCTGATTTATTGGCTTAGTCAGGAGTTCAAGACTGACCCTATAAGATGCTCAAGTGGCAAATGGTAAGGAGAAGCAGCCGTCTGGCTGTTCTTCCAAGTCTCTCTGCCTTGGAACAGAACTTTTAATGCCATACAACCTGCACTGAGCCCCCTTAAACAACTAATTTGAAGCTGGTGACATCATTCCTTTGCCAGTGCTATGGTAAAATTCAACTGGCATGTCAGCTGGGATGCTATCTTGTCCTTTGCTACAGGCTCTGAAGTGTCATGGGCCAGCTTCTCTTGCATAGCCTCGCTTCATGTTCCTTCATTTGTTCTTTCCTCTTCCACATGGCCTCCACCACTTGTAGCCATCACTTAGAAAAAATAATAATTTTCAAAATGCCCCCCATGAGCACTTTGAGTTTCCAGTAGCTTCTGTAACTATATATTCTTCTCATAGGAATGACCCGTTCAGTTTCAGCCTAGCTTTTCAATCTGTTTGTAGCAAGGAATGGAAGCTGCCTCCATACCAGCCCAACCTATCTCCTTCTGCAAGTTTCTACCTGCTTGTATTTGTTGCTATAATCCACAAGAAAACACTCTTCACAGTTTTCACTCACCTCTTGCTCTGCTGAATTTCTGTTAGATGAGTGATATCAAACATGTGATTCTGCTCTCACTAATGCCATCTCTACCTAATGGCATAAGGCCTTTCTCTTGCCTTACTTTAAGAATATGTGGCAAACAGATATCTAAACCAAGCAGAAGGAAAACTGTAGAAAGAGTTGGATCTGGATAGACATACCTCAGTTCATAGCTCAACTAGGAAGAGATTGGTCCTGGATAGTGCTGAACCAGCCCTATAGCTTAACCTAATCAACTTCACAGAGTTGTTGCAATAGTCAAATGCAGTCATCACATGCATGCTGCCCTACATTTTGGGGCGGAAGAATGAAGTACAATTGTATGTAATGTCAGAGATAAAATGGAAGGCTCTTATGTTCATACTATGTTCAGATACTTTCAAAATAGCCCTGAAAGGGTTATTGACCCTTAACATTACACAACGAGCCTCCGTAGATAGTATTTTCTTGATGAGGGAGAACTAAACAAATAAATCAAAGTGGGCTTCAGGCAGGCTGCAGAATCTTGGTGTCTCTGCTATGCCTAAAGAGGGACTAACATTCGTGGAACTGTTAGTTATTTGGGGGTCATCAGTGGTATTTTGCTGTGCTGCTGTCTGGGGGATTTGTTCTAGTTGTTCCAAAATGTTTCTTCCGGGAATTTCTCACTAGCAGCTAAGCAAAACAGCTGCCAGTGTCATGATTTAGCATGACAAGTCATGTAAAATGCAGAAGAGGGGAAGCAGAATTCATTAATTTAAAATGATTTAGGAATTCGTTAAGCAAAGTATTGAACCAGCATGGATGGCATAACACCTTAAGATGGAGTCTTTTCATTCTGAAACTAACATAGTTGGCTAGAGGATACCATATCAATAGTGTTCTAAATCTGCTCTTGGTTTATTTCACCCTTAAAAGCAGCTATCCAGGGTGCTGAACCTACTTTAAGATAAGGCTCGGCCTCTTGGAAATAGCCCCTTGGAAGAAGCCCCTTGGAACCAGAGCAGATTCACTAAATCTGTGATATGGAAGCTACCAGCACTCCTTTCTGTTGTTGTTAATTGTTGTCAAGACAGCTTCAATTTATGGTAACTCTTCAGGACACCCTGTTAATTAACAGCCCTGTTCAAACTCAGGGCTGTGACTTCCTTGACTGAGAGTATCCACTGGTAGTGTGGTCTTTTTCTTTTCCTACTGTCTTCCACTTTTCTGAGCATTGTGATTCCTAATGAGTTATATTGTCTCATGATATGTCCAAAATACAATAGCCTCAGTTTAGACATTTTAGCTTCTATGACGAGTTCAAGCTTTATTTGCTGTAAGATCAATTTAATTGTCTTTTTGATAGTTCATGGTGTCCTTAGAGCTCTCCTCTAGCACTCTATTTCAAATGAATAGGTTTTTTTCTCTTGTACTGCTGCAGTATTTAACTGCAGGACAGTGCTCAAACATATACACATACACATAATATTTAGATATGAAAGATTTCTGTACCCACCATTATTTCTGGCTGCTTCTTGTTTCTGTTCCTGCTGCTCATTTGATTTGTGTCGTTGACCACAGTAAATGAAAAGTTGGAAGTAGGAACATTGCTGTTCCAATTGTGCCATCATTTTTCAAAGACCTATTCATTTCAAAAGCCACAATATATATATTTCTGTCTTACAGTTGGAGAATTTTTTTAAAGGACTGAAATACGTAAGTACTGTGAAGGAAGAAAACTGGCAAGGTAACATTAGAAAAGGACATGTGCAAGTTTTAGATTATCTTCTTAAATGCCCTCTGGGTAGCACATTCATTAATCATAAATAGGATATAAAATAAAGATAGGAAGAAACATCAAAATGGAACATAAAATCATGAAGTGATACAAATGGGTACTTAAAAGGAAGTTAACCTGGCACAACAGCTGCCAAGACCTATATAATCCTGATGAGTAGAAATTGACAGTGGAATTATACTATTTTACTGATACTTTAATTTTGTCAGTTGCATTTCCAACACTCTTTGATTGCAAAATTCATTTACAGTTGTTTAGAATGCAACTCTCTATACATCTGTCAGGAAATAGGGTTGACCCTATTGAACTTAGTGAGACTTACATCTGAGTAAATGGATATATATATGATCAGTCAACTAACAACAACAAATTAACATGTTCTACAACAAACAAGAGAGGCATAAATCAATTTGGCTAAAAGGCTTTCATTTTTAAAAAGGCACTTTTTGGTTTGGCATCCAAATGATACCAGTGTTGGCACCAATCAGGCCTCCAAGGCGGAAGGCATTACACAGCTGGGATGCCACTGCAGAGAAGGTCCTCTCCCATTTCCTCCCACAATGAATTGTCCCTATAGCTGAGACACAGAGGAGGTCCCTCCAATGGACCTCAGTTTTGGGCAGGTATATATATATATAAGAGAGAGAGAGAGATGTGCTCCCTCAAGTATTGAGGTCCCAAGCTGTTTAAGGTTTTAAATATTGTCACCAGCACAGATCAGAAGCATATTGGCAGCCAGTGCAGTTTCTTCAGAACTGATGACATATGGTATCTGAATGGAATCCCAGTGAATAATCTAGCTGCTATATTTTGTACTAGCTGCAGTTTAGAAGTCATCTTCAAGGACAGTCCTGCATAGAATACATGGCAGTAGTCCAATCAGGAAGTTACCAGTGTCTGGATCACTGTGGCTAAGTTATCCCTGTCCAGGAAAGGTGGTAGCTGCTGGACCAGTTGAAGCTGGCCTCAAGCATTCTGAGCTACAGAGTCTATCTGGGCCTCCAGTGACAAAAGGTGGATGTAGGAGAAGTCTCAGATGCACCTGCTCCTTTAGGGGAAGGGTAGCCCCATCCAGGACAACTCTCAGACCCAAAGGAACCACTAGTCCGCAGTCTTATCAGGATTCAGCTTCAGTTTATGTTGAACCCTTGAACATATTTGTCCCTGGTATTTGTCCCTTAGATTGCATGTGAACATTAAGGAAGAATCAGAAGGAAGAACCAGCATATCCAGGCATGATCAAAATGTTCATTATTGAGTGTGAAAATGTTAGAAGAACACATACTTTACTTGTGGGAACTGCAGTTTTCATATTCCTTCTTTTCAGAGCCAGGAGGAATTTTAAAACAACACCTTCTAGAATTCACAGAAATAATGGAGAAAGAAATAAGAATTCCTGACTTTAGCTTAAGCTACTACTTATTCTCCCACTGCCACCAGCCACAATATGAGGGAGAGTGAAAGGGAAACTAACCGAAAAATGCTGTAAGTCAGTACAAGTGAAGGTGGAATTCAGAGCAAGAGAATCTGAACTCAGTTCTTAGTGTCCCAGCAATTTCCAAAACTGGGCATGTTTCTTTCTGTCTACCATCAACCTGCCATTTCTTATGTTATTATTCCTGAAGGTCTTCACATTAGTGTTTCCTAAGCTTCCTGGTGTAGGGGGCCAATAGTGTTTTTTTCCCCCCATTGTGCCAGGGACTAGCTATAGTTTTGCCCATTGACCATAACTATTTCTTTTTTTCCTGGAAATCCTCCAGGGACCAGATACCAATGGCTCAGGGACTGGCACTGATCCATGGACCACCACTCTGAGTAGCACTGCTTCACATCAGTACAGGTAAAACTGAAGGCAGGAATATCTGGCAAGAGTACGAAGAGTAGCATGTACAATAAATGTTACCTCCAGATATTTAGGAATCAGGAGCAACATTCATATCCTCTTATCAACATCTCTACAGACATAAGAGTTCATTTTTTTAAAAAAAAGAAAACTCAGTTAATATCATAGCTGTTCTAGTTCAGCTGTTGACCTGGCCTATGAGTCTAATTAAGTGCCTTGACCCTAATTTAAATAATCTTGGTACATTTACCCGCAGCCTCAGGACAAAGTTCAGAATTCATCAACCAAATGGGGAGCTGTTTCAAGATCTCAAGCCGGAAGAATATTAATAAAGCATGTTCAGTCGATGCAAAGTGAATTCACTTTGGCTGTCGAAACAGATGGATAGTATAAAAAGAGTTCTTTTACCATGAGCATTCTTTTCAGGTTATTGGCAGCTTTTGTGCACTTTAGAAAGCACCTTAGAATGGCATAGTAAATTTATAAAAAATGCTCTAGATGACAGGTTTTATTATCTGGGAACTCTTTTGTTTTAAGTAGGGATGAGGATAAACTCATTCAGTTCACATTATAAAACAAATTTAACTAATTCATACCTTGTTAACGAATGTAACCATCACACCACAATTATACTTCAATATTGACCATGTACTGAATTTCGCAGTGCATTTCTCCAATCAAAAAATGTGTACAGATTATGGATATTTGGGAAGGTTGCATACATAAATGTGCATATCTCATTAAAAAAAATAATTTCTAGAATACACTATATTTGGAGGAAGTGATCACACAAAATGTGATTACTAGGTCAGATTGAATCTATGTGAACAAATATGCATATGTATTTTCATACCATCTTTTTAAAAATTCCAGGTTGATGAAGACGCAGGTAAAACAAATATGAGTTTGAAGGAGTAGGAAAAACCCTCTACATATATTTTCCCACATTCATGAGGAGTCAAAGTGCCCATAGTGACAGGGCTGTGTAAAGGCCATGCGTATTTTGTCTCCATCGATGGTATCCAATGGATGGACTATCTTAGTCCATAGTGATCCATACTTGCCCACTCCCCAACCTTGCTGCACTGAACACCGAGGCCTGGATGTGTCCATTGAGCACCCAGATCTACTCATGTTCTTTTGACTAAGAGCAAACACTCTGTATGATCAAGGATCAAATGCACACAAACAGAATCCTTGGGGGTAAGCAGATGAGAGTCTATCTGCATGGAGATGTAGGAGATCAGGCCGAAATGTTCAGTCCTGTTTCCCTAACCAGATTGAGCTCTCATGGATTCAGGAGCATAACTATATGGGTCTTATATTGAGCTAAATTCAAGTTGAGACCATTTCTCAGCATTGTCTACTCCAACTCTGTGATAGCTGGTGTCTTCCATGTCTGTGGGGCAATCATTCTGCCCTATAAAGGATCTATCCAAAGTGGTGAACACTATCCTGATAGTGTTGGATACAGTCAGCACCATGGACAGTTCTTTTAAAATCCAGGCTGACAACTTCACCACTCCATTGACATGGGAACTACTGGCCTCCACTATGCTAACTGGAAACAGCTCTTCTGAATCTCAGGTAATGGCCTTGGATTTCAGCTGCTACCTTACTCATCTAACTGTGGAGCTCAGGGGATTGAAATGGGGACCCTTGAATGCACTTCTGCTCTGCTGTTGAGCTACAGTCCTTTCTGATTTCGTGGCAAGCATTTTGGAAATTGCTGGCTTCAGCTAAAGAGGAGTAGAGAACACAGAACAAAACAACAGTGCACAAAGAAATGAGTCAATGAACTTAAAATTATCTCAGATTGATGCCACTTTCTCAGCCAGACTAGTCTTAAAGTGCATCAGGTAATCATTCTTTTGCTCACCCACATCTTTCTTTGTTTGCCTCCTAAGGGACCAAGAGTTCTGAGGTGTTAAATAGCTCTTGCTCCAGGCTACCTCTCCCACAGTCCATTATGTGCTTACTGCTTGACGAGGCTGCTGGGTTAGAGGCAGCGCATAATACAGACTTTAAAGTGAAAGGTATAAATAATACATACGGTGTAGCTATTTCTGACCTTCTAATGGCTTCAGTCTTTGACTACAATGTGGTACTTGTGCCAGGAGATTATGTCGAAGCGTGGATGCAAACTAAATGATATCCCCATGGAGGAATAAATGTGTGGTGGGGATTTTTGTTTTGTTTTGTTTTTGACAGGGAGGAGCTAATGCAACTGAGCCTATGAGCCCTTGTACTTACTCGCCTGAAACATTTTAATTTGAAGGCTATGAATTGTGCTGTTGTTCACATCTGCCACCTATAGCCACAATGAGGATATGTAATAAAATGCAAGAGACAAAAGTCCAGATATTTTGAGCTTTCGGAGAAAGCTGTTAGGAACCCACAGGTGTGGGTCAGAAGGAGTACAAAAGTAAAAAGCTGGGGCAGGGACAATAATGTAAATTATGCATTATACATATACATGTACAGTGTTTGTGTGTGTTTGTCTGTCAAAAGCTCATGTGTGTCTACATTCACAGACTTTTTGGGTGGGGAGTTAGTTGTGCTAATCTGTAGCAGCAAAAACAATGAGTGTGTTACCTTGAAGGATACCATGTTTTATTTTTTGGCATAAGCATTTGTGTACTGCAGCCCACTTCATCAAGGGCAGACTTTCACAGTAAGCCACAGATCACCTAATAAAATTGGATAGATGATAACTGTATGAGCATGCATGCACACATGCAGACACACCAGTTATTGGAAACATTGTCTAAAATCTTTGCCCCTGCCCCAATATGCTGCAATTGTGTATCCAGAACTGAGATGTCCTTAGAAGACTATATTAGACTGAGAGAGATGTAACTGTTAATGAGCTCGTAACAGTAACGTAGCATAAACATAACATAAAACCTCCACCAGGCTGTTCTTGACAGGTTGAGCCTTGAGAATTTTACAAAGTTGTTGCTAACAAGTAGAACTCTGAAGGCTGTCCACACCCCTACCCCACAATCTGAGCTTCTATGGAAAATGTTAGCTCACAACTTCTCATTCAAACCTGCAGAGGTTTATGATGTTTTCCCTGTGTAAATTGAGAAGGCTTCATCGTGGAGAAGTAAGAAGCCGTAATCCACATGATTGTGCCTATGGGATTGTGCTTTTTCTATCACAAAAATCTGGAAATCAATCTCTGAGTACTGGTGCCAGGGGAGCTTCCTGACTCCATTCGTAATTTTGCTTCTGTGTTTCGTGGTTTTTTTCACTAATTGGTCTTTGTGGGCCAAATTTCACATTAAATGAAACTGTGTGCATCCTTTTTTCTTCAACATTTTCTTTCGCAAAAGGAAACAGAACAGGGAGGGGCTGCTTAGCATTTTCCTTCCAGCCATTTTCTCCTTGTAATCTTTTCTGTATCTGCTTTTCACCTTCTGGTGCTCTGTACATGCCCAGACAAAAGATGGCAACCTTCCACTCCCAAAAATTATAAATAATCATTCTTCCAAATTACATCTTTCGCAAAGAGATGCAACATTGTGAGAACCCGTCTTCACTCAAACATTATTTTCTTCAGATATCTTTCCCTGGTCTCTTTATAAGAGACAGCCTGCTGCAAATGCAAAAAAGCAAAGAGACTGGGCATCAGTATTGTTCTTGGCGAGAGGAGGAGGAGGAGGAGGAGGAGGAGGAGGAGGGGGGAGACGGGGAGATTGAGATGGAGATCCAAAACAGGTCTTGGCTGGCATCTCGGTAGAGGATAACCTTTTAATGTTACACAGACTCTTCTTTTATATCAGTTCAAAGTGTAGATTCCATGATTTTCCTTCCTTGATGAAGAAGCTTCAACAGCTAATGTGATGTATTTTGGATCTTTTGTTTGGCTTCATAAAGGTCTTTCCATAATATGGACTCTAGAAACTATCACCAGCTGAACATGCCCAAATTACAAAAGAAAAAGATTCCATGTAAACATTAAGGAAGAACTTTCTGACAGTAGACTGCATTACGCAATGGCAGACTCTTCTTTAGAGATCTTTAAACAGAGGTTGGATGGCAATCTTTTGGGAGCGTTTTAGTTATGTATCCTTTCATAGCAAAGGGATGGATTAAATGGCTCCTGCACTCCTATCCAATCCTATTATTTTATGTCTTTTTGGTAATAATGAAGAGAAGCCTCGTGGATACAAGAGTGACAGAAGAGAACACATCCATGACAGGAGCATCTATTTTTCATGGTTCTATCCATCGAATTGCAGCAATGATTAGGACAGTTAATTTGTCTTTTGGCAGATGTGTTTAATTTTTTTTTTTAGTCAACTTGTTTGCTCATGGTGCAATTTTAAATAGAGTAATAAAAATGCAGAGGAAATATTGGAATGGCATTCTGGGACAGTGAGCATAATGGAGCTTTGGGTGTGCCATAAGTTCTCTTTTCCAATAACACTAACATAGATGGGGAGAACTTTTTGGACATGCTGTTTGTTGCATGCATTCCTCTGAAATATATAGAGTATTCTGTTCATCTAAATATAAAAGAGATGGTAGCACATCCCAAAATGATTATCATACCACTTGGAAAATAACTCTGGGATTGGAGGTGTTTTTTTTTCCTAAGAGAAAAGTCTGAAGTCTGCCTTTCAGTCAAAAAATTGTGCCTCAGACAGCTAGTAGTAACAATCCAAACAAAAAGAACTACAATTAAAACAGATTAAAGCATAATGAAAAGCATAGCAATTAAAACAGAAAAGTAAATGACATTTGCTCTTCAACAGCAATTTGCATTAAATGCCAAAGGTCTAGCTAAATAAAAATAGGAGGAAGGGGACCTAGCATTACTGACTCTAAAGCCATCAGATCCCACCTGATCTTGGAAGCTAAGCAGGGTAAGCACTGCTTAGTATTTGGATGGGAGACCATCAATGAGTACCATGTGCTATAGGCTATATTTCAAAGGAAGGAACTGTCTGTTGCAGTGTGTCCAGCTGCAGGAAAAATAGCTGGTACACCTCTGCTGTTCCCATCTCTTTCCAGTGATGTTGAAGTGGTTGTGGGGAGCTGGAAGGGTAGCCCAGAAGATGCCGCTACATGCCAGATATATGTCCCCAGTGCTGATCTCAGCCTTTATAAATGCATAAATGGTGTTGAGATAGCAAATAGAATCCTGTGTGGCTTTAGGCTGACATAAATGCAATTACACAGGTAGTTGTGGTACGCTGGCCGTTCTGCAAGGGTATTTTGTTTGGGTTGTGTAGCTCTCGTTTTGATGATAGAAATAAAAGAAACAGCTGTGTTAGTCCGGATCAGTACGCAAAGGGTTCTTGTAGCACCTTTGAGATCAACTGAGAGAAAGTTGATAGTATAAGTTTTCATAGACTTAAGTCTACATCATCAGAGGGATCTGATGTAGACTTATGATGTAGACCGATGAAGTAGACTTAAGTCTATGACAGTTTATGCTACCAACCCTTTTCTCTCAGTTTAAGTTAGTCTCAAAGGTGCTACAAGACCCCATGAGGTAATAGGATGATGTAACTCACTGTGCAATCAGCTCTGCTGTGTAAGAGGTTCTCTGAGTGTGGTCCTTGGTGGTGGGTAGGAAGATGGATTTTTAGGATATTTAGGATGGTTTCAGGTTGATATACGTGGAGCATTGCTGCCTCTCTCATACCTTGCAAAAACAGATTTCATCTGGACTCCTGCATGCTACATAGAAATTGATTGAATTATTTCTAGTCTTACCAGTTATGCATTGCTTTATTATACGTAGCTCAGCAGCAGAAGATCCTCTGTTCAATTCCTAGCATCTCCAGGTAGAAGGATCAAAGAAAAGGCAATGCAAATAGAGGCAGATGGCTCATTTTTCTATCATTTGTTATAATTCTGTGTGGATAATACTGGTTGCCAGTTGGATACGTGTGACATGGGAGGTAGCATAGACTCTGCATCAGTTGATGTAAACAGACAGATGTGGAACTTAGATCCACCACCTTTCCACTGATGGGCTAGATAGTGTGGAAGCTGGAGCTAACCACAGCAGAGAGTGATCATATATACACACTGCCTAAACAGTGTGTCAACTAACAATTGTAGTCCTTAAGAATTGCAATTTACTGGCAGAATAAAGAAATCAGAATAAAGAGCTCACACATTTGCAAATGTATTGAAGCAAGAGCAAAACAGCAATTACTGATTAAGAAAAACATTTGCAGTTTATATACCTGTAACATTCCCCAAATTTTTTCTATTTGTGAATGCCTCTAATTTCTTATTCATATTTCTTTGCACTATTTCTGATCTCTTATGTATGGTCACCCATGCACAGGATAATGTAGTACAAAACCTAATATGGATCTGTTTTGCATCAGGCATCCAAAGCAATATTTTAATCATAAGAGCTGAAGTGAAAATTACTTTCTTTGTTTATTTCTTGACATTTCTTCTGTGTCTGATTATGTGTTTGTATCCTTTTTCATATATAAAAACAGCAAGTTTTTAAGAAACATTTACAGTATTCCTAAAAACACTTAAACCCAACCTTTTAAAAAAAAGCTAATGGTAGACTCACAGTCTAGGATATTCTTCAGAGTCTTTCAGCTTGAACATTTAAATTGAGAATAAGTGAAATGGAACATCTTAGTAAAGATGTGTAAGATTGCACAGTTTCATATACTTATTTATCAGTCTTTAATTAGCATGTTAGTCTTTAATTAGCAATATAAATTCATAAAACATCCCACACTCTCAATCATCTGAAGGTCTTCTGCTCACTTATGTTGCCCTCTTTTTCTCAAGAAGAGCCTGGAGTTTCAGTCATATTCTGATGTGGTAATTGGGTTGCAGTTCATCTCTATTTTCATTTTCAAAGGAATTGCAATGATTAGCTTCATTCAATATTCTTCCTGCTGTGTTTTCAAAGAGTGTTTGCAGAGTAAGTCCTGGGCTACAGAGATTCTCATCAGTCCAGGATTCTCATCAGGGCTTCTCAACACTCAAAAAACACATGTTCAACTTTTTTCCAAATCTTTGCAAATATATTTCCATCTCTGTGTGCTAATGACATGACTTACAATGATTTAGAATCATAGAGGTGGAAAAGGCCACAACGACCATCAAATGTACCTTCCTGCAATGCAGGAATACACATTGAAAGCATTCCCAGCAGATTGCCAACCAGCCTCTGTTTAGAAACCTCCAAAGTAGGAGACTCCACCACTCTCTGAGGCAGTGTATTCCACTGTTGAATGGCTCTTACCACCAGGAAGTTCTTCCTAATGTTTAGATGGAATCTCTTTTCCTGTAGTTTGAAGTCATTGCTCTGTGTCCTAGTCTTTCGGGCAGCAGAAATCAAGCTTGCCCCATCTTCCATATGACATCCCTTCAAATGTTTAAACATAGCTGTCATGTCCTCTCTTAACCCTCTCTTCTCTAGGCTAAACATATCCAGCTCCCTAAGCTGTCCCTCATAGTCCATGGTTTCCAGACCTTCTACCATTTTGGTCACCCTCCTCTGGACATGTTCCAGCTTCTCAATGTGCTTCCTGAATTGTGATGCGCAAAACTGGACACAGTATTCCAGGTGGGGTCTGACCAAAATAGAACAAAGTGGCACTATTACTTCGCTTGACCCAGATATTATACTTCTACTAATGCAGTCTAGAATTGCATTGGCTATCATACTGTTGACTCATGTTCAGCTTGTGGTCTACTAAGATTCCTACATCCATTTCACATGTACTGTGATCAAGCCAGGGGTCACCTATCCTATATCTGTGCATTTCATTTTTTTTCTGCCCAAGCATAGCGCTATACATTTCTCCCTGTTGAAATTATTATTTTTTTAGCTTTGTCTCATGTCAGAAGCAAACTTTGCTGGTTACCACCTACACTAATCTATTAAGGTCATTTTGAATTCTGATTCTGTTCTTAGCTACCCTTTCTAATTTGCTGTCATCTGCAAATTTGATAATAATGCCCTCTATTCCCTTGCCCAAGAAATTGAAAAAAGATGTTGAATAGCACTGGGCCCCGGGCAGAAGCTTATAAGACTTGCAGTTTTTTTAAAAAAAGAAAATGCTACGCATGAAAATATTTAAAGGTATATTTATTTATTAGAACCTACACCAGGTAACTCTAGTTCTGTAATGGTCAGTCCTGGTACTTAATATGTACAGTGATATGTATCTAATTCCAGATCATATTCCACATCCATAAACCTCTTCCAACCGCCATCCCTATGTAGATTGTGAAACAAATGCATGTCAGAAGCAAATTTTGCTGGTTACCACCTACACTAAATTATAATTTGAAATATGAACATTTTAATATCCAAAAGGTATTGCAGTCTCTAATGCTATTAACGGGTCTAAGGTGTTGGAGCTGATAGTGATTTTTATTGCATGCCATGCTTCTATCCAGCTAAAATCCTAGTTCCAAAATTCAGCATGCAATACACTTTTATTTATTAATTCCTGGTATCTAATCCGTCGATTCCTCTGCTATCTTGTTCCTCTCTCTCAAAAAATTGTGCAAAATAAAACAATCATGGCCAGAAGCAGACCTGTGGCCGTGCGGTTGTTGCACACTTCTTAGTGAAACTGTGTGAGTTTCTTGAAAATGTGCAGTTTTTAAAAGTTGTGGTGAGTTTTTCATCCTTTGTGAGAAAAAAAAATCCTAAATGTTTTGACACTACAAGAAGAAATACTGATATCTTTGGCTTGACATCTCTCACAATTTGGGAAAAATCAAGAATTTTCATCCCACAGCAGACTAGTTTGGGGGTTACAGGACGAAAGCTTGGAAATGGCCCTTCTTTTTAGACTGCCGTTCCCCCAAGTGCCTATATGCATGGTGGCTGGGGCATTCTGGAAACGGTAGCCCAGAAAAGCCCTGTGCGGGACAAGTGTATGTAACAGACAGCTTTATCCTCAAAGAGAAGATAATCAGCTACCACCGCTCCTCCCCAGCTTTTGTTGGCTGAGCACTGACAGAAATGGCTGAGGTGTTATGTCACTATACCTAATACTAGGGCTGTCCCTAGATGGAATTTAGTCATAATGACCACTTATGTCTTTGTAAGTGGAGTTTCGTCTGGGAGAAATAGAACAGTTCCATAACATCCATATTCAGCAAAGGCGTGCCACTATGCAACAATGCTTGGAAGCCAATGAACTGACTGAAGCACAATGAGACTGATAGACAATCAGTCTATGCACATTGGAACAGATGCATATTGGGACCAATGCGTATTGGGACACAAGCTAAAGGCTATTGATATACATCAGGACACTCTTGCTCTGATGTCCACCTTTGCAATTCACCAGTAGGGTTTCTTAGTGTCTTGGCTATGTAGTGACTATGAAAGTTGTTGTGATAGAGAATTCCAGCTTTAACTATAACAAGATAGCAGTACGTGTGAAAGGGATCTAGGAGTCTTGGTAGATCACAAGCTGAACATGATTCAGCAGTGTGATGCGGTAGCCAAGAAAGCCAATGTGATTGTTGGTTGCATCAATAGGAGTATGGTGTCTAGATCGAGGGAGGTAATGGTACCACTCTATTCTGCTTTGGTCAGACCTCATTTTGAATACTGTGTCCAGTTCTGGGCACTACAATTCAAGAAGGATATCGACAAGCTGGAAGTGTCCAGAGGAGGGCAACCAAAATGGTGAAGGGTCTGGAAACCATGGCCTATGAGGAACAGCTTAGGGAACTGGGTATGTTTAGCCTGCAGAAGAGAAGGTTAAGAGGGTACACGACAGCCATGTTTAAATATTTGAAGGGATGTCATGTTGAGGAGGGAGCGGGCTTGTTTTCTGCTGTTCCAGAGGCTAGGACAAGGAGCAATGGATTCAAGCTGCAGGAAAGGAGATTCCACCTGAACCTCAGGAAGAACTTCCTGACAGTCAGAGCTGTCTGGCAGTGGAATATGCTGCCTCAGTGGAGTGTGGTAGACTCTCTTTCTTTGGAGGTTTTTAAGCAGAGGCTGGATGGCCATCTGTTGAGAATGCTTTGATGTGTGTTCCTGCATGACAAGGGATTGGACTGGATGGCCTCTGTGGTCTCTTCCAACTCTATGATTCTAAGATGACAGTCAATTTCTAGAGATCTGTTTAAATTAGACTGAAGGTATGGATTTTACCCTTTTTGAGTGCTGGTAAAAATGGAAGTGGCCTAATGCCAATTGTTCATGCAGAGTCAACCCCACAAAGTCACCCTGTAGCACCCCAACAGAACCTTTACTGTATCTTACACTGTTGTTTTTTTTTATGTCTGGTGTTCTGGTTGGTATGTGAAAAGACAGTAAGTAAACATGAAATGTCTCTAATTTCTCATTTGGTAGCTCTTGAATTATTCTCAGACTGCCAACTCTGTGACTTCCCTAAAGAATAGAAATTAACAAGGCTATTTGTTTGTGTGCTTGCCCAGTGTTGAGAAGAATATCAAGTAGATTTAGTATGATTGGGGGAAGCATAAAATCTTATTATTTTGCTATGACTACCTTAATAGAGATGCTTCTGACATCTAGGGGATATATCTTTGTTTGTTTAGCCTGTTTGTTTGTTTAATTAACATTTATAATGAGAGAGATATTTCCTACTGGGATTCTGGTATTCACTTTCATAGACAATGCTACAGAAAATGAGTCATCATGACCTCATTAGGTCACTGGGGTAGGGATAGGTTTTAATTTGGTGATTATTAGGGGCTGACATTGTTACTTGTTAACCCTGGGTGTCAGCTGAGTGTCTGCTACAGCAGCAACAAGCAGGTAAACAAAAGATTTTAGCTTAAGATTTAAATTTAGCCTAGATTTTTGAATTAGATGTTGTAGCCATAATCACTTCTGTCAAGAAGTAATGCTGTTTTGGAAGGAAGATGAGTAATTCATCCTATAGGTCGACTAGGAAAAATGGAGGTTTTATTATTTATATTATTTGTTACATTTATACCCTGCTGTTTTTCCAGTGAGTGCAGGGTGTCATGTGTGGTTCTCTATTTCATCCTCTGTGAGGTTCATCCAGCTGAGGGAGTTTCATAGCTCAGTCAGGTCCACAGTGTGGATCTCCCAGGCCCAGACCAGTGCTCTAACCACTGGAGTAGATAAGAAGGGGAATGACCCCATGACTATAATGAAATTCAGGTTGTTGAATACCAGCTACCTAATACAGCCTGAGACTTGAGGTTCACAGAAATGAGAGTTCTACCTCTCTGAAACGTTGCTTCCCAGTGCTTCTCATTGGAGCAGTAGCATGTTCAATTGCCAATCACCTACTTTGATTGACCTCAGAACATATGATTACTTCCCATATCAGTGTCAAGTACATCACACACATGGGAAGTAATTGTGCAGTCCAAGTGACCAGACTCAAACCACAGGGAGAGGATGGGTGCAAGCCATCTGGGTTGGTAGCAAAGCATCTGAACTAAGCAGCTAGATGGGAGTCAGTAACCAGTGAATCCTATCCCTATGAGACCTGGGTTAAAATCCTATTGGTTAGATCATCAAATCAACTGTTGGATTATTATTCAATACTTAAATAAATCCAGTTAAAGTGGTTCTTCTTTAGTCATAACTAAGAATTCCATCTCAGGGGAAAGGCAGGATATAAATTCAATAAATAAATTTTATTTTTAATTTTTTTTTAATTTTTATTTATTTATTTATTTGTATCCCGCCTCTCCACATGGATCGAGGCGGCGAACCACTTACAATAGCATGTCTTTCTATACATGCCCCCAACAAGCTGGGTACTCATTTTACCAACCTGCGGAAAGATGGAAGGCTGAGTCAATCTTGGAGCCCGGCAGGATCGAACTCACAACCTTGTGGCTTGCAGTACTGGCATTTAACCACTGCGCCACCAGGGAAGAGATTTAGGCCCAGGGCTAATGAAGAAGTGTATGCATAGTGCTGGTCTGAAATGGAAGTCAGATGTTTCCCATTTGAGCCACTGGTGCTCAAATGGACAAAATATCTCAGATAAAATGTCTCAGATAAGAGCTCACTGTGATGCCATCATTGTAGCAGAAGTTGACAATGTGGTGTCCAATGACTCTGTGAATAAGATTATACTGCTTCACTTTCAGTTGGTAAGTACCACTGATGTGGAGAAGCTGCTGAGGCAAGTAGAGAAAACAACCTGTCCTCTTGATCCCTGACTTTCTTGGCTGGTGGTCCAGGGAGAAGATGCAATTAGACCTCAATCACAATATATTATTAATGTATCTCTCAGGAAGGAAGTTTTGCTTCCCAGTGCTCTTGTCCAAAAGAAACGGTGTTACGACCACTTCTAGAAAAGCCCTTTTTGAGCCCTCTGGACAAATTTTCCTTTTTTGGGCAAGGTGGTTGAGAGGACACTTGTCTCCAAACTCCTGGAAGTCTTGAATGATACAAATTATCTTGACCCACTTCAAATTGGCTACAGAACAGGATATGTCTTAGTGGATGGTCTTCACCTGAGCACTGACAAGGGGAGAGTGTCCTTGATGGTGCTTTTGGATCATGGTATCGTTCTGGAATGCCTGAAGCATACCACAAGGTGCCATTCTATCCCCAGTGTTATGCAACATCTGCATGAAACTGGTAGGAGAGATCATCCAGAGGCATGGACAGGGTGCTATCAGTATGCTGATGACTACCAAATATATTTCCCCATGCCTTCAAAAACAGCTTCAGCTAAAAATAGTTTGTCTCCTCTGAATGAATGCCTGGAGGAAGTAATGAGCTGGATGAAGAAGAACAAATTGTAGATGAATCCAGATGAGTCGAGCCTTCTAACCTGGGTTTGGAGATGTGTCAACCGGTCCTGGATGGGGTTATACTCCCCCTGAAAGACTGTCTTCTCAGCCTGAGAGTTCTTTTGGATCTATTGCTCCAAATGACAACTCAGAAAGATGCAGTGGCCAGGAGTACTTACTATCAGCTTCAGCTGATAAGCCAGCAACACCCCTCCTAGAGCTGGAGGACCTAAAGATGGGAATACATGTGCTGGTAACCTCACGACTGGACTTCTGCAATGTGCTGTGCATTAGGCTACCTCTGTACCAAGTTCAGAAACTTTAGTTGGTTCAAAACACAGCAGCCAGATTGGTTAGTGATACATCTAAGACATTTATATTATATTACATTTATATTAAAGTCACTCCACTGGCTGCCAATTAGTTTCTGGGCAAAGTACAAAGTGCTGTTTGTTTGTTATCTTTAAAGCCCTATGTAGTTTGGGTCCAGATTCACCTCCTCCTATATAATTCTCCCTGCACACTCAGGTCCTCTGGGGGACATTTACTTTGACCAGCCAAGACTAGACTGGCAACGGTCACCCAGAGGACTTTTTCTTCAGCTGCCCCTAGACTGTGGAATGACCTGTTGGAAGAGATTCGACAGCTAAATATGCTATCCAAATTTAAAACAGCATTAAATAGCAGTCTCTCCCAGCAGGGCTATCCAGATGATTTTAAGTTATGAATTTTGACAATAAATTTTAAATATGTATTGATTATTTTAATTAGGTATTTGTATTATTCTTTTAGGCTGATATGATGCCTTTTAACTATTGGTTTTAGTTGATGTTCTGTTTTTATCTGATATATGTTATATGTTAATCTATTTGTCCCCTGCCTCAGTCCATGAGGAGAGACTGGTGAGAAAAAAAAATAATAATAATAATAATAATAATAATAATAATAATAATAATAATAATACAGTTTGGTATACTATTCAGATGCCGGTACTCTCCAAAATTTCACAGATGAAAACTGGGAATTGTGTAGCTATTTTGGCCATTGTGGCCAAGATGGCAAAAGTTATTAATGGAGAAGAACTCACAAACTAGGAGTGACTACAGCAGTTAGAACTCACAAACAGAGGGCAGCTACAGCTTTTCCTTGAATGTACTGGGAAGGACAAGATTCTGCCCCCTCCTCTGCTCCCCTCCCACTGAATTGAGTGTGAACTCCTTTTGCATTTTGAACACAGTTTGCCCCAGGTGAAGTGAGGTGAGGACAAAGGGGGAAAGTGGTTCCTGGAGACTTCCTGCAATTTGTGTATTTCCACCTGAATGGTCAGCCTCAGGAAGCTGATGGTAAATAGACTTTTAAAATGTGTATTTAAATCTATGCATTTTCACTTCTCCCCAGAAGCCTGACATTGATTGTAAGTTCATGTAGGAGGGGAAAGAAGAGCTGACAAAACATCCAAAAAGAACTACAGTTTTTCATAGCGATTGTGTCATAATACCACAGAGCTTAGAATTGTTACATTTTTGGAATTTGTGCTGGTTGAAGAATTCTGGAAGTTGTACTTCAAAAAAGTATTTGAACTCTAGTTTTACACATGTGAAAAGTTTTACACTTTTGACTAATATGAAAATTTGTTTTGTGCCAATTTTTAGCCATCTGAGACCATGCAATCATGATTGATTGAGTAGTACCCAAGATTCCACTTAAGATCAGAGGAATAGTTATCCTTGTTCCCTCTAGATTTGTAACCTTTTGTGTGATTTTTCCTTCTCTACAGATTGTCTTCCGGAAGATCAGTGATGTCAAACGAGAAGAGGAAGAGAGGATGAAAAGGAAGAATGAGGCCCCTTTAGTCCTGCCACCAGACCATCCCGTCCGTCGACTTTTTCAGAGATTTAGGCAGCAGAAGGAGGCTCGGTTAGCTGCTGAGAGAGGTAGAGATGAGCTAGATGTGGAGAAGGGCAACGTTCTGGGAGACCATCCTTCACGTACTGTGGTCAAAGCCAGCATTGTAACAGTCAGGGAAAGCCCCGCTACCCCAATTGCCTATCAGTCAGCTTCAACATCTGGAGTGTCTGACCAGGCCAAATTACAAGCCCCTGCCTCAGACTATGTAGCGGGGAAAGCAGCAGGGGATTATCCAAAACGTAAAGGCTGGGCCAAATTCAAAGATGCCTGTGCGAAGGGAGAGGACTGGAACAAAGTGTCCAAAGCAGAGTCCATGGAAACATTGCCAGAGAGAACGAAAGCAGCGGGGGAGGCCACTTTGAAGAAGACTGACTCTTGTGACAGCGGCATCACTAAAAGTGACCTGCGCTTGGACAATGTTGGGGAGGCAAGAAGTCCTCAGGACCGTAGCCCTGTCCTGGCAGAGGTCAAGCACTCCTTCTACCCTATTCCTGAACAGACGCTTCAGGCAACGATGCTGGAAGTGAAACATGAACTGAAGGAGGACATCAAAGCTTTAAACACAAAAATGACCAATATAGAAAAACAGCTTGCTGAGATACTAAGGATATTAGCCTCTAGAAGAAGCTCCCAGACACCACAGGAGTTGTTCGAAATATCAAGACCCCCATCTCCAGAGTCAGAAAAAGACATTTTTGGAGCAAGCTGAGGTGGTTCTTTAAAACAGAAGGAGATCTGAATATCCCCACAAACACAATCTTAACACCTACTTGATATTTTTTTAAGAAACAAAACATTTACTCTTTCTTGATGGACATCATATTTGAGGGGCCAGCCCATTAACCATGTCCCTCCTCTCTAAATGGTACGGTAACAAGAGTGGCAACCTCATGTCAAGATGGCAGCTGACTCAAGTCTTTTTGACAGCAAGGGTACAGTTTATAATGTTTTTCCTACTTGATTAGAGCATCCTTTTCCCACTCAAAGTGATTTTTTTTAAAAAAAAGAAACATTCGTAGGAACCTATGGCCCAAATGTTAGACCCAGTTCATATATGTAGCTGGTTTGTGGAACCTCCTTGCATGAAATAATTTCCCACACCTCTGCACTGAAGATTGCATCTGATAGAAGGGCTTCACACAGGGTAGTATAAGCAAAGAGAAGAGCCAGGGTGGTATGGTAGTTGGAGGCCTGGACTAGGATTAAAGTGACACATGTTGAAATCCTGCTGAGCCACAGAGTTCAACATCATGAAGGAGAAGGCTTCAGTGGGTAGCAGTCATGATGACAATATATCATGTCCAATCTCAGAAGCAGAATGCCTCTGAATATCATTTGCAGGGGAAGTCATGTGGGAGGGTATTGTTGTACTCATTCTGCATTCCATATCCATCAGCAGAACGCTCGACTAAATAGGCCTTTAGTTGGACCCAGAACAGGTTTTCATATGACCCAGTCTGTATGACTATTTCTTCCTTTTTGAGGGGGGCAGTTATGTGGACGGAATCTTAAAATGAATGGCTGTGCATATGTGTTCCTCATACCAGGTGTGTGCCAGGAGAGTGGGAGTTGCTATACACTAATAGAGTCCACAATTCTAGGACAGGTATGAACTGGGTTCTTTGGAAATTTTGTATTTTCAACATGTCTTTACATCACCAAATCTGTTTGAGGATTGCTGATGATTTTCTTTAGCAGTTTCTCCCTCCATCTTTTGTGTCTAATTAATCTTTATAGATCGAGTGAGATGTTGTGGTTTCACATCCTGGTGGATAATGAGGCAATTCAGAAAGGGGAGCAACAGTTTATGGAATTCCTATAAAACTGTGTAGCATTTAATTTCACATAAGATACGTAACAGGGGGCGCTGCCCCTACTGGTTGGTAAGGAACTCAGACTTTGTTGTTATTATCTAACTGCAAATAAACACAAAGCTATTAGGCAGAATATCCTAGCTAATACAAATTCTGGAGCTTTTAAAGCAAAGACATTACACATGTATCTGCATTTGTGATAAGCAAAACAGCCTCTTATCAGCAACTAGATATTTGTAGTGTTTTGTGTTTTGACATTTTTCAGACTATTTGCTTTGCCTTTGTATTTCTTTTAACCAGTATGAACACCAAAGGATGTTGAAATATGTACAAATCAAAACCAATGGTGCATTATGGCACATAGACCAGTCCAATGTATTTTCTCACTGGAATGGTCCCTAGTACCTCATTGAAGATATAGTGTGGAATTTATTCCCTATCTTACATTCTTAGAAGTGTCATTTTCTCTTTTGAAATATATTTGTCTTGTGCAGCCTAACAAGGGCACTCTAAGGAGTGAAAGAAAAAGTTCTATTGCACTAAGGAATATCAGACCAAGAAGAGGATAAAGTTTCCTTGACAGGGAAAGACTGTGTCGCTAGTGATCTGTGATTCTACAAGAAACTCCATATCTAACTTGGAGTCTAACACTACTTTTAAAATTGGACTATGCATATATAAGTGTAAATCAGTGGGTTGGTTATGCATGATCGCTTCTGAACTGTATACCACAGAATGGTAGTCCATGAACTAAGTTCACATCCATGAACTGAGGCAGTGGTTCTCAGACTTTTGTCCTCCAGATGTTCTGTACATCAGTTTCCAGGAATCCTAGCCAGTATTGCCAGTGCTCAGGGATTCTGGGAACTGAAGTCTCAAACATCTAGAAGATCAAGATGAGAACCACTGAACTGACATTCATTGCAGACTTTCCTATTACTGTTTTAAGAGCAGTACTGCTGCTTAGTTGAAGTACAGCTACTGAATTGAAATTGTACGCACAAATGTGCATTCATCTTAAAACTGTTGCAGGAGAAAGGACATCCTTAACAATATGGCTATATTTAGCCTTTGAAAAGGAGTGTTATGTCCATCATTTGATAGCAGTGATGGTTAGATATATGAAACAATGATTCCTTAGTTTTCACTGTCATGTGCCATAGTTCACGATGGCCCAGGAACCCATTTATCATTAAAAATCTTAAACTGCTATGATCAGTTTGGGCAGAAATACACAAAACTATATGCTTGAATCTTATTATTCTTATTATTTTTGACATGACAGTCTTTGTGCCAGTTGGTTGTTCAGTCATATAGTTGTCTTCAAAACTCCCTATCTGTCATACTTTATGTTATCATTTAAGAGTATCACAATTCAGTGGCACAGTTGCATTTTTGAACAGGTCCAAAAGAATTAAAGGGTTAACATTTTTGAGCAAATTCATCTGCTGTGTATTATAACACTTGGGTGTGTAGTTATAACACTTTGATACTACTTTCGTTACCAGAAATTATCATATGGCATTCTAGATTTTGTAGTTCATCAAGTTACTTTAAGTTCTCTTTAGACAGGCATGAGAGCTGTCTAGTGAAGAATTCTTATGTGCTCTCCACACTACAGATCATAGGGTTCGGCAGGGTCAAGTCATAGCAGCTAAAGTGACATTGTACAGCTACCATTGTGCAGGGAGGATATACTACTAGACATATCTAGATCAGCAAAGACATAATACTGACCACCAGTAAGCCATTATTTGAAAACATCTTTAGAAATACGTGTGTCCCTCCCTCCTGCAGTACAGAGTCCCCTATATCTGCATTTAGCATTATTTCTGTTCCAACATAGTTTATGTTAATCATGTCTTCTCAAAACATGTTAGAGTTTGCAAACCCGTTTGAAATCCTGTTTTTCATTCTGCATTGAGATGGGAAACCCAATAAGCGTGTAAGATAATTAGCAGTAGAGTGACCATAAACCAGAAAGGGGAGGCATCAGCATGGGAAGGATATAGACAAGAAGAGAATGACATCACAAGGCTGATTCCTAATTTGCAACCATGGTTTTTAGGGAGCCACTGTTACAATGGCACCTACGCTGGGAAAGTGTCTTTTGCACACAAGAGCAGATGCAGATAATGCTGCCATTAATTGACTTGCAGGCAGTGGTAGCTCTGATTTCAGTCATTGGGGCAGTAAGTCCACTCCAGGTTTCAGTTCACACTTTAAAACAGCTGTGCAAGCTGCTGAACCTATTTGGGAGATAGGGTTCAGCAACTTGAGTGGCTCTTTAGGGTCTTGACTAAACCATTGAGTGGATTTGTCACTCCACTGACATTGGAGCCATCAGCTTCTGCTAACTGCAAAATAAGAGTCATCTGGTTCTGACACTTGGGAAGGGGAGGGATATTCTTTATCCTTTGGCAATGCAAATGTCATTCCCAAATTGTGGGACAGATTTTGAAGAATTGTGTGCTTAGCTCCCTAGCAAAGTCATCCTCCTCTTTCCAAAAGTTACAGCTCATGCTGCCCTTTACCACATCACCCCTGTAAACTGCAGCAGTGTTGCAAATACGCTCCAGTGCAGCTTCTGAGTTGCTGCTGCTGAAGAGTAACTGCAAGGAGAAGCCATGCTGAGTGTAAAAGAGCTCTGCATCTAAGAGGGCTCTTTGAATCCTAGCCATGGTCTTTGTAGAAGAATTTGATTGCTGTTAAACCACAGGGATCCAGGGAGAGTTTTGCTCTATCATCATAATTATTAGGGACAAAAATAGAAAATTATTTCAATAATGTACAGCACATAAAGCCCAGCAGTTGGTAACTCCACTGCAGTCATGGGAGGATGTTGGTTCCTTAAGATTAATTTTAATTTTGTACAAAGGCAGTCATGAACTCTTGCACAGAAACCAGGACCAGTTTACTTCATTTATTTTTTCATGACATTTATAGCTACCATTGAATTGCAAGTTCTAGGGCTTCAGTGCATGATTGACTAGTCAGATTGGATTGTATTTTTTTTTAAAAAAAAACCTTTAAAATATTTGTAAAGACTCCACTCAATTTATTGGGAAGCAGGACGTCTGTGTTTTGAGTAGATGGGATACAGCGATGTAGACTTCTGCTTACATATTGGAGGCACACCCTCTTCTTCCAGTTTCATTCTTATGTGCTTTTCTGGAAAGTCTCTTCTGAAAGTCAGGAGACTTTGGGGAATGTCACAGGACATGTTAAGAGAAACTGTAGCTGAAGGAAGTAATAAAAAGGCATCTCCATTTCATTTACACAGAAGTACCATATGGAGGGAACATTTTGGACTCTAGCCAGTGCAATGATTTGGATTGCAGGTGTTTCCAAAAGAGAGAGAGAGAAGCACTGTCTTTTCTGTCCCATACAGGAAAGAATTCTTCCTACAATGACCTTAATGTGACTCCTGGACATCAACTCAAAATAAAAGATATAGGCTTTTCCTCCTTCAAAATTATGCATGAAAATTGATGTCCTTTAATGTATTAATCCATTAACCAGTGAAACGTCACACACTTGATAATTCAGAATTTCTTCAGATGACAGGCCTTGTAAATTGCTGTGATACTATAGCAGACCAGGTGAAAAGTCAAGCTGAAAAGCATAAGCTGAAAATCTCTTTTTCTGATTGCATTTATGTATTTTTATACTCGTGTTAAAGTGGGAAGAAAGGCATGGCTGTAAATAGGTACAATATAAGAATAAGGTAGCCAGGTAATGGCAGGATATCTAGCTTGTCATGCATTGTCAAAGCTTTTAGGAGTTATTGTGCCTTTAATTAAAAGTCACCCATTGCAATTTCGCTCCATTTATTTGCTTCCTATTCAGTATGGTTGGAGGATTTGCAAATTGCTTATTTTCTTGACACATATGTGCACCATGCACAACCGTTTTTCACTCACTCTTTGCAGAATGATTGTGTGCACATTATAGGCCTGGGTTGCATCTGATTCTAAATTATACTTCAGTAATGCATGCAAGAACTTCTGCTGTGCACTGCAGCAGTAATGAGCATTAGACTAATTATGCTTATTCTTTATGTAGTCATTTTGCTATGGTGTTTGCTAAGACAATCACAGTTTGAATTTAGCTTGTTTAACAGACCACAGTTAGCACATTTTGTCCATGAAATAACATAACAACAAGCTGTCATCAGTTGAAAGCAGAAACAAAAGCTTTAATTTTTTCCATGGGAGGAGAATAGAAAAGAGAGCACATGACCCAAAGGTTTGTGTATTTTAGTTTAGTGTTATATGTGAATGCAGTTAGACAAAAATGGTACCTCACTAAGGAAAAGGCAATAAAGAAAACAGGAACTGCAAGAGGAAAGCTACTAATTAACACAGTGAAGGAATATTGCAGAATGCAACCTAGTAGGCAGTAAGGGTTGTAGAAGGATCTTAGCCATGAAGAAAGCTATTTGTATATTAAGATACAAAGCTATTTGTATATTAAGATACAAAGGGTCTTTCTGCACTACACTGTCATTCCACTACACTATTATTCCACTTTCAACGTCCTGTGGAATTCTGGGGTTTGTAGTTTACTGAAGCCAAAGAGTTCTCTGGCTGAGAATTCTAAATGCCCCTCCTTAAACTCCAAACCCCAGGATGCCATAGAAAGTTGAAAGCGGAATAATAGCACTATAACAGTATAGTACTGAAAGGCCCTAAGTACCATACAGCTCTAATAGCATACCTGGCTGATTGCAGAAAAACAATGCACTGAGAGTGTTAATGTGGAAGTCAGCAACCATCGCTTGCTCTGATTTGTGCATCTCCAGAGAAACTGACTTCCAAGCTCAAATCTAGAAGACAGGCGAGTTTGAATACCTGGACCAAACAAGCTGTTGTTAATTCAAACTAACACAATCAAATGTGTCCACCAGCCAAATGTTTTGGCATAAACAAAGGTGTAGTAAACCTCCCAGGAGTGCAAGAATACAGTGCTTAGCCCTTAGCAAGCCATGATTGGTGATTTATATTCCATTATGCAGCAAGCTTACTAGTTCTTCAGACTTGTATTGATATGTATCAGGGCCAAATATAAGGAAGAAAAAAGCTAGGAATCTCAAATGTCTTTCTGATTGCAAGCAGGGCAAAACTGCTCACAAAAGTGATGCCCTGTATCAGAAGTGAGCAACTGTGGAAGGCTAGGGGGCCATATTAGCCTCCTAGGAGCCCTTGGAGGGCTGCAGACCTACAGCACCCTTCCAGAAAGAAAGTTGATTCTAAATGCTGGAACCCACTTCCTGTTCACTTCCTCTTTTAGAAAAAAGGCTTCTTCTTGGTCTAAATTGCCCGAGGGGCAAAAGCATGGCTAAAATGCCCCACTCCCTTGAGAGGGCATTTGGGGGCAAAACATGTTGACCCCTGGCGGCCACAAAGTGGCATAGGGGAGCTACGTGTGCCCCATGAACTACACTTTGCCCACTCCTACTTGTCAGAGAAAGTGAAATAATGATTTTTAACAATAAGAGGATGAACAAGCGCTGACAAAACACAGCACAGTTTGGGACCGTTTCCTACACTATCCCGCATGATTTTAAAAGTCTTGCTCAAGAACAGGGAAGATGGGTGACATTGCTGTTTATGGTCCTGGGTAAATAAGCAGCCCAGCAGTGCAATTTAAGAAGTTATTGTCATACCTCTTTCAGGGCTGTGCCTGCTGCCACCACATACTACTGCTGTGCTGTACAAGGGAAAATGTAGTTCACCGCTTCAGGTCTACACATAGCATTTTCTGCATTGTTTTTTCTTCAATGGGAGTAGAGTCCTGTATAATAGCTTATAGGACCAGAGCATGAGATGGCACATGAGGCTTAGTGAAGTCTGAGAGTGGCATTTCTTTCTGCTGTCCTGTGTGTTGAACTTGGAGTGTTATCTTAAAAAAAGATAGGCTGGAATTCACTAAGGTGATTACAAATGTGTAATTAGATTGTAACCCAAGGCTACGCTGCGAGACCTAAAGTTACACATTAATGACTGGTTTTCCCCCCAATCCATGTGTATTCACTAGTTCAGGAAAGTAGGGAGGGACTGTGAAGGTCCCCCAATCCCCACTTATCAAGTAGCCACTGGTGGAAACTGTCATTCCACTTCCTCTAGTGTGCAATCTCAGGTGCTGGGAGAATTGCCACAGGGACCCTGCTTCTGACTGTCAGATCAGAGAGTGCTCAGGGATGCGGATGGAAAGCAGTCAGACAGTATCTGTATCACCATTTTAGTTAGGTAGCTAAGCAATATCTCCTGGCCTGCTCTCCCCCATTCCCAATTGCCAGGTTTGTTGCTTGCAGCAACTGTGGCCTGGTAAGTTGGAGTGGGTGAGCAGCCAGGACACACTGCTTAGCTGTGTAACTAAGATGGTGATACAGAATAGTGACCAACATGCATTAGGCATTATCTATGCCCCAGACCCCAGATGTGGCATGTTGCTAAAGTAACATTACTTGTTACTTCAAGAGTACTGCATTAGGAACAGGTTAGCAATGCATTAATAACACATTAACTTGTTATTCCCCCCCCCCAAAGGCCAGCATCTTCTATCACAGTTTATGTTATGTAGCGTTACGCATACATAGCTATGTAGCAAAGGCTCTAAGAAATGCTGTTACAGAATTACAAAAATGAGTGACAAGACGCCAACACGAATGTCACATTGCAGATCAGGCTGTACCAATGTGCATTGACACTCCTCAGCTGTTGTTGCAATAGAAACAGAACCAGTGCACATTGGGACCGATGCACATAAATCACAATGCATAACAGGTCCAGTTGTGCATTGATCCTGATGTTTGTTGTCTCCCCATGTAATAATATAACAAGAGCTCCTTAGTTGATAACAGAACTGTTCAGTTCGAATTCCTGTGGGCTTAAGTCCACCTAATGAAGATGCAAGTTCTCAACAGGATTCCAGCCAATATATATTTTATATTAGAAAATGGCCAAAAATCTTCCTTCTTAGAAATAATGAATAAAGATTATACTTAAAAATATAACAATGTTATCAGTCATTGGCCAGAATCCTATTGGACTGAAGTAGATCCAATTGTTGAATAGTGAACCAATTGTTAAATAGTGACTCAATAGTTTTGCTGATCTCATTGATTCAGTGGGAATGCCAATAGGATTTGTAACATCAGGTTTTTTCACAAATGGAATGCCATTACAGGTAATGCCTTTACTTCTAACACATTTTTTCCAAATTCTGGCTGGCATTTTGTTAGTGGCTATGGAGTGCTGTGGAGGCTGAACTTCCCCTTTTCCCACTACTGTGCCCAAAATCCTTCCTCCCCACGCCGACTTACCATACAACTTCTGAAAGCCCCATCCGTGTACAGCCATTCTCTGCTTTGTGGGGAATAGGCAGGATCAGAGAAGTGTGTGGCTATGTTTCTGTTGCCAGACAAAAATTATTACAGCAGTGCTGAGACCTCCAGAGGACCTTCTGGAAGATCTCAGTGCTGCTGGGATCATTTTGCATCTGATGATGGGAATGGAGCCAGATGCTTCTCTGATCCTGCTCATTCCCCACAAGGCATGTGCTGGAGGGCTTTACAGGCTACACTATAAGTCCAGAGGTATATGGCTTAGCCTAGTGCATATGTAGAACTACTGCTGTTCTACACAGAGCCATAGAGGATTGCAGCCTTCCTGTGTAATGTTTGTTTGTTTGTTTGTTTAAATCCCACATCCTTACACTGATGTTCATCACC
Organism: Ctenosaura bakeri; assembly: GCA_948474755.1. Classification (NCBI taxonomy): domain Eukaryota; kingdom Metazoa; phylum Chordata; class Lepidosauria; order Squamata; family Iguanidae; genus Ctenosaura; species Ctenosaura bakeri. Next base: position 311,972 of record CAOLHI010001266.1, read on the forward strand.
ATCATCATATTCATCATAGAGACATGGATGTACACAGTTGGCCCTCCATATTTGTAGGTCTGATTTTCATGGATTTGACTATTTGCAAGTTTCTCCAACCTTTGCCCTCCCACCTCAGGCATTTCTTTTCTGGGGAAACCTTCCCTCTCAGTAGCTTGTTTTCTAGGAGAATCTTCCTTCTAATCCCTTTAAAAACTCACCTGTCAGGAATCTCTCCCTGCCAGGCCGCAGCCAGCAAGAGAGGAGAGAGGTCAGGAACACTTGGGGAGTCTGAATATACCAAACACCAGGAAAACACAAGCCGATCCAGGTCAAGGCCCAGCCCAAAGGTTCAGGAGGCAGAGATCCATCCAGAGAGTTTCAGGGAGCAGGGGACACAAAAGTTGTGAGGGCTTGCTAATAATTTGCTGCAAGCAAGGAGCAGCCATGCTGGCAGAATTAAATAGCCCCTGTGAGCAGGTGCTGCTTGTTATTGTTTCCTCAGCCCAGCCCAAGCAGCCTCCGTCTCAGCAGCCCATTTCAGCCTTCTGCATGATTGAGGGCTGATGGACACAACTGGCTCCAACTCCTCTGCATCACTGCTAGTTCCCTCTCCATCATGACCTGGCTGGGGCAACTCAGTCTCTGTTTGACCTTCTAGTGCTGGGGATGTTTGCAGGTTGACTTGTTCCCTCATTGGCTCGTCCCCCTGCACAATCAGTTGCTCCTCAGTCTCAGCATCATTATCTACCACACCACCTCTGGTCCTCCTCCTCCTCCACCACCACCAGCAGCCACCACTCACAGCCCAGTTTCTCCCAGTGCCCCTCACACACACTTGGGGAAAAAGACAGGCAAGAAAGAGGAAGTATAAGGCCACCATGCCAACTCACTGCCATTCTCTCTCCTTTCCCTGACCTGATGTGAACCCTGGGTGTCCATTTTCCCCACCATGCCTTGGCCCTCTTTTCACACACACACACACATACGCACACACTTTGATATTTGCCATTTTTCTACTTTTCTACTTTTCTATGCCCCTAACTGTAGGGAATGTGGAGGGCTGGTTGTATTCCATTTCCCCTCCATCTTGCTAATTTCCCAAGACGTGTTATATTCATACCAGGGTTGGCCCTCCCATTAGGCAGAGTGAGGCCACCATTAGAAGAAGCAGATACAGAGTGACAAGGATTGGCAGTGCTGTGTGTGAGGAAAGACTTGGAGGTATCACAAAGGCTGCCTTGTGTCCCACTTGGTGCGGTAAAGAACACTATTCCTTCACCAGTTTTGAAACTAAAATCCATCAGTCTGGTTGTACAGCAGAGAGTGGGTGCCATCTTGTTTTTTTGCATAAGGCAGCACAATGGCTTGAGATGGTCCAAATTATTGTTCACAGCTTTGGTTTTTGTAGGCCCAAAGTGAAGCACAGAAACCAAAAATGGTTTACTCCTTATGCTTGCAGATAATTTACACCTACTATTCCCACAGTGACACATTTTTTGTAGTTCCAGGTATATAACAAAAGTATGAGGCCTACTGAGCCCCTGTAGCCCCTGTACATGATTTGGCAGCATTTGGCTTAAGATTAAAGTTACACAGCCCTAGCCAAAGGCCCATTTGGGCATCTACTTGCCTCTTCTTTAAGTTGGCCTTCTGAGGCACTGTATGCTTCCACTGATAGGATCAGTAAAAAGACCTCTAATTTGTTTGTTCAGGGATTCAGGGAAGAAGCTTATAACACAGGATGCCAACAGCTACACATTGTTGTGGACTAATGGAAATGCATGGAAGAGCAGAAACAACATAAAAATCTCAGGAAGGCATAAAAGCTTAGAAATGAACTAGGAGTTGGATCCAAAATTAGTAATATTTAGAGTTCAATGAGACTTAAATTAGTAATTACTTTCAGGGGTTTTGTTCTAAATATAACCGGATCTGGATTTACTCTAATTCATTTGATTCATGTCATGGACTGTACATGTGGGCTGTCTAGAAAGGACTTTCCTGCTTGTGTATCCTCTAGTTTCTTCAAAATGCTAAGAGAAGGTGGCACAGCCCTCTAACTGGGCTTGATTATGGTGTGGAAGAAGATAGGATCCCAAATTTTGGATAGTGGCACCTTGCATGAAAGGAGCGAGTGGCATCTGGTGGTCAAACACCAGTGGGGTGGTGAGCCTGCTCTGAGTTTAAGTCAGAACTTTGCAGGGCCTGTCCAAGGTGCCAAACTGATTTTGGTGATAAGGTCCAGGACTTTCAATAGCTCCTTTAAAGTTCTGTCTAAAACTGAGGACAGATTCACCACCCCACTGGTATTGTAACCACCTGCCACCATTGAATAGGGTCACAGAGGAGAGTTCCTCGATCCAGTGTGGTGTGTACCAAATAAATGATCACCAAAACAACAAGACAGTTGTAAATACCAAGTAATACTGAACACAATGAGATAACATGTCATACGTACAGCCCCTGGAGCAACCTAATAGCAGAATGCTCAGTAGTTGATTTTTACTGTGATGAAAGGCTTTTTAAATAATCTTGGAAGTTTTAACATAAAATATCCTTATTTATTTTTAAATTGCAGGCCTTATTAAAAAGCAAGTGTCTAAAATGATGTAAATACTTCTAAGAATTATTTTAAAAAGCTCTTTGTGTCTTTGGAATATGTGTATTTCTGTCTGAGATTACATGTGCTATATTAAAAACACCCTTCTTGCTTTAAATTTTGTTTACAGCGCTGTCCTGATTTTCCAGAGAACATCCAGTTTAACAGCTTCGAAGGTGATGTTCTACTTCTACAGTACTTCACTGTAATGAATTGAAAGAGCTCTTTACTGTGAACATCCTGATGATTTTTGTTTCCTTGTTTTGACTCAGTGTAGAGTTTGTTGTGGAACCATTGGGGAAAAAACTGATTTTTCAGTTAACAACTGACTTAGTGTATGTGACTGTGGAGATACACAACACACATGTATGTATTAGTTTGAACTATAGTTAGTGTTACTGAACTATTAACAGCATATTGTTCACTTTATGATCATGGTAACAAAATGAAGTCTTCCCCAGTGGACAATCTATTCAGTACAAACAACATGTTTCCAAATGGACTGTGATGGTATTATTTTCACTGCAAACTTTGATTGGGTTGAAATTGCGCAGCTAGGGTGTGACCAAAGAAATATCAGTACAACCAGAGTTCTTGTGCAGATGTGAGAGATGTGTTTTAGAAAATGTTTAGTGTTGCGGTGGCTGGTTGCTTCCATGTCAGTGATGTGAGCAATCCACTCCTCACTTTAGTCCAAACTTTAAAATTGAAAGCTGAAACTTATCTCTTGGATCTTAGCTTCTTGGACATCTCCTTTAACCTTCAGGCTAATTCCTATGGCAGATTTACCACCCCACTGGTGTAGAAGCCGCTAGCTGCCACTGTTCAGTGTATAAAGAAGTAGTTCATATTTGACCATTAGGAAAATTAATGTCTACAGAAATTAAATATCAGCACATGGTAGCAAACAAGTGGCATGAATCCACACAGCATCTTGTTTAGCATGGCCACATTAGTCACCCAGATGCAAGTATGGAAGTAGGCTTTTTGGAAGAACAGCTGATGCAGATTATAGCTTGCCTCATGGGTGGAATCCCAGATCAGAAGGATGCATCTGATAACAGGGAAGGAGATGTTCTGGTTCATCCAAGACCAGTGGTTGATGTACATGTCTTTTTGCATGTAAACTGGGCCATTGTTTTTAATGTGTGTGTAAATGCTCAGTTCATGTGACTTCTATGGCTAAAAGTTATGATCCCCCAAGCTAGTTGTCTCAGAACTTTCTGTGCTAGGAAGTGTAAGGTGGAAGCCACTATAAAGACATACAGTTGTGTCATAGTGTAAGAGGACCGTGTGGGCAATGACACTAGCCATTTCTGCACTAGACTGTTATAGCACTATTATTCCACTTTCAACATCCTATGCAATCCTGGGGTTGACTGGCCCCTCCCAAAACTGCAAACTCCAGGATTCCATAGGTTGTTGAAAGTGGAATAATAGCGCTATAACAGTCTAGTGCAGAAATGGCCACTGACTCCAAACAGGTTATGTTGGCAAATTGGTCAGTTCTTGTACAATTATTCCCCACCTTGCTGTTATCATAAGGTTTCAGAACAGCTTCTTTGCTTTTCACCTTGTCTTGGACTACTCAAACATACCACAGTTTGTAACTGTATTTCTGTACAGGGATAATATAATGGCTGCAGTCCAATACCACTGTCAACAAGAGTCAACACACTGAACCAATGGGATTTATCTCACATGTTGACTTACCACTGAACAATTGATTCAGTGGGTCTGCTCAAATTGGGAGTAACCAACAGGATTCTTCTAACCAGTGAATGAAAAAAGGATTGCCAATGCAAAGACCTGGAGAAATTAGTAGGCCCATGACTCTTATTCCTCAGAAGAATATTTAAATGTAATCCAAGTTATATTCCATTGAGCAAGAGCCCTTCCATTCTGAAGGAAGTCCAGTGGCTGCCACATAGAATACTAGTCATTTCTGGAGCCTTTTCATACTGCACATTGGTAACACTAGGATGCCATTTAAAGAACCTTGGTTCCACTGTATGGGCTGCTGGGATCTGCAGTTCAGGGATTCTCAGCCAAAGGGTGATGGTGCCTCTCCAAACTACACACCCATGGATTCCATGTCAGTTAAAGGGAAATCATACCACTATAACCATGTAGGCTGAAAGGGATTCTGGTTGCAGCCACTAATTCAGTCATAAAATAATTACTTGTAAGTGTCAGAACCTGATCAGCATCTACTGACCTTTGTCACTGGCTATTTCTCTGAGGATTACTGAAGGAGATTAAATAATGTTTGAATCTCTTTCCTGATCTGTGTTTGACTATCTTCCCTTATCTGTGTGGAACAGAGGCATTTGTCATGGAGATAATAGCTTTTCATGTGCATTATAGACCAATGGATGCAAGAACCGCTTAAGTCCTTAGTAACTTCAAGATGGTATGACCTCATTCTCTTTCTTAGAAGTCTATGTGCTGCATAATGATGGGGCATTTTATTTATTTGTTGGGATGTCTGATTCCCATGTCTCATGCCTACGTTCTGGTAGCCTAAAATGTAGGTGCAGTCTGTGGTTTTGTTGTTAATGTCCACTGCATTTCTGTAGTGCAAGAGTTGGTCTGGAAACAAAAGGGATATTTATCCTCTGGGGTAGTGTTCTTTCTCATATTCATAGGTTGCCTCAAGGTGCTTATTATGCTGCCCTTTCTGCAAAGCTGTTGTTTTTGGATACCCTTTAGTGGCATGTTTCCCCAGCTTGACATAACTGCACAGTGGCTATTGACTTCTTGGCAAACTTCTCACTGGATGCCAAGTGAGAGAAGGCAGCCTTTGGGGGACGCACAGAGGCAATAACCAATCATCTGCACTTCAAAGTAGTAATAAGCATTTCAAAGTGAGTCAGCCTCACTGAGACGCTTCCAAGAATTCAATACGAGTTACATAAGCAACACTGTCATTAGTACAGTATCTTTGATCTGATTTCTCCCTACCCCAGCCACACTGTTGTGGCAGGGATTGATTCCAGCTAAGTCTAAACAAAGCTTCTTGCAATAAGACGTTTTAACATTTAGCCTTAAGACCCTTCCTGTAAGTCATAAAATTGAAACTGTGATGCTGTCATGGACTCCCTTTCTAACGTTCTGCATCGTGCACACCACAGTTGTTGCCTCAAGATATAATGCACTTTGGTTAGATTTCTTAACTCTAATAGAAATCACTCATTGGTATTTAAATTTATTCCTCCACGTATTGCCTTCTCAATAGTTTTGCTGTAGACTGTCCCTCTTCCCCAGTTAAGGACCCTTTATCATCTTAGACTTAGACACTTTTGTATCAGAGGGAGTTGAAATTTCCTGTTTTATGTATCAATCAAAACTCCTCTCCTCCTCCTTTTTTCTTACCCTCTCACCAAGGCGGTGTGTTTCCCTGATGCTGTAACCTGTTTCCAGGACTCCTGAACCTATTTGATATGAGAAATCCCACAATGTTACTATAACTGGATTTAAACCACCATGGGGGTGGGGGGCGGTCTTGTATTTTGTTTTTTAAGGAATGAATTTTCAAAGGGCAAAGATTTTCCCCTTGTTGGTCTAAGAGTACTAATTTTTGAAACGGATCTTCATTTGAACAAGAGAAAGTTTCAATAATCTTGTATCAGGATGAACTGCTATATGAAGTAATATGACTTTTCATAATGAATGTGTTATATTATTGTATCGTCATACACTCTATATTTTTCCATCGGCTGGAAACGTGTTGAAACCTTCAGCCGCCACTGCATGGACACTTTATGGATGAACAGTAATGCAGTTGTTTGGGCACTTTACTCCACTTGTTTTCATCCTTTCCAGAATTCACAGAATATTATCTCTTTTGATTATTTCTTTGCATTTGTCACTTTGTCTTATCAAGCATGAATAAAACAAAATGAATAAGTAGATACTATTTTTGTGGTCAGCTGAGAAGCTGCCAGTAGAGAGAGTGTATATCTCCTGTTTTGGAATGTTCCAATAAAGTTACAGTCACTGACATTAATAAATATTCCCTTACTGACATTTTTAAACAAGCACAAATAATATTTGTAAAGACAAAATTTAATTTTATTTATTATAGTAATAAACTATTTTATACATTATGGCTTGCCTCTGCAGTGTATGTGTTCCTGTTTGGACAAATAATGGTAATTTCACGTTTCTTCTCAATTGGTGGCCTGAGTTATTTTTGAAAACAATGGATTTCCCCACCTTGATTTAAGAGGGTCATTTCTAATCATATCTCTGTAATTAAGTAGTAAGATTTGTGGGTTTCAGGATGGAATATTCCAGTCAGGGGTCCCAGAATTTGTTGCCAGCAGAGCTCAAAAGCACTTTGAAGTTCAATAGTCTGTGATCATGCCCTTCACTAGCAACAACCCCTTTAGCACGTCTAATAATTTGCTTGGCAGTGGCAGCAACAGGGAAGATGATCAGTTGGTGCTGGAAGCCAGTAGACCCCAAAATGCTGATGCAGCATGATTGATGGATGAATTTTGAAGTCCTGGTGCTCATCCTAACCATTCTCACAGTCACATACTAAAGGAAAGTCCAAAGCACCAGGCAGCTGTGTTGATCCATATCAATAAAGCAGTTCTGGCAGGGTTTTTTCCCCCACCAGCGCTAGCAACAGATTTCTGATAAAGCTCATGGGTCTGAATTGTCCACGTGACACCAATCTATCTGAAGACCAAGCCACCTAGGTTTACAACAGGGATAGCTTATTACAAGACATGGCTGCTGAGGGTGTACTTCCCCCCAGCTACTTGCAGCTAAATTCACTGGCGACAGTGAAGCATGAGAAGGTCCCTGTTAATGTCTGGGTTGTGACTCAAGTACAGCATGGTGGAGGTGTCTCACAGCAGACAGGACTCTGAGGCTCTTTCCGCACCCCACCTTGTCCCCTCGTGCTCCGGTAGTGATCCCAGCAGCAGCAATGCTGGAAAGGGAATCTGACACCAGCGCTCCCCTCCACATGAGATTGGCTCCCTGTGGAAGAAAGTGTGATGGACATGCCACTTCCTTCTGCAATGCAGCCAGGTACTTTCCCAGGCTGTCACTGGAGCAGGAAGTGCCACTATCACACTTCCTGCCCTTCCACAGGACAGGTAAGTGTGGGATGGTGGCATGATTGCATGTCATTGATGAGGAAAACCTGTCCATGACTTAATCCACAATCGTGCCACTTGGGGATGGGAGAGGAGTGGGGCCGTGACAACATCATGCAGAAGCATTGTTGTGGTCCCCATGCCAGAATGGGAAGAAATGGCAGACAGGACTCTGAGAAATGCTGTTTCATGAGGAGACTCTGAGAAATGCTGTTTCATGAGGAGACTCTGAGAAACGCTGTTTCTTGAGCAGTCAAGATTGCAGCATTCTTGGGCAAAACAAAGGCTTTGACACTCACCCTCCTTGCTGAAAAGCTCCCTTCGTTGCCACTGCCATGACTACCTGGGGATAGGGAAAGTGAGGGCAGATGGAGAAATGCTTGGACATTAATGCACACTGTCCTTTTCATGTCACTCAAAACACGTTGACTCCCAAGCATGAAACTGACTGGTAACAGGCTGGAATCCTCTTGATGACATACAGTGGTGTAATGCTTTGCTATGCTAACACAGGGCACCTTTTTAAGCAGGTGAAGCAGCAGTGCTGTGGAGAATGGCAGCAAAAGCTGTCTCCATTGGCAGAGAAAGCTGGCCTGCCAGCTCCAGAACAGCTAAGGATTTAGCAGAGAAGCTTTTTCTTGACCAGGAAACTTTTTCTGTTGCTTCCCCCTTCATGGCCATTTGACCCGTGCCACTGTGGAGTGGCATACATTGTTGCCACTAGCTGCCCTGGTGTAGTTACCTTGGCCAACAGGATTGCCTACTGAGATCCTCCATCAGCATGTAGCATGTGCAGTTCCATGTCCTCCAACCACCCAGCAGCTGTCAAGCCCCAGAGAGAGGCTTCTCCTGCTTTCACTTGCTGGAGGGAAGGGGAAGCAATTCAGAGCACAGAGAAGCTGCTGATCTCAGCACAGTCCTGGGGGGGGGCAATAAGGGTGTGCGCTCCCTTGCGAGCTCAGAGGAGCTGTATCTTCACGGTCTGAATTTTCCTTCTTCCCTTTTCCACTAGCAACAGCAGCATGGGTAGCTCCTGGGGCTTGACAGCTACCAGAGAGTGAGAGGTTTTTGGAGAGAGCGCAAGGGCAATTCAATTAACAAACACATAAGCTGCATTATGCATATGTAAGTAACTAACAAGATGCCAGTCCAAATATAAATTTTTTGAATGATTAAATAATTTCAACTGAAATAATTCCAAATTCATGTGGGGACAGCTTCCCTCTTGCTGTTTCTAAAAGCTGTCACAGTATATACTAAGGCTTCACTTAGAAATAACATTAAAGCATTGATAAGCTGAGGATGTGTTCTTTAGGCCACAACTGTTCTAATCTAAAAATTAGTGCATGTATCTTCTACCCACATGCTTACAAAGTCCTACCAAAATGGTATTACATGGGGAGGCAGCATATGAAGTGGGAGGACAAGAGTACTACAAACATCAGCTGGGACAGCCAACATCAGGAGTAAAAGCCTTGTTTGGACCCTAAAATGCTGACACTTATTTCTCAATTGGAGTGAACGGTAGCCATTCATTTATACAGGAGAAAGATATGTAGCAACCTTAAGAGGCACTATTTGAGGGCAAGCTTGATCCCTACAACAGCAATTGCCATTCACTGAGCACCAAGGAGGCCCTGTGAAGGTCACTCTACAGTCTGATGTGTGTCTAGAGTCTGACAAGATCAACTAATGCTCCATCTTCAGCCTCCCCCTCAATAAATGTCCTTGGTCTTGTTCAGTTCTTATCATAATGCAAATCAGTAGGGCTTAATTGGTGAAATAAGGTGTTGCATATTTTTCTAACTGATCAAACACATCAGTTACTTACTTGTAAAGTGACATCCAAGGAAATAGTCACACCAACTTAGCAGGTAGGAACACTATGTCCATGCCATCCACAAAGCATAAGTTACATTGACCTATACATAGGACTATGATAACACAAGCAATTGTTTGGATCCAGACTTAGTCATGCATTATTGTGTGTATGTATGTATGTATTATTTAATTTGCTTATTAAAATACTCAAAAAACAAAAAGAGCAGCTCTCAATACTTGGCATGTACAGAGATAAGTGCTTCTTTAAGAATTGAAGTCCAAGATTGTTTAAGACCTTGAATGTTATCTCCAGCATCTCAAATTCAGATGGAAGCATACTGCATTTTGCAGCAGTTTTGAGACAATTTGGTGGGTGTAGGAGGCAAAAATCACTGAAAAAATATTTTGGGATCTCAGAGTAATGGGGCCCCATGGACTACACTCTCCCCACCCCCACCAAGGAGTACCTGTTAGCATTCTAACTACTTCTAGTTGCCTATCTGCCCTTCCAAGGGCTGGCTTACATACAATGCTGGCTTACATACAATCCAACAGTTTAGTCCGGAGATTACAAATGCATAAACTACTTTGGTCAGGTTACCCCAGCCATGAAAAGCTGGAGATAGTGGATGAATGGAAGCTGGTCCCCATATTCTGAAACATAGGCCAGTATCCTTGTAATGACATGCACATTATAACTGTGGCTTATACATGTAACTTCTTTTTGAACAAGATTCTGGGACTATTCTTTAATTTGTACCTCATCTAAAACCTTCCTCCTAGCAGCTATCAAGCTCTGTGAGGGGATTCTGCCACTGCTTAGTGATGGGCAGGGAGGTAATTCAGATAAAAATGCAGCAGGTTTTGGCTCTGAGGAGAAGGAAAAGGAGAGAGATGTACTCCAACTGTCATTGCACTTTCATTTCTTTAACCCCACCAAGCTGTAACCCACCATTTCTTTATAGTCTAAATTGCTTCTCACCAGGAAAAGGAACTGTGCCCCCTCTTGGGTCTTGGCAGCTACAGGACAAGGGGAGGGCATGTAACTGTACAAGTAGATGTAGGATCTTGGCCACAGAGTCAATTTGGGTGTCCAATGATAGATTTAGGTGTACTCCCAAGTTACATATTTGCTCCTTCAGTCATGGACTTCAGTCTGGACTTTAGGCATGACTAGGTCTGGATCCACTCCAAAGTTTTGGCAGAAAGGTAAGCAAGCTATCTGAAGGAGATTATCTACCATAAAAAGCTATCTCTGATAGTAATAGGAGAGGACAACTGCTGGCCCCAACCCTGACAGAAACATCATTCACTTGTATTCTCCTCACTGCTAGAATGGACCTTCTTCTCTCTGATGTCTGGTGTAGTAGGTTTGGGAGCGAGGTACAATTGTGACAAGAGTGCCATAATCATGACTAAATAGTGATTATGAATATGAAAACTTACAGATGTGCAAATCTAGGTGACTGTTTTGTATTCATGATTGGTACTTAGTCATATTGTGATATTATTGTGATAATCATAACTCCCCTCCCCCGCAACTCCCCATCGGGTGCACAAGGAGAAAGAGGTCTATTCCACTGGCAACTAGAGCATGAGTGTATGAATTTCCATCAGCTTTGGGCAGGAGGTCAGGCTAGAGGAGAGGTTAACTTGACTAATTAGCTAATACTAGATTCTGACCATTATTTCTAGCACATTGTGGCCATAATCAAACTAGTATCATTACCTCTCCACTTAACGTAGGTTTAGAGATGACACTTGCAAAGAAGAATTACCCATGTAGATTGACTCCTGCTTTGAGAATATGTCTGAATAAAATTTCAATGTGGTCAAACCTAGATTTCATCATAGAGAGTACACATACTGGTACTTAAGTTGATCATGACTAGCATTCCACTGAATCCAATTGGACTATCTTGAACATGATGACCTCTGGATTCTGTCCATTGGACTCTTGCAGTATGTCTTTTGGCTTAAATGATAGTCAGTATGAAGAGGTTTTTTTCCCTTAAAAAAGCCTTCATTTAGTGACATGACCTACCCAATATTTGTAAATAATGTTTCTGTAGCATCAGTGAATCATTGTAATGGCTGCCTGCCAAGAAATTAAATTCACAGAACAGCTTCTACAGTAATATTACTGGGCTTGTGACCTGGGAAGTTGAAATTATATTGAAGTTCTTCTGAGGTTTGTCTGTTTTGGAAAAATATAATAAGAAGATGAACATTTATGGCCCAAAAAGTAATTTGATAAGCCCACATATATGCTCCAGTCCTGAAATGTGAACAGTTCAAACAAAATTACTTCTGGGCACCTTATTCTAATATCAACAGCTATTATTGGACCAGAGTTTTTAGATTTTTCTTCCAGGACTTCTCATAAGTAGATCATTTCCTTTAGACTATCTGCTTACATTTCTGTCAAAACCTTCAGTTGGTTTCAGACTTAGTTATACCTAAAGTAGGTCCACTGAAAACCATGACAACCTGGTGTGTTCTTCTGAGACACCTTACAAGTAATGTGTATGTATTTTCAAGGCAATGCTCCCTCCCTGAGATTCTTCTCCTCCCCCTCCTCTTGAGGACCAGAGAGCACGATCCTGGCCCTTAAACTATAGACCAGCCCCTAAGATCCAGGAACACTGGGGCAACCCTAATTCAGCAGCACATCAGAGTACACTATGCTTCAAGAGACATACATTTAAGAGCTATGTTCTCTATGTGGACGAGTGCAATATACAAACACTTTCACTTTCTCCCACACGTTCACATTCACTTTCCTCCATATTTAATACTGCTTAACCTCAAGTTATTTCAGTCCTTACTGAAATATGACTGTCCTTTTAGATGAGGGAAGGTAAGAAGAGTGATACAGCTAACCTCCTTCTGGGTTGAGAAATTGGCCTTAGGGAGCCACTTGACATGGCTGCAGAGAGATAATAATTCAATTCCTCTGATCAGTTTCTTAACCAGTCCCAGTCAGTTCAAGACATGACTCCTGTCTGATGCCATTGAGTTCCATCACTGTATTCACACACAGTTAGGCCAGTTGGATGAGGCAGCTGCAACATCCCAGTGCCCATTTTGGTCATTCCAGAGACTGTTCCTGGTCACAGGGAGGTGAAGCTGTGCACTGACCTCAGCTTTTATGCCAACAAGTCAACCTGGCTGTTGTGATGCAGGCCAATGGAGAAATGCCTGTGTGTGTATGTGTCCTCAGGTTGCTTGTCAACTTATAATGACCCCACAAATTTCATTGGGTTTTCTTGGAACACTCAGAGGTGGTTTTGCCAGTTCCTTCATCTGAAATATTTCTTACACCACCTGGTATTCACTGCCAGTCTCCCATCCAAGTACTAACCAAATCCCTTTTCGCACCTTACCTCGTCGCGGCAGCGGGGAGCGGCGCTCGCACGAGCAGCCACTCGCGCGAGCTGCTCACGACAGCCCTTTTTGCCTCCCGCATGGCCTTCCTTCTCGCATGACTGTCACACGAGCGCCCCACCCCTTTCTTCCGCAGCGCAGTCTGGGAGTTGTAGGCTGCGCGGGGGGAGGAAGCGCGACCGCCCCTGCTCGCCAAAGCACCGCACACAGGTAAGTGCACGAGGGCGCCGCAAGCATTGCGCGAGCGCGGGGCATTTTTAGCTTAAAGTCGAAAATCAAAACATGTGCGCGTGCCCTGCTTCAGCCTCGTGAGCGTCACGCGAGGGGGAGTGCGTCATACGGAGTGCCGCTCCCACTTGCGCGACACTCAAGGGTCACTCGCGCAAAAAAAAAGCATGTGAAAAGGGCCCTAGACTGACCCTGCTTAGCTTCCATGCTCAGACAAGATCTGGTGCCTTGAGGACACTTGTCTAAAAAGTACATACTCCAGCCTAGCCTGGAGTCACCCTGGTGTAATGCCGCAAGAGGATTTGAGCTAAATACCATTACCCTTTCTGTGAGTTTATGAAGAAATCTGCACATTTAGCAAAGGTCTTACCAGCAAAGCAAGTCAGATAAAATTCTTGTCCTAACAAATGGCAAATAACATAAACACATTAGTTGATTATCAAAGTGCAAGTGGGCAATAAATTACGAGCAATAAACAAACATGCCCTGAGCATGAGCCACCTCAGGTACATTCGGAGCCTGAGGTACATGGATCAGAGTGACTGGGAAGTGGCATTTCTTTTCTTGTGTCTCTTCTCTTGATAGCTCAAAGTGACATCCTGGAGAAGCTCCCTTGCTTGGAGCTGTCAATGGCCTGCCTCAAGGCAGAGAGCAGACTAGTTATGATGATCAGTCAGTAATAAGCTCTAGTTGTAAGTGACTCATCCTTGCATTCAGCTGAAGCCTCATCTTGTCAAACAGTCTGATGGAGTCCTGCTGTTGACACAACCCACAGAGGAATAGTTGCAGGATGCAAATGTGAGAGGCTACTGTACCTCTGTGGCATTTTTATTTCAGTGTTTTGTTCTTGAAAGGAATTCCAGGATCATTCTATGGAGTCTATATGCTGTAGTATTTTACATACCTACACACTTTTAGGCCTGCTCAGTTTTTACTTCAAGACTCTGTAGCATTTGTTCACTAAATAATGAATATACATAATATACATAGTTTTTAAAGAAAATGCCTCAGTGCCATGTATTATATTCTCTGTATTTCTCGAACTTTGCCTTGCTTACTTAACCTGAGTGCTGACAGACAAAAAGGAATTGCATTTAGAGTGGGATTGCAGCTGTGTGTTGTGAGAGATGCACAACTTTAACCATGAAGAAGATCTGCCTACAAACTGTTACCTTTTGCTTGTTTTTGTGTGCTGTTTGTTACCAGATCCAAGGCTCATCTAAAAGTGAAAATGGTAAGGAGGGGCACTTGCCTGGGCTGGATGGAGCATGACCTCTGCCAGGTACAAATGTAAAGTCAAAAAGGAAAATTCAAGCTGATCATTAAAAGATACGCACGTGGATTTGATTTAATGAGTTATAATCTACCTTTCTCCCAGCAATTCAATATATTGGTAGGCTGTATGTTTGGAATTCCTGGTTTTCTTGGCATACATTGAACCATGGGACAAATAGAGAATGAGCATAACTGGTAAAAAAGCAAAAACATTTGTGACGGGGATTGTAGGAGTGGTAGCCAAAAAACAAAACAACACAACACAAAATAAAAGCTAACCATCAAACTCCTCTTGGGGATCTATGTCTGATATTTTCTTTCCTATCAGTGGGTCAACTGGGAAGATTTGGATGCATTCCAATCTAAGACAAAATCCTCAGAAGTATTATTGCTGTTGTTGTTGTTGTGTTGTTGTTCTTGTTGTTGTTTTGGTCACTTTAGAACATTAGTTTGATTCCCTTCCTAAAGAAAATGAAGTATTGTGAAGTGAAATACAAATCTGGCTTCTATTAAAAGAAACTAATCAATATGTGCCTTGGAGGATATCCTTCTTTGCAACAAGAGACTTTCAGACATAGGGAAATTGATGTTTAGGATTCATTTCAGGTAACACTGCTCAAAGTTCTGAGTTTTGAGAGTCTAAATTCATTCAGCTATATATTTTCCAAATGGTCAAAGATCAAATATAAAATGCTGTCTTATGTTTTAACAGTATTTTATTTCGATTCTTCTTGATATGATCAGTGGACTAAAAATTTTAACCAACTGTGTTTAATTCTCTTCTCACCTTTCTTCCAAACTCACTCTAAATTAGGGCTAATTCCAATTCACTTTGAGCTTTTGGCTGAAGTTGTGAGGAACATTTTTGAAAACCAATTTGGGAGTGTCCATTTTAACCCACCTTTAAAGTGGCAGTTATATGGTGGTTTTGCTACAAACCTCTTTTGCTAAATATTGACATTGTGTACCAACTGTGTATGTGTAAATGTGCCTGCTTCTCTAAGTGAAGTGAAGGATACACAGTGGCTGTTTTTGCAATCCGAGTGAATAAAGTGATAACAGTTACACACTATCCAAGAACACAAAGGCTTGGTTGGAATTCTGTTGGTAAATCCCAACTGCATAGACCCATTCATTCTATTGTTATATGATGAATCAACACACAGATAAATCCAGTTGTTTTGATGGGTATGCTCTAGTCAGGACTAACAACAGGATTTAGACCTCTGTGAAATTGTGGAATTCTGCTTACGCATCCATGAACTGAATATGTCCATTGCACCACAGCCAAAATTTTACAACTGAATGTTAACTTACATATGAATATACCACCTAGAGCAGTGGTTCTCAACCTTCCTAGTGCCGCAGCCCTTTAATACAGTTCCTCATGTTGTGGTGACCCCCAACCATAAAATTATTTATTTATTATTCACAATGCCTCCCCCCCCAGCAAAGGCCGCCTCACCGGCCAGGAACGGGGGGGACAGGCAGGGAGGGAAAGAGGAGCCGCGCGTCTCCCCCGGGAAAAAACTCCGAGAACCCCTCCGGGCTCTGCTTCTGCTTCGCTCTCGTTTACGCTGGGGGGGCAATGTGGGAAAAGTTTCCAGAGTGTCGACCCTGGCTGGGGGGGGGAGGAATCCCAGCGCCTTTGTCTTTTGCGCCAGGTGCAGTTCGCCTCCCCAGAAAAGCGCTGCCTTGCAGCCCCCCAGCCCTTCCGCAGCGCCCCCCCGTGGTGAGTGGGGCAGGGGCCATGGTGAGGAGGGAGCCTGCCCCCCGTGCTGCCGCCGCCCCCCCCCAAGCTGGCCCATCAGACGGGAGGTTCTCCTGGTAGTGGAGAAGGGGAGCAATTTCAGTCCCTTCTGAACAGGGGGCAGGAGGACACGAGCGCATGGCTCGCGCTTGCACACAACCACTGAGGAGGGAATGGAGCCTAAGACCATCGGAAATACATATTTTCTGATGGTCTTAGGCGACCCCTGTGAAAGGGTCGTTCGACCCCCAAAGGGGTCGCGACCCACAGGTTGAGAACCGCTGACCTAGGGGATTCTGGCTATTACTGTCTTACATTTCAGTCTTCACAAGAACCTGTAAAGATTGCCACTTGAAGTCTTTATCAGTTCATTCCTCTTCTTTTCTGCCTACCTGGATGTTAAAATTATAATCCAAGGTTTTCTTCTAGATGGTCACAGCAAATGAGGTAAGATGAGCAACTCTAGAACAGAGGTACTACCACGTCTATGCAATGCCTTCCCCAAAGAGACTCATCTAGTGCTTATGTTACTATGTATGTATGCATGCATGCATGTATGTATGTAGAGAGCCAGCATGCTGTAGTGGTTTGAGCACTGGACTGTGGACCTGGAGAATAAGGTTCAGTTCCCCACTTGGCCATAGAAACCCACTGGGTGACTTTGGGCATGTCACACACACTCAGAAAAACCTGTGATAGGGTCATCTTAGGGTTTCTGCAAGTCATAAGCAACTTGAAGGCATACAACAACAACAATGTATGTATGCTTAACTGCAGGTGAAGATGAAACTAGTGTTGTGAAGGCTCGGCTGAAGAAGATCAACCTGTAAGCATCATGACTGATTGGGAATTTGGAATCTCATCTTTCAATACCAGCACACTTCATGCATTGCAATTTTGGCTCCTTTACAAAGAAAATGAGGTCATGAACAGCTGTTTTAACTTCTTTCCAGAAGGTGTGTGAAAAGCATTTCCAGAAAGTTCTGAAAAAAGTGCACAACAGACAACTGACATAGAGGGCATATTGCAATGGATATATGGGAAAGGAATGTTATTATGCTATTACAACAGTCTGTTAATTTTTTAAAAAATAAAAAAGTTAATCTCTTTTTTCCCTTTGACCTATTTTAAGCAGATTAGTCAAGCTAAGCAGCTTTGAATTCTCTGATCTGAAACTGATAGAGGAGCAAAGCTTGGTGCACCATCTGTAATCAAGGCAGAATTAAAGAAGGCATGAATTAGTCTAATTATACCAATACAATGATTAGAAATTGCCATTTGTCTTATGCTAGCATACTGATACAATCCAGTACCACTTCAGGAATACTTTGGGGTACTTTAGGGATAGAAAATTTTGCTTGGATCATGAAGCCTAGTCCCACCTACAGAATGAAGCCAACATCCTCAGCCAAAATCTCACTGGTAAAATCTGTTGCAGAACTACATGGGTACTGGGGATGTGGGGAATGAGCCTATATTTTCAGTGGAAAATGATAACCTTATTTGTTCATATTACCTCTTATCCAAGTGTGCAGGCTAGGTAATTCACTTTTACATTCTTGAACAATAAAGGTTTGCTGTTAGTTCCTCTTCTGATCTCTTTCTTAGCATAACACAGCCCTCTGATTCAACCAAGGTAAGTATACATTGCTGTGTTATTTTTTTACACATGTTTACCTGATTAAGATGCCAGTTTACTCTTCTAAGATTTTTTAATATATATACATACATATACATATATCTATATATATATGTTTAAAAAAACCCACAAAGGTAAGTATGCAGAGCACAGATTGGGAAGATATATCCAGATTTAGTCACACTTAGAATAGACCCATTGAAACCAACAGAGGTTAAATATAGAATGACTTGACTTGAAAATAACACTCATTTTTAATGGCAATCAACAATATAAGTAGTTTTTCAAACAGTCTGCCTGTGGTTTCTTCTTTACCAAGTACTAGCTGTTGTTTAGGCTGAGAGGCCTCAGGTCCAGGGAATGGTTGTTCACAAATATTATAAACTAGCATATTTACCTGGTGTTGCTCGATATTTTATTTTCTCATAGAAATACCTTAGGAATTATCTTACCTTACCTTAGGAATTAGATGCAGTTGAAATACACAGATTTGAGATCCTGTGTCTCTAATTTCCCCAACTGTCTTGCCCAGTGCTGTAACTTTTGCCCACATTCCACAATCCAATCTGTATTCAGAGTTATTAATGTACAGAGGTGGGTTCCTGAGAGAATACATTGCTCTCCTCCTTCTTGCTGCTGGGCCTCATCTCCATAGCAACTGGTCTATTCAAGAGGGACACTGTTGACTAAGGCCCTCTCTGGCTGAGACTTCTAAAGGCCAGTCTCTAAACTGCAAACCCCAGGATTCCATAGAATATTTTTAGGCAGCCAATCATATGAGGTCCTTGCCTGAAACAGCCAGTCATATGAAGTCTTCACCTGACAGAGACAAACAGACAAAGTTTGACTTTTATATATTAGATGAATGTTGTAGAATTGCCTAATTGTAATGTCTGTAGATGCTAGTCTCCAACAGGATTCCAGCCAAAATTTTCTTAATTATGATACAAAAATGTCAGTGTACAAAAAATTCACTTGAAATGATTTATCAAGGTCTCTTACCATTCTCTGATTCATTCTCTCCTCTGCCAACTCACACTTGTCTCCCCTCCTTCCCTTTACAGCAGTGGTTCTCAACCTTCCTAATGCCGTGACCCTTTAATACAGTTCCTCATGTTGTGGTGACCCCAACCATAAAATTATTTATTTATTATTTACAATGCCTCCCCCACAGCTTGTCCCCCCAAAAAAAGGAAAAAAAACCTTGCAAGGTTATTCTTTTGCTTCCTCTTTGACTTTATGCGGAAGTGCTACCTTCTTCTTCTTTCTTCCTTTCCCCTCTTATTTCTTAATTAACACATTTTCTTAAATATATTTTCTTAAATGTGTTCCCTAGTATTTCTGCACTTACTGCTTCACTTACTGCTTTTCGGTTTGCTCTTTTCATCTTAATTCGTCTTGATATCTGTTAATCTCTTAATGTTCTCAACCCCTCACTCAGCGTTGGATTTTAGCTTACACATTCAGCTTATATTCTTAAGAGGCATGCAGTAAGTATTTATTCAATGTTCATACATACAGTTTTTGTAGCTACTTGTTGCTCCTCCTTTCAGCAATCCAGTTAACTAACATAAAGACCATGAGAGCTCTGTTCAGGTGTGCTCCTTTTCCGGGGATTTCTCCTCCGCCTTAAAGGGACCTCGCCCTCTCCGTTTCTGTTTTGTAGAGCCAAACTCGTGTTGGTTTTACTTCACCAGCTTATACAGGAAAGTAAACAAGCCAAATAATAAAAACAAAGCCAAATTCGTCCTTCTTTCTTCCTCCAAACTTAAATTAAAAAGTGGTGGCAAGGATTCTTCTCTTCCGGAGCCCTTTCAAGGTAATGGTCGCTCAATAGACCCACCCCCCGTTTTCTCAGTCTTGAAGTTTGTTGTTTTTTGTTCAAGCCTAAACGTGGGGTTTCGAGCCCTTTGCTGGCACCTCTGAACCCACTTTTCCAAGGGGGTGTTCCTCCCACTGTTTCTTTCTTAAACAGCGGGTTCCTGACCTTTTAGGGGATCAACTCTCCTCCAATTCTGGAGGGAGACAACTGTGCTTCTCACCACAACCACCGGAAAGCCCCCACAGAAAGCCAAAGGGGGCAGGAGGATGCGAGAGCGTGGCTCGCACTTGCGCACCACCACGCAGGAGGGAATGGAGCCTAAGACCATCGGAAATACGTATTTTCCGATGGTCTTAGGCGACCCCTGTGAAAGGGTCATTCGACCCCCAAAGGGGTCGTGACCCACAGGTTGAGAATTGCTGCTTTACAGTGTCCTAACAGTATTACTTTTCTTCTGCATAAATTACTCCCAATTAAAGACCATGCATGTATTGTATGTCTTTATAGAGACTCAGTCACATAACCATATCTCCCAACATGCAAGAAAAATTAGAGAAATTGGAGAACTTTTGAAACAGAATCCACAAACTCTTTCCTCTTCTAAAATGATATGTGAAATTATGGGCACAAAAATGTATTCTCTTCAAAGTGCCTACCCTACCTCCACAGGACAATCAGGACTGGCCCTACCATTGGGCACAATGAGGCAGCTGGGAAAACCAGCAGATGATTGCTGTGCACTTGTGGAACAGTAATTGCAGTCTTTCCCCTCTTTGTTTTTTTTTCCTTTGGAGGCCAGAGCTGAGTGTCCATTGGATCTGATTTGTGCTTCCCAAGCTAAACTGCTTTCCTTAGGTACAAAGGAAAATCGTCCCATCACCAATGTGGAAGTCAGATTCAACTGCCAGTCATTTGTCTCAGGAAGCAAAATGTCTCAGGATGGCTTGCAATGGATTTTTTCACAGGTAGAATAATGTAGAGTTAGTGTTAAAACAGTGCTGTAATCTTAAATCAATTTGATTTAAGATGCTTACCTGTACTTGGCTCATACTCTTCCCCTGAAAATACAGTTTCTGATGACTGATATATAAATAGCATCCCAAGAGACAATTCTTTTAAATAAAGTATTTTTATTTCAAGGAACAAATTCAATTATAGTTGACCGTGGAGTAAATAAAAATTTGAATCCCAGCTTGTGTAGACCAACAGTCAATGGGAGCTTGGTAAGTCAAGCATGTTCCATTTAAGGCAGTGAGTTTGCTCCAGTTGGGACCAGCAGTTGAATGTAGGCTAAATGCTTTCCAGAGTTTCAAAGGTGTGTCTCCTCATTCTGATGAGTGCATGCTGCTGTGGAATTTATATATCATCAGGCAGAACAGGCTACATTGGTATATTGGCACAGTATTGTACAGTAAGAGAGATGAATTCATATCTCTACAATATTTGGTCTCTTTTTGTAAAAGTTTAGATGACCTCCATTCAGATAGTTTCTAATCCCTGGAGGATCTGCGTTGCCATTCAATCCCAACATGAGAGTAGCAATAGAGGAATCCAAAAACAGAGAGTGTTGCCCAGGGCCAGCCTGTGAAAGAGAGGACAGGGTGAGATTAGCCAAGTTCAGATTCATCCACAAATACTTGGACCAAAATTTAGAAATGCTCACAGCTGCTGGTCTCTAATCTTGAACCTGTATAAGGTAAGTCATGAGATCAAGGAGAAGAGGTTGCTTAATTCAATCCTTAGGCAATATTTAGTGTTCCCTTCATAATGACAGTAAGCTATAAAACTCTGTAAGACACCAGACAGAAGCAACAGAAAATGTCTACCCAAAGAGGCTAAATTTTGGTTTCATACCTCTTGTATAAAAGTTCTACATAATGCACATATATTACATTCAGCTAATGTAATGTATTCTTTAAAATCCTGTGGTTTTTTTCCAGGGGTGAGGCATCTTAATATTGCCAAAAAAGGGCTAAAGTGTGCATTAAAGGGGGCATAAACCACTGGGGAATGTATGTTTGGCATACAGAAGTTTTGAGTTCAAACCCTTGAGTCTCCTGCAAAATGAGGGCATTGCGACCTAGCAAAAATTCTGTCCACCCAAAGAAAAATTTCCTTCAGTCACCCAAATTTCTAGCATTGGAGTAACTTAAAACCAGCTAAGCATTTAGAAATACAGTTTAGGTGTCCAAAGAAAAAGGGCAGGCAAAGTTACCGTGGAATTTAATGTATGCTTACTTTCTTCAGACATCCCAAATGAGTTTTCCACTATATAAGCTTTGCTGGCAACTATCTTTTCTATAAAATCTGGTGAGATTTACTTTCACTGCTTCAGCGAAATGGGTTGGATTCCAAATTAGTCACGCTTGAAGCAGACCCACTGGAATCAACAGGATAAATTAGTCATGAGTACCTGAATTTGCAATGATTTTGGCAGGTCTGTTCAAACCACGGCTAATTTTGGACTCAACAGCACAGATTGACCAAAGTAAAGTAAGAGCCAAGTGCTTTGTTACTCCCTAAATTGGCATAATCCACTAGTTTAAAAATGTTTTATTAGAAGAAAATTATCGAGGTAACTATCAACCTCTTGCCAACTGCACCAAGTTACCGAGATATTTCTTTGTGTCCCAATGGCACACTGAGTAAATCATGAGGTAGATGAAAATCCATTTCATTTGAGTCATTCCTTTCAGTTCACAAAGTTCCTACACAGTTCAACAGACTGATGAACTTGTCTGCCATTTGAAAGAAAATCAACTGCTCAGTTCTAACTATCTATGATGTGATTAACACATACACACTGCCCCAACAACTGCAGCATCAGTTGGCAACCTACATATGCCCAAATTAAGATGGAGTATGGATGTAATTCCTCAACTATTTCATCCACACATGTAGGGGCAAATTCTCTCTGTGCTGCCAGACGAAAATAATATGCTTCCACAATATTCTCCCTGTACAGTTTTCCCTCCACTTTTGCAAGGATTTGGGGCACAGAATCCTCTAGACAGCGGAAAAACTGCAAATAACTTCCCCTTCTATTCCTTTCCAGAGCTCCCCCTTCCCATTCCCTTGCCTGTTGCCCTGGCATATGTTCTCTGTATTCTCTGTGCCCTGGGAAAAAGCAAGGGAATGGGGGAGGTGCACATGTCTCCCCCTCCCATTCTCATGCTTTTTGCCTCAGCGCACATTCTCTGTGCCCAGGAAAAAGGCAAGGGAATGGGGGAAGCCACACATGCTTTCCTTCTTCATATACAGTGCTCTGCTCCCTCTCATTCCCTTGCATTTTGCCTGGGTGTGGAGAAGGAAGGCATGCATGCCTGGGCAAAAGAGAAGGGAGGGCAAGGGGAGGGGAAGCATGCACTCACCTTCCTTCTCCACACACGATGCTCCTCCCCATTCCCTTGCCTTTTGCCTCAGTGAGTGTGCTCTACACCCAGACAAAAGGCAAGGGAACAGAAAGAGGAGAATGGAAGGGCAGGCACACACCTTGCAAATAATCAAATTTGTGAACTAGCAAATGTGGAGGGAGGAATACAACTGTGAGCATTCCTCTCCATTGCACATGGTAGCTAAGACTCAATGGGCTTGTTGTCCAGCTTCTGGATGTCCAGAAGACCCCCATCCTTGCAGTAAGGTTACCTGTTTACAGTGATGTAGACTTGAGTTGACTGACTCGGACTTAAGTCAGGCTTAAATCGCTCCAGTGACTCAACTTGGACTCGACTCAGCCATACATGATGCACTGACTCAACTCGACTTGAGACTTGTATATTTTTAGTGACTGACTTGCTGCCCTTGGTTCAGTAACATAACACAGTAATCCAGAAACCTTACAACTTTGAACAACACCTCCATCTTTTTTGCCTACTAGTGAAAATCTGTCTCAAGTCCAAAGTGTGGGTGAATTTCTCAGAGGGGAACAGCAAATGGGCTTGAGGGCGGCTTGAGGTCTGCTCAGCAGCCTGTTCCCACTGCATATTGGAGGTGCCTTCTAAAACTTTTCCTAAGAGCAGATGACAAGACTCACCCCCAGGATGCAGGATGCATTTCTCAGAGGGGAACAGCAACAGACTTGAGGAGGAAGGATCCTTCTAAATCTTTTGAAGCTTCAGTAAGGGGGAGTAAGAAGGATTCCATTCCCCACTTCTGCATACTCTTTTGTGCCCATTGACACAAAAGCCTCAAGCTATGGGAAGGGGGAGTAAAAAGGAGCCTATTCCCCACTTCCAAAGCTGCAGATGGCAAAATCACAAATGTGGAAGGCCAACTCTACTTAAATTGTTAAAACTGTCCAGAAATTCTGGATTATAGGTTGAGGATAAAGTTGGCTCCCAGACTTGCGACTTGACTTGAAAGTACCTTCAAGGACTTGAGACTTGCCTTGAGACTTGGAGTAAAAGACTTAAATATATCACTGCCTATTTATGTAGAAGATGAGCATTTCCTTTCAGTTCATTATTTATTACAATTTCCCAAATGCTGAAAATGTCTTATATCTGGTGATGGAATTGGCGGAGGAGGAGGAGGGGGACAGATTTCACCATCCAGATTCAAGGCTTTGAATATTTAACTGTGCTAGTGCTGAACTGTGACTACTTATTCTCTTTAGAGAAAGCAAGAACCCCATCCTTCTCTCACACAAATTTCATAGAGCTTTTCACCAGGATTTTCTATGTCAGTTGCTTTCACAGCAGCAAAATACAGATGCCTTCCCACTATTGAGCTGTGTCAATAGAGAACACATCATTTATATTTCTGAGAAAATACCACTTTCCTGACCTTGTTTCAGCCCATTTCTATTCCCCAGCAAGTAAATTCACACAGAGGGGGGTTAATTTTCAAAGGATACCAAACAGAGGCAGTGACCAAGAGTTCACTCTTGCACTCAGATTATGACCAAGTATAGCTGTGGTTTTGCTTCTACTTTTTCCTTGAGGTAAAAGCCAAGATGGCATTCCTCACTCCACATGACCCATCATTGAATTTCAACTGCCTTGAAAAGTTACAGAGGAATTATTTTTGGGCAGAAAAATACATGACAAACACCTTGTGTTCTGTATAGAAAACAGGTATTTTTAAAACTGCAGGAAACATTTTGGGCAAAATAACCCCATTGCTGAAATCCTGTTGGGCAGTTATGAATACACAGCTGTGACGAAACCTGGGGCATGGTAATCAAACCTCCATAGTGACCAGGAGTGGTTTAAAATGATTGGTCGGTAAAATGGAACCCTGGGGAGCTCAAAGGAGGGGCGAACCAAGGGGGGAGTGTTACTTCGGCCCAGGCCTACCCAGTGATAGCACTAGATATCGCTTTTGATATCAAGACCATTTGGCCTTCCTCTGCCACCCCGCTCCACGTGTTTGTGAGGCCTCTGGACAAGCACGTAAACAGGTGCGGCCGGTAAGTGTTGGACATTCCATTCTCAACTTTGGCAGGCAGAACAGAGCCACTCCGTTGCTTCGGGGACCTCTCCTGCAAACACCCTTTTGCTTAAGCGCGACTCTAAACAAAGGCGCCCGGCTCTGAGCCGATAGTCTTACAAAGCCGGACTAAGTACTGTGTATTTGCATACTGGCTACACTATTGTTGATTCAGCGCTAAGCCAATCATGTTAAATTTGACCTTATCCAAAGCTTTGTCCCACTCCAAACTCGCATTGTTCTCACCAAGTAAGGCATGGCCTGCAGTCACAATTCACTCTATATAAACCCCTTGATTCCAAGACCACCTCGGACCGTTCCGGACTTCCATCCCGCCTTGCTGCCGCTTTGTCTGGCGAGCTCCCCTCAGCAAACCACGCTGAGCTTTCTTCCCTGCACCCCAACAAACTCAATCTTCAGCTTCTTCAGGACTACGAGAAAGGTGTCGTATCACCCATTTCCCCCGAAAATCCATATTTCTAATTCTTCCGTTAGCTGTGTGATTGTGGTGTCTTTACTGTTTGTTTGTCTTTCAATAAAACATCATTTTTGCTGTTTTAAAACTGTCTGACTGCTTGACTGACCTGACCCCGTAGACATTGGGTTGCAAGATCCCTGCTAAGTTACCCTGCCTCTCGCTAGCTTTAGTGAGTGCTCCAGCTAATTTCCCCAACTTTGTGTTTGTGTTTGGTTATTTGGGCGCCTCTCCCGGGACCCCCAGAGAACAGGGTAACAGGAGGAAAAACAGAAATTTAACTGACACAGGAGGAAGTTAGTAGAAAGAAGAGTCCAGTAGGGGACAAAGAGAAAAGAGCTGTGTTAGAGAGCTGGGAAACAGAGTGAATAATTGAGTAAATGAGCTGAGCATAGTGAGAGAGAGAGAGGGGAGAAGGGGTGTGCTGTATTATAAAAATTGAGTTACAAACAAGTTACAGTAACAGTGTTTCAATAAAATGCAACTTTCTCTTTTTATAAACGAAGTCTCACAGAGTGTCATTCTACATACGGGATTATAAACACTACCATTGTGGTGGGTCAGCCTAGATGACCTCTAGGTATGGGGAAAAACAATTATTTCTCTCTGAGTTTGTAAAGAACTGTGGGAATACAATGGAACCTTGTGAGCTTGAAATGTTGGAAGCTCGCCTCTGTTTGGCAAGCTTGCTTCTGCTAGGCTTCGATACATTAGAATTGCAACATTAGAGAATAGTCTGTTGTGGTACGGTGGGAACCTACGTACAAGAGATCTGTTTTCTTTCTTGATCTGTTTCTTTCCTTGAACATGTGATGACACTGTGATGACTGTACTAGAAAATGTATAAATTACTGTGAACATGAAGAGGTGGGGCTCTTTTGGGAACGATCCCACTGAGACATTGTGCTGGCTACAATAAATGATTTTCCTTAATCCGTGGGTCTCTATCTCTTCTGTAACACCATCACAACATTAGTACAAAGAGTACCACTTTTTTTTAGGATTAAAAGTCTGTTTGTTCTTATTGCTGAGAAGCTTATGGTTACATATTTGTAAGTGCTATGTATTCATGATCCCTATGTAGCCCCTACTTTAGGAGCTACATAGAGGCTGTGAAAAACCCCTAAGCCCCACTGGGCCCAGCAGCCACTGGGATAGGTGGAAATCTGTTCCTGTGTCAAGTGAGAAGTGGCTGCCTGATATTCCGCACCCACTCCCATGAGCAATCTGTGGGGTTAGGGGGATTTGTGACAGGGGCCCTATTTCTGCCTGTCATGCCAGAGTTTGCTCATGGGATAGGAACTTCAGGCAACTGCTTGTTGACTGATAGGAAAATGGACTGGTAAATGGGGTTTGGAGGGGTAGTCTGGCCAGAATAGGCTAAGTAGCACTGTAGTTATGGTCCTATGCAATACATAATGATCATACAGGATTTCACCATATGTCTTTTTCTACACTGAATAAATTTTTGGAACCTTTTGCGGGGGGGTCGGAATACTGAGAAAAAACTGCACAGTTCTTGCTGGTTTGTCCTCACCAATGAGATTTCCCAGAAGTTGGGAATCCCATTCTTTAACCTGGGAATGAATAATAATATTCTTTCCATGCCTAGTTTGGAGCACATCTGATGATCTTTGTCAGAATCCCACTGGGTGGCAGGGCTAGTTCTTTAGGCCTGTTTGTGTAATGGAACTGATGTAAGCTCAATCTGTCAGGTGCTGCTGCCTTATAGGCCCTTTCTGCACCTTACCTTTTTCCCGCGCTGGGGTGTGGGGATCACGCAAGCAGCCTCTGGCGAGAGGCTCTCATGTCCCTGCTGCTTCAGCTCCACATGAGCTGCCTGCTCACACGAGAGCCCCACCTCTTCCTTCCGTAGTGCAGTTTGGGAGTTTCCCAGGCTGCGCTGTGGCAGGAAGCGCGACCAACGCAGCTCCAGAGGCTCTGCACACCAGATAAGTGCACGCGGGGCCCAGGAGCAATGCGTGATCACACACCATTTTCAGCTTCCAGCCAAAAATGAAAAGGTGCGCGATTGGTGCCTGCCGGCCCCTGGAGTGTTGCATGATTGTGAGTGCATCATGCAGATTGCTCCTCACAATTGCACGATGCTCCAGGTGCCATTTCGCATGGCAAATGCCGTGTGGAAAGGGCCATAGTCTCAATTCATTTCAGGCTCTTTTATCTTTCTTTGAATGAAGAACTTAAAAAAAAAGATTAAGCACAGAGTGACATTCTCATCTGATAAAACTTTCCCTTTGGTCTTGGCAAAATTCTAAGGCTTTAGAAGGAAATTAAGCAAAATAAGGTGACCTTTTCTTTAAACCATCTTTGGGGGTGGCATCTAAGTGAAACAATTCAGAAAGAACACGGACACCAAACTACAGTAAGGTAAATTTCATCCCATTTAGGTTTTGTATCAAATAACTTCGTTGCAGGTTTGAATGCCTGACTCCTCAACGGCTAAGTGCTTTAAAGTAAGGTTGGAATACCCTTGAAATGACTGTTGTAAATGAATGGCTCGTGCGTTCTTATGATTTGATTATAGAAGAGAGAACATATTGACACGCAGGCCATCGTAGAGACACATATCCTT
The DNA here is from genome assembly GCA_948474755.1 of Ctenosaura bakeri. Classification (NCBI taxonomy): domain Eukaryota; kingdom Metazoa; phylum Chordata; class Lepidosauria; order Squamata; family Iguanidae; genus Ctenosaura; species Ctenosaura bakeri. The sequence continues at coordinate 340,087 of CAOLHI010001266.1, forward strand.
TGATGACATAATTCAAATCTAACTGTGACATTCTCTCCTCACTCCACCCTCCCATTTCTTCTGGTCTTTCTGTCAAATTTGAGAACCAAGCATGTGCTCTCTCCTGGATTTCTGAAATAGCATTTCAGTTTGCAAAACCAGAAAGAAATGATTGATAAGAAATTAGGTGAAAGAAAAGAGAGGTGCAATTTCTAAGGTTTCTTTTTTAAATAAATAAATGTGATGTTAGCTGCTTTGTGTATCTCAGAAGTGAAACTGAAAGACAGATATAAATATTTTAAGGCCAAACAAAACAAAACTAGAATTTCCGAAAGAATATGTATGTGACTGGGTTGCTACAAAAAGGTTATGAGTTTCCCATTTAGGGAAGCCTCCCCTGTTCTCCTCACCCAGGCAGAAGGCCTCCAAACTCTTTGAGAGTCTTGCTTTGTTTTGTTCTGCTTTGCTTTGCTACCTGAAATCCATTAACTGTAGAAGTTGGGGACTGGACCTGTGGATGTAGAGCCAGTGTAATATAGTGGTTAGACCATTTGATTGGGATTCGGGAGAGTTGCTACTCAATCCTGATGCTCACTTAGGTGACCTTGGGCCAGTCACTTTTTTTTAGCAGCATAACCCCACCTCACAGGGTTGTTGTGAGGATATTGAACTCATTGAAGGGAAGTATGCAAAGAGATCTTGCAACACCTTTAAGAGTAACTGAGGGAAGAAAGTCTTAGTATAAGCTTTTGTAGACTTAATTTTACTTCATCAGATGCAAGGAATTCTGAAGTATCTGACGAAATAGACTTAAGTCTATGAAAGCTTATGCTACCAACTTCTTTCTCTCAATTAGTCTCAAAAGTGCTGAAAGATCCCTTTGCATACTGATCCACATTAACACAGCTATGTCATTGAATTCTACCATCCCTGAAGGAAAGGGAAGCTAATGTAACTAATAATAAACAACACACAGGGGACCCATTACCCCTTCTGGCCAAAGTCAGCCTCTGAAAACAAATGAAGAAAAACCCTGAACTATTATCTCCTCCATGAATCAATTCCTTACCCATCGCCATGAAATTTAAGTAATCAGATCATTGACAAGGCTTTTATATACTCTTGTTCTGTTAACGCAGCACCCTGATGTCTCTTTGTAAGAAGACAGCACTAGTCATGGTGCAGCTAACCGTGGAAATGCAAGAAGAGACACGACCCTCATTAGAATGCGGTGGGCAATAGGCAAAGGCCTGATGGCATTCTAATGAGAGCATCGGCTTTTCCTGCACTGCAGCATCTTTGGAGCAAATCTATGCAAGCACCTGCTCTGAGTGTTTGAAGCAAAATTTGTCTTGCATTAAAGACTTCTGAGGCTGTTCAATAAAAGCCAGAAGGAATAAGGAAGGGGTGCCTCTTTGGACACACTCAGCTTACAGTTTTTCTTTGCCACACCATTTGCCAGACACAGTGCTCTAAAGGTTTATCTGATTCAAGGTAACCCAGTTAGGTCCAGAGATCTTTCAGGACTTAAAACTAGACCTTCCAAATCTGAGATCAATACTCTAGTAAAAGGCGAAAAATTTATACGATCTATATAACACTGGCTCTCTCACCAGCCCAATATTGTCTATTCTGACTTCCGAGATCTAAACAAAAGGCCTTTTGCATCATTGGCTACTTAAGTCTTTCAACTGCCAATTGCATTCCTGGGACATTCTGTAGGCACTGAACAATGACCTAATTACATTTTATTAGCTGGTAGGAGTCATTTCATACACAGAGGTGCACACACATGGCTCTGTAATGTGTGGTTTTGGGGTAGCCTCCCATCTATCAGACCTACACCTTTTTATCTTCAGCTCTTCAAGTTTAGCAAGGCTGCACCAGGAGATAAGTCCATGCCCATCACTGTGACTTAAATTATTAAGCCTTTGAGTTGAGGATACACTAGCATAATTTTTAAAAATGATTTAATTCTGGTAATTTGACTATAGTATGAAATAAAATATTTTTAAAAAAGGATATTGGACTTGGATCTAGACCAATGTTTCCCAAACTCTAGTTTTCCAGGTGATTTGGACTTCAACTCCCAAAAATCCTGGCTGCCTTGGCCAATGATCAAGGATTCTGGGAGCTGAGGTCCAAAACATTTGGAAGACCAGAGTTTGGGAAACATTGGTCTAGACCTAGCTATTCTTAGAGTAGGCTCAATGAAATCAACAAGATTTCATTTCGTCATGAAGAACTTGTCATTAAATCAATTTGTTATCTCAAAAATGTACATATATTGATTTATGCAATGTTTTTCAGTTTAATCAATTTGCGGATGACTTGGTTATTATATTAGATAACCCCATTCAAAGCATAAAACATCTTAAAAATTTATTACATGAATATGGTAATGTATCCGGCTTTAAGGTGAACTCGGAGAAGACACAGATATTAACAAAGTATTTGACAACCCACGAGGAAAAAGAATTGGAAATTTATTCCCATTTTAAAATATCCAAGAGGGGGGGGAGCTACCTGCGATGGCAAGAGGAGGCTAATTATTCTTCTCTCCGAGCAGACAACTATAAATAACCCCAGATGCCCTTTCCAAAACAAAGATAGACTGTGAGTAATTAACTAAATAATGTGGGAAAGAATGTAAGATAAAATAGGGGATTAGTTTTGATTCTTCTCCAACTAGAACAAAAATAAAGGACTCTGTTTAAACTGCAAATAATTGCTGAAACGGACTGAAAGCAAAACAGTTTTTTTTCCCGGTTTTTGGAGATATATGTCGTCTAAACAAAAAAAGAAGGCTTATAAACAACCTACGTGGAGACGACTTACGGCAACAGATAAAACATATAATCGTCTAGTTAGAGACTTTGAAGATATAAACTTAAACTCTAACGGAGACAAAAAAGTCATTAAAATGGCGGCGAAGAAAGCCGCAAACGGAGCTAATGAAGAGATAAAAACTTTTATACACAAGCTTATTACAGAGTCTAATCAAGCTCTTGTTACTACAATAACATCTAATATAAGGGCAGAAATGGGGCAATTGCAGGAAAAAATCTCACAGGAGTTAAAAGCATTGGACCTTAAAGTGGATGATATTAAAAAAACCCAAGGGAATCAGCAGACCAAACTAGCAGAACATGATGGCAAGATTTCTTTGTTAGAGAGACAAATTATCCAGCTCCAAGACCAGAATAGAAGGAACAACGTGAGGATTCGTGGATTTGCAGAGCAGCCACAACAAAGTCAAAAATCCTTGAAAGAGGAAGTTTTAAAATGGCTAAAAAGCATTGTTCCTGAGATTCTATGGAGGAAAATGACATAGAGAGAATTCATCGTGTGTCAGCTGCGAAGAGAGGAATAACTCCCAGAGATATTATTATGAGAATTGCGAATTTCAACAAGAAAGATGATTTGATGAGAGCTATTAGAAAGAATCCAGGAATATTGAAGTATCGAGATAATACAGTGGAAATATATAATGATTTATGCCGCAAAACAATAAATTGGAGAAGGGAAATGAAACCTTGCATCATAGTTCTACAAAGAGCTGGAATAAGATACAGCTGGGGATATCCCATTTTTTTGAAATTCCAATGGGCTGGCAAATATTACAGAATAAATTCTCTTGAACAAGGATTGCAACTCCTGAGAGAACTGAAACTGATCCAGCAAGAGGAAAAGGAAGAGGAAGGTGCGGTTGGAGAAGCGGAAGAACGAGCAGTGGGAGGAGCAACTGAAGAAGGAGCAGTGAGAGGAGCAACAGGAGGAGGAGAGAAGAAGACTTCGGGAGATAAATGAAAGGACAGAGGCTGAAGAGGACTGGAAGAAACAATATGAAATAACAGAAGAAGAAGAAAGAGAACTTCATAGAGTAGGAGAAGGGTAGATGATTAGTGATTAGAATATATTCTCGTAGATTGTAAATGTATAGAGTTTGATCTATATATATATAAAGTAAAAGGGTAGAGAGAGGGAAGGGAGGGGGAAGAGAGGGAAAAAATATGGGAAAGAAAACAAATCGGGAGAGAATATTGGTCTCTATGCCGGGAGTAGGTATACCTTCACCCCCCCCAAGACCATGGAGGTCGTTGCCAAGACAGAAGCGCTTTGGAGGGAAAGGGGGGACGAATGTTTGTGTGGGTAGGGGAGGGGAGGGAGGGAAGGGGAGGGGAGTGGGAGGGGGAAGTGAGGGGAGGGGGAGCACCATCACACTAAAGAGCCAATGGGGAGTGGGATTAGGAAACGGGAAATATGAAAAATGGAGAATAGACTGAGAATATCAACATTGAATGTGAAAGGCTTAGGGACAATAATAAAGAGAAAAAGGATAGAATCGATATTAAAAAAAGATAAGGCTGATATAATTTTTTTACAAGAAACACATGGAAAAAGAGATTAAAAAAATGAGCTTAGATTGAACTGGGTAGCCACTTATGAGGAAGCATTTGGTACATCCAAATCAAGAGGAGTTGCAATAATAATTTCCAAAAGATGTAATTTCATTGTAACAAGTGTGGAGTTAGATGAAAAAGGTAGATATGTAATTATACAAGGTGAAATAGATGGAGAAACATATGTTATAGTGAATATCTATGCACCTAATGAGAAGCAAAAAGAGTTTTATGAAGAAATATTTAATAAGATTAAAAATATGAAAGGAGATTACACAATAATGGCAGGTGATTTTAATATGGTGATGGATAGATGGAAAGATAAATCGGATCCATTAATTAGAGACAGATATAATAATATAACAATTTTGAATAAATTAGTGAGTAGAAATGAATTGATAGATGTTTGGAGGTTAATAAAGGGTGAGGAAAAGAAATATACGTATTATTCATCAGTTCATAAAAATTATTCAAGAATAGATTATATCTTTGTCTCAAAGAATATGATACCTAGATTAATAAATACAGAAATAGAAACAATAAAAGTGACAGACCATGCTTTGATGAATTTGGATATAATTATGAAAAGGAATTATAGAGAAGCAAAAAGGTGGAGATTGGATATTAAGTTACTTAATTATAAGGAGATAGTAAATAAAATAGAGAAGGAATGGCAAGAAATTTGGGATATAAACAATAAGGAAGTAACACAAGATGTATTATGGGATACAATGAAGGCAGTGGTAAGAGGATTATGTATTAAAGAATCAAGCAAATTAAAGAGACAATTAGGAGAAAAAAAATTGAAATTAGAAAAAGAAATAAAAGAACTAGAGAATGATTATATAATAGACAGAACTAAACAGAAATTAATAATATTACAAGCCAAAAGAGATGAATTAGAAAAGATAGAAATGGATGAAGTTCAGAAAAACTTAATATATTTGAAAAGGGAATACTTTGAATATAGCAATAAAAATTCTAAAATGCTGGCTAAATCAGTACAATCAAAAAAAATTAGAAATATGATTGGCGTAGTAAAAGATAAATTTGGTAAAGAAAAAAGGCTGATGAAAGAGAAATTAAAAATATTTGAGGAATTTTATCGAGAATTGTATTTAGCAGAAGATAAATCTGTAGAGAATATAGAGGACTATATTAATAAAAATTGGAAAGTAAGATTAACAGAACAAGATAAAGGATTGATGGAAGAAATGATATCAGAAGAGGAAATAGAAGAAGTAATAAATAACTTAAAAGGAGGAAAATCACCAGGATTGGATGGACTAGGTCCAGAATACTATAAAACATTTTAAAAAGGTTTAATCCCTAAACTAAAAGGGTTATATAATAGTATATTAAGGGGTGGAAAAATTCCATTATCATGGAAGCAGTCACTAATAATATTAATTTTAAAACCAAATAAGGATCCTATGGATCCAGGTTCTTATAGACCAATATCTTTAATAAACCAAGATGCAAAATTTTGACAGCAATAATGGCGAAGAGGTTAAATAAATTTATTTATAAATATATACATAAAGATCAATGTGGTTTTATTCAAGGAAGACAGATGGCAAATTTAATAGGGAAAACGATAAATAAAATAAATATAATGGATAGAGAAAAACAAAAAGCTGGAATTTTAGCGTTAGATATATTTAAAGCCTTTGATTGTGTGGAATGGCCGGCATTAAAAACAATTTTAAATAAAATAGGATTAGGAGAAAGATTTAAAGGGTTAATAAATCAATTATATTCATATAATACATCTGTAGTGATGGTAAATGATGGATTTACAGATCAGATTCAAATAATAAGAGGAACGAGACAAGGATGTCCATTATCTCCAGTTTTATTTGCCATAGTTATAGAAATATTAGCGAATGTGATAAGAAATGATGAGAATTTGGAAGGAATTGGAGCTAAGGAGAAAAATAAAATAAGCTTATTTGCAGATGACACATTGTTGACAATTAAAGATCCGGTTGAAAAGATAGATAGAATAGATAAATATTTAAAAGAGTTTGGGGAGAAGACAGGATTGAAAATAAATTGGGCCAAATCAGAAATAATGTTATTTAATTATACTAAAGAAGAAGTACAAAAATTTATAAGTAGTAAAAGAGGATTACTTAAAGTAAAAGAATCAATTAAATATTTAGGAATAGATATTACAAAAAATTTACAAGGACTACAAGAAAAAAATTTCAAGAAATTAAGATTAGAAATTAAACGGAAATTAGAGGATTATAAAAATATAAAGTTATCGTGGTTTGGTAGAATAGCAGTGGTAAAAATGAAAATTTTACCTAAAATTAATTTTTTGTTTAGAATGTTACCAATAAAAGTATCAGAGGAAGAGTTAAAGGAGTGGCAAAAGATATTAAATAATTTTTGTAATGGAAATAAGAAATCGAGGATTAATAAGAAATATTGGTATAAAAGTCAAAAAGAAGGTGGCCTGGGACTTCCAAATTTAAAATGGTATTATTATGCAAATCAATTGAGATATATCATAGATGGAGTTTCAGGAAACGGTGATTTAGATTGGTTAGAGACAGAAGATAAGAATATTGAGATGAAATTAGAAAATATATTTTTTAGGAATTTTTCAAAGAAAGAAATGGAAAAAATAGAAAATCCTTTTATAAAAAATATAATAGAAATATGGAAGAAAAATAAAAGAAAATTGATACCGAATATATCAATATTAACTCCGATAGTAATGATGGAAAAATTTCCAATAAATTTAAGAGAAATAATAGAGAAAGAAATAAAAAAACAAAAAATATATAGATTAAAAGATTGGATGAAAATAATGATAAATAAAGAAAGAATGAAAGAGAGATTGCAGGAAACTAAGATATCTTGGTTAAATTATATACAACTAGAGCAATGGACAAAGAGTATGAAAAGATATGTTAAGGATTTTAAAGAATATACTAAATTTGAACAAATTATTATTCAAAGAGAAAATATGCAAGAAAATGAAATATTAAAAGGTAGTATAAGTGAAATATATAAAATATTAGCAAAAGAACAAGAAGAGGATTATCTTAGAAAAATATGGGAGGAAGAGACAGTACAAACTATAGATTTACAAGAATGGAGAAAAATTTGGGAACAACGCCATTTAAAAAAATTATCAATAAGAATAAAAGAGAATTATTATAAAATAGTTTGGAAATGGTACTTGACTCCAGTGAAATTAAATCAAATAGATGAGAAATATTCAAGATTGTGTTGGAGAGGATGTCAAGAAATTGGTACATATATGCATATGTGGTGGAATTGCAACAAGATAAAGGGATTTTGGCAAAAGGTTTTTAAAGAGATAAAAGAGATTATAGGATTAGAAATACCAGTATGTCCAAATATAGCGTTGTTGTCCATATATAATAAGGTAGAGTGTACTCAGGCAAAGAAAGAATTAATAACAAATTTGTTAACTGCAGCGAGATTAATAATAGCAAAAAAATGGAAGACAAATGAAAAATTTCAAATAGAAGAATGGTATAAAGAAGTGTGGAAAATTGCAATCAATGATAAACTAACATGTAGAATTAGGTTTATGAAAGGTTTGGCAAAAACAAATGATTTTGAAGAAATTTGGAAAATATTTTTAGAAAAAGTTTTGAAAAGAGATGGTAATGCTACCCTGTTAAAAGAAGAATGGCAATTTTGGAAAGTGGATTAAATAAAAAGTTGGCTCTGGGGGTGGGTTTTTTTTTTATTATTACTTTTATCTTTTATTTTGTATTTTTATATTGTTTATTATCTGTGTGTGTTAAACTTGTGATTTATAGATGTAATTTGATATGTGATGTTCAGTGTTTAAAAGGGGGAAAAAGTTAAAAGGTAATTGGTTTTAGAGAGAGGTTATTTTTAGAGATATTAAGTAATAAGTTTATAATTAATAATAGTAAGAGATTAAATGGGAGTGAAAAATATTGAATTAAGAGTGAAAGAATAATAATAAAAATGAATATAATGAAAATAAGAATTGAAGATACGTAACAAAAATGTATAAGTTGTATGAACGGAACAAGCTGAACAAGTTTATGATTTTAGGGGAAGGGAAAAACAATAATATAAGTTTGCATTGTTTAAAAGAAGGAAAAAATTTTTTTGTTTTGTTTTGTTTGTTTGTTTGTTTTTTTAATTCACCATTATGTATAACACATGGTGTTTTATTTTTCGTTTGTTTTTGTGTTATAATTTAATAAAATTTAAAAAAATAAAAAATAAAAAAAAATATCCAAGAGAATAAAATATCTAGGAATTACCTTAACTAAGCATAACGTAGATTTGTTCAATAATAACTATTCAAAAGTATGGCAGATGGTCAAGGATGATTTAAATAGATGGACCAAACTCGATTTGACATTAATGGGGAGAGCCGCAGTAATAAAAATGAATATCCTTCCGAGGATGATTTTTTATTTCAAAACCTGCCCATTATAATTAATCACACTCCATTTAACCAATGGCAGATAGATCTTTCAAAGTTTATTTGGAATGCCAAAAAACCCCATATAAAGTGGAGATATTTAATGGATGTTAAAGAGAGAGGGGGGTTGGGAATCCCGGACCTCAGATTATATTATTCAGCGTGTTGTTTAGATTGGTTAACTGTCTGGTTTCAACTAAAAGATGATATTGCCACCCTACCCACGAAATAACGAGACCGCAGACAGATCTTGGGTTGAACTAGGGCAATTTATTAATATGCCTAATTTACAAGGGTTGAACTTGAACCTGAACACCAACTTGAACATAAACTTGGGATAATGGGAGGGGGGTAATAGCACCTTCGGGCTAGGGCAAGAGGCCACTCCGGACCATATTCCCTAGCCCGTTGAGCGAGATACCGGGCCCCAAAGCCAACCGCTGAAGGTGCAGGATGGCTTTGGCCAGCCCTTGTCTGGAAGGGAGCCCCAAGTCCACCCCCCGCTGCACAGCAAGTGGGGTGATCCCAGGGCCCTCCCCGAGGATAGGATTTATCCTCCACCCCGAAAGGGGGTGCCATAGGTACACGCCGAACCTCGAGCCCCCTCCCCTTTTCCGGCCTGCACAATCACGAGAGTAAAGCAGTCTGATTAATACTGATTGAGACACCACCACGTGAGCCAATTACCCCGCCCAAGGCGCAGTGTAGGGTAGGCGAAAAAACCCCCATAAAGAGGGGAAAAAATTCCTACCCGGCCCCGAAGCGACCAGCTGTCTTACACTACAACCATAGGGGGGAGGGTGGGTCGCCTTTCTCCAGTGCGAATGGCCGGAGAGGGGACGGGGCGGGCCCTAAATACTGTGCCCAGCCCCGCCTCCTCCCATCGGCCACCACAACGCGATCTCGTATCGCGAGAGGGCGGCAAAGGCCGCCCCCGCCATCGCAAGGCTCGGCGGTGTGGGCCGAAAAGTATTAGCACTAGAAGGAGCAGATTTGCCCTTTGGCTGGCATTCATATTTATGGTATGAAAAGGCTAAAATCAACAAAGACTTTAATAATCATTTTCTACGGAAATCTCTGTTAAGAATTTGGTTGAAGTACAAAAGGGAATTTTATCCAAAATTACCAACGTGGGTATCCCCACATGAGGCATTCTATAGAAGAGAGAGACCAAGATTATTTAAGTGGATCACTTATAAGGAGATACTAAAATGCCAAGGAGGAAATGTTTATTTAAAAAATAACGAAGAGCTGGCTGAAAGTGGCATAACGACTCATTGGTTGTTGCAGAGGCAATTATCAGAGAACTTTAAAATGGACCAAAAAGTAACAGGTATAGAATTCAAGGAGAATGACCTAGATAAATTGATAAAAGCAGGTACAGAACATCGGATCGCAAAGTTATATCAACTGCTAATAAATCGGGATATGGAAAAAGAAATCGTAAAGGATAATATGATAAAATGGGCACGGAATATAGGGTGTCCTATTCAATTAGATAGCTGGGAAGAATCTTGGAATGTGATAAACAGAATACTTAAAAGCGTATCGTTAAAAGAGAATTATTACAAAATCTTTTATCGGTGGTATTACACCCCAGCCCACCTAGCAAAATTGAGTAAAACCAAAAACAACAAATGTTGGAAGTGTAGTCAAAGGGGAATCTTGTATCACTTATGGTGGACATGTCAGAAGGCTAAGTCATTCTGGGTTCAGATACACAACAAAATTATAGCGATATTAGGATTGACGTTTGCAATGCAACCAGAAATATATTTGTTAAGCATCTATGATGGTATAAAAATGCTAAAGAAAAGATCTCGAAGAAAATTACTAACATACATGATTATTGCGGCCAGAATGGTATACGCAAGTAAATGGAAGCAGGCAGATATACCTGTAATTCAGGACTGGTTAATCAAAATGTATGACCTAATCGAAATGGATAAATTAACAACAATAATATCCAATAATTCTATGAAACAATTTAAGGAGGATTGGCAACCTCTTTTAATTTTATTAGAGATCGAATGGGGAAAATTAGCAATTAAAGGAATAGAAGAATAAGGGATAAAAGAATATAAAGATGAACTCGCGAATAACCAACTGCAAACAAAAGAATATTAAAAAGTATTGTATTTATTTTAGCAAGAGACACTGAGAGAAAGTAAGCTGCATTTTATTTGTAAAACAAAAGAGTCAACTGTAAGAAAGAAAGTAGAGATTAGGGGAAGAGAAAGGAAGAAGAAGCTGAAAATATAGATTTGGGAAAATAGAAATGTGGTACAAATTAAAGTTGGTCGATATTAGCTAGTATTCATCAATGAGATTTGAGGACCAAAAGAAGAATAAAAGGAAGAATATAATATGAAGAAACAACTGAGTAATCATATAAGCTGATTAACGAAATGAAGCATTATAGATATATAGAAATAATATTATAATTAAGTGTAAATAGGAGGGAAAATTGTTAGGTATGGATGAGGAGCTGAAGAAGCTTGGCTGGGGTTAACATTTCTTTTTAGTAATGAATGTATATATGGATTTGGATTCGTTGTTTTTTTTTTCTTTTCTTTTATATATAATGTATAAATGGATGTATAGAAAATGGAAATCTGAAAATATGGTTATATTGTTATATTGGTTAATAAAGAGATTAAAACACACAGTTTAATCAATGGATCCGTAATGAAACAAATGTTAAATCAATCCAGGTTTTACTTAAACAATAAAAAGGACAGGAGGGGGGAAGTGGAAAGTGCCCTACTGTCACATTGACTGACAACATCTCACTAGCACGGTGGGTAATATTATATGTTTCCAACACCCATTACAAAGAGGACAATGAGGCATGGATGGGCAAATCAAAAGATGAAAAGGGTTGTGTATAAAAGTATGACAATCACTTAAGCACAACTGAGGCATAAAAAGTATTCCATAGTTGGCAAGAGAAGTCAGAAACTCTGAAGCCCAATACAGGGAAGTGAAGGAATTTTAATTATAGGATTTTGGAAGAGCACTTTGTTGTCGCTATGTGCTTTCAGTAGTTTATCACTTATGGAGACCCTAAGGTGAAACTACCGCAGGGTTTTCTTGGCAAAATTTGATCAGAGAGGGTTTGGATTTGCCCAAGTTCACCCAGTTTCTATGGCCAAGCAGGGATTCAAACCATGGTCTCCAGAGTTGTTGCCCAATGTTCAAACCACTACACCTCTCTGGTTCTCTGCAAGATCACTAACTTTACCATTTTGAAAAGAAAATCTAATCTCAGTGTATTAAAAAAGAGTAAAATGACTTGTGATTGCTGTCATCTTGTTTTACAATTTTTTTTTTAGGCTAGAGATGAAAAACGTGCAGCCACCTAGATCTTATTGGACTATAACTCCCTATCCTATGCTGCATAGAGTTGACAGCAGTTAGGGTCCAACAATATGTGAAGAACCACATATTTCCTCACCCCATCTTAGGTGGAGGTCCTATATTGTCTGATATGTATGAGTGGTACATATTAGCTCATTTGAAATGCTGGAGGAATGTTCTACAGATTCCATAGACCACCAAAAAAGTTAAGGAATGAGTCCTAGAGTAAATCAAGACAGAATTTTTACTAGAAGCTAGAGTTGCCAGTTGAAAACAAAAGGCCAGGCCTCCTGGTAATAGCAAAGAGAGAATTTCAGCAAGTGGAGCTGCACTGACAAATGACACCTGCTGAACTTTCCTCTTCTTACAACTGTTAAAAGTACAGTAGCCCTGTCCTGTTTTTCACACAGCCAGTGCTGTATCTAGCATAAACGGCACCTATGGCAAGTGTGTAAGTTGCACCCCTACCTTTTTACTGCTCCATCCATCCCCCATCCCTACATGAACAGCTGTTTTGCACCCTCCCTGGCATTGGCACCTGGGGCACGTATCCTACATGCCCTACCCTAGATATGCCTCTACTCTTAGCAACCCTATTAGAAACCAAACTGACTAAATTGAGGTTATTGCACTATGAGCATACTATTAAAAAATATGAAAGAATAATCATGCTGGAAAAGTTGAAGGCAATAGGAAAAAAAGGAAAACCCTATTATAGATGGAATGACTCCATAAAGGAAGCCCTAGCCCTGGATTTGCAAGATCTGAGCAGTTAATAACAGGATGTATTATAAGTCCCTCATTCATAGGCCTGCCAAAGGTCAAAGCCCACTTGACTGCACAAGATGACTGAGTGTCCCATTTATTTACGAATGGTAGCGGCCTTTGACTAGGAAAATGAAGTGCTATACAACTTTACCTGGTCGTTTGGGAGGGGGATACATTCAGAAAAATGTTTTCCCAGATTATGTAAAACTAATTCATTATCTTCAACTCCTGTGAAAACTGAAACAAAGCACTGAAGCTATCTTTAGGGCTTAAGGCAGCACTTCTTCCCTTCTCAGAGCATCCACACAATCTACAGAAGAAGTTAAACTTTCAGCATCTATTTATGCTGTCACTGGTGACTAAAGATAGCATTTGAGTCCCAAGTTTATTTTCTCATTTTAATCCTCAGCAACAATATAGAAGGCAACTGTGCATCAAGCTGAACATGTGATCAAAAGTACGGCTGCCCCTGCCAAGGCTAGAAACAGCCCAGTAATTGAAAACAACAATTTCCTACAGTGAATAGATGTTGCAAAACCTGGGAGCAGAATCTCTCCCTTCCTTTGTGGCAGGCCATAGATCTTCAGGAGAGAGGAAGGCAGCGAGCACTTCAAAAATTGGCTGCATGAAATCCAGCACTCAGCTTGCCCCCAAATCAGTTTTGTGCTTCATCAAACAGCTCTGCTGCCAGAAGATTTCTTGAAAGAACAATGCCTTGCTGTCATTATTTTTCTTTTCCAAGCTTCAGAGGTATGTGCAAATTAATGCAAGATGGACTACAGAGCAAGTGAAAAGCTGACTGCAAAGGCATAGAGGTTTCCATTAAAACTTCCACTGCTTTTTCATAAAGCATAGGTTTAAGCAGCTGCTTCGGTAATTGATTTCCCCAAGAAGAAGAGCCCAAATTCTAACCCGGGCATGATCAATAATGGCTTTTCTCCCCTGCAGACCGAAAAGAAACCCAAGGGAGGGGGAAACTATCATGGGGATGTCTGTGTAAGATATCTTCACATACTATTTTCCTTTTTATATTTGCCTACAATATTCAGTCCAAAATGTAGACCTAAATCTGACCTTGGCTTCCAGCAATGCTGATCAGCAGCCAGGAGCTTGTTTGTTTTCCAGTGGCCTAAAAGAAATCACCAGTTTTCATCTGCTCCATTTGCTTTTGACATTTTAAATCTTAATTTGAGTTTAAATATTTTCAAAGCTAGGGCCAGGGCAGATGAGATTTGCAACACTGCACAGTCGAGAGTTTTGCCCATCATTAGCAAGAGAAACTAACAGCACTGGAAGGATGCAGATACACTAAAATGATGGGAATCGTTGTCACATTTGTTTTGTGTATTGAAAACAAAAATAGAACATTGAAGAAATGAGAGCAAGGTGATAAAAAGGAAATGAAAACAGAACCAGCCTTTAGCAAGCACACTTTAAGAGTAACGACTACCACAGAAGCAAAGCAGACTCATAAGTCAATAGGTAATATATCACTTGTGTTTCTGAGAAAATGTCACTTTCCCAACCTTGCTTCAGCCCATTTCTATTCCCCAGCAAGTGAATTCACATAGAGGGGGGTCAATTTTCAAAGGATACCAAACAGAGCCAGTGACAAAGAGTTCACTCTTGCACTCAGATTATGACCACATAGAAGTTGTGGTTTTGTTTTTATTTTTCCTTGAGGTAAAAGCCAAGAGGACATTCTTCACTCCACACCACCAGTCATTGAATTTCATCTCAACAGTGGGAGGGCATCTGCATTTTCCTGCTGGGACAGCAACGTGACAGAGGTATAGAAGCTCCTGGTTAAAATCTCCATGAAATTTGTGAGAGGGAAGGGTGGGGTTCTTACTTTCTCTAAAGAGAAGAAGTAGTCATAGTTCAGCATTAGCACAGTTAAATACTCAAAGCCCTGAATCTGGAAGGCTGAATCTGCCAATTGTTTCTCCTCCTCCTCTTCTACTGCCACCACCACCACCTCCAGATATACAACATTTTCAGAATTTGCGAAATTCTAATGAATAATGAACTGAAAGGAAATGTTCACCCACTATAAAGGTAGGTAGCCTTACTGCAGGGATGGGGGTCATGTGGACCTCAAGATGCTGGACAAGTGCGATGAGTCTTAGCCACCATGTGCAATGGAGAGGAATCCTAGCATCTTGTTGTCTTACTGCTTACTAAACACTGTGGAATATGATATTCACCTTGTTTGTTTCATTATTGGTAAGACTACCTTCCATGACAATTTAACCTCACACTCATTACATTTAGACATCTGTCATGCCATCACTGCAGGAATCAGAGTATCATAATGACAGAAGTATGAAAAAGGCTACTGCTATTCTATATAGAGAAAATCAGTTTGTCCAGTGGTGGGTTCCATGGCAGAGAGGTAGTGAATGCTGCAGGTTTTAGTCAAAGAACTTTGGATAGTTCCTTTAAAATCTGGAACAGATTTTCTGCCTTACTGACATGGGAATCACCAACTGCTGCTGCATCAGACCTCAGGAATGCAACATCATGGATGGCTGAGCTCTGCCCCAGGTGCAATTCTGAGCTTGCATTAATTTTTCAGAGGGTCAATGAAGATCCACGAAATTAGCCCCTTATTATTTCCAGAATGGATGTAGCTTGATCCTGCCTATTACTACATCCCAGTGACCTCTCTAATGCACGTCGATAGTTGGTTTCCTTCTGCAACCTGAGAGCAGCTGCTCCCCCATCTTTACCACATGTGCTTCTGAAAGCTACAGGACCAACAGAAGGGCCTCCCCCAAAGATCTCGACACTTGGACGGACTTGTACAAAACAGCTGGTGCCCTGTTTGTAAGCATGCTAGTGTGCCGACCATCAGAATAATTTCGTGTATATATAGTTATTCTCTTTGATTTAGGCTGCAATCCTATACACATTTACCTGGAAGCAACCCTTCCCCCCAAATAGAGAAGGACTGATGTATTTGCCAGAAAACACATATAAGATTGTGCTTTCAATTTTAGTAATTGTAATAGTTTGATTTCATGGTACATTGGAAGTTCAGTTTGTAACAAAGCCTATTTCATGCTTATTTGAACCATGGTTTAAGAACACTGCTACACTAGCTATCAGGTGATGCCCAAATCCCAACAAGAATCAAAACTCATTTTTGTCAATATTGATATTCTCATTTACCACAATTTTAACACCTGCTTTAATCTTTTGGTCACTCAGAGTTATCTGTTTAGGTAGGGCTCCGGCAGTAAAAAATTAACACAAATCCTATATGCATTATAAAAGACCCTGGGAACATCTTTTAATCTATTTGGGGTGGGAATAACAGTATGTCCAACTATTTCTTGTGGTGTTTACACTCCTGGGCTGGCCAGTGTCATCCAACAGGCCCCATCCATCATCCCTCATAAAATCTAATAACTTTAAGTGTAAAATGCTTTGTAGCATGATCAGTATAAATACAAAAATCAATGTAATTTTCCCTGATAATGACAGGATCTCTCTCTTTTTGCAATCAGCACTGCTCATTTGACTGAAGTCCTTATAATTTAATGTACTATCATGCATGAAACTGGATTGTCACAACAGATTTAGAAAGAATGCTGAGTTTTAGCATTTCATTACAGAGAGTCTGAGCTCTTTGAGTATCCTTTGTCTCTGAAAACAAGCGAGCCTGAAGCATTTTTGATTATAATAAACCCTGGCAACTAGTAAACATTCAATAAAAATTGCAGCTTGCCCATTTTATGACGGGAATGTCATATTTCAGGGAATGTGTAGTGAAACCACTGTGCTGAGGAGAATTTATGTTGATCTGTGATGGGATTATACTGGGATAAAAAAATGGGAACTGGCTGGAGCAATGTAAAAATAGTCTTGTACCAAAAAAGTGAGCTAGCAGGCACTTTCCTTCTGTGTCCAGGCTACTGAGATGCTCCAGTGATCCCTTGTAAAAGTGTTCTGTTCTTAACTGAATGCATTTTAGCAGACTGCAATAAAAGCTGTCAAGGTACTGGTTGTTGATTTTGTTTTGCTGAGTAGTATAAAAAATCGCAAGCCAGTTTTCACATGATTGGTTCACTTACTTGGAGAAAAGACTAGAGATTTAGGGGATATTTCTATAATACCTGCATGGAAATATGCCATCTGGCTTGATGTTTTTGCTGTGTTTCTTTGTTCCAATGATTTATTTTGGCATTTTTCTATTGTTTAAACTACATACAACTATATTTGCAACTGCCGCAGTATCTGGAAGAATGGACAGAAGTTTAATAGCCTTTTTTAAAATAAATTAGGTACGAAAGAAAACAGATAAATCAAAGAAGGCTGATAGGAATAATTCTAAAAGAAACTTAAGGACTCAAAAGCTACTGTTGCCTTTACTGCCTCCTTCCAAAGACTCTGCGTCCACCTCCTCTAGTTCTGCTGCTCTCCGCAGGTTCAAATTGTACTTTCCAGCTCCCTCTGTGCATGTAAATGGAGATTATTCAGGCAGCCTCCTGAATGGGTTTTTGCTAAATAAGAGCACACTGTACCACTAGTGGCTATTGAGGGAAACACTCAACAAGACAGGAGTGGGCACAGCTGGAAGATAGAAGATCATTTGTCGGTCCTTCTGACCCAGGGGGAAGCTGCACTGCCACCAAGTGTGATTATGGACACTTCTAGTCACATTTTTATTTGATTTTGAGCTACTGGAGGGTGGAATAGGGGCCTGAAACAGCATTTGAGAAAAGAATGTGCTGTAGACCATTTCTTTCAGCCCAAAATAGCATTTTCAACCTCTCCCTCTTCTCAGGAATTTGAAGAGTTAGTGGATGTCCAGGAGGGGAATTCTCTATGAATGCCTGGTGATCATATACAATTCTCAATCTTGCAAAAACAGTTAAAGAACTCTCTTAATTACACAAAACTACCATTTTGTACTGCCTTGTATTCATTTCTGGAGATGTATTTCCATGCAACATGGAATAAAAAGACCTGTCTGTTTTAGTATTGTTCTCTTTCCTAAATTGTACACATATATGTATGCTTTGGGATAGTTCACCTGTTCTACAATCCTCTTACCCAAAAACAGCCCTTAAGAAACATAAAGTGGGTGCATTTGTACAAAAGTGTGGGGGGGAGTGGGGGGGGAATATAACCAGCTGCTACTTCTCTATTCTATGCTCTCCTTTCAGCCATTTTCCCCATCAGCCAAATTTTACTTCTTCATTGGGGCTGGGGGTGGGAAAAAGCAAGAGCCAGGGGAATGTTTAGAGGCATGCACTATACATGTCCTTACACAACCCCTCCCATCTGCTGCTTCTTTTGTACAAAGGCATCCACTTCATATTTTAAAGGGCTGGGGTTGGGTGAAGGGGATTGTAGAACAGGTGAATTATTCCAAAGCATGCATATATTCAGAATTTAGGAAGCAGAACTATACAGAAAATAGGCTTTTTTTTTTATTCCAAGTGGCATGGAACTATTCTCACGGGTGTAGCTCCCTCTCCCCAAACCTCCTTCACCGGACATCAACCGCATGATTCAAGCCATAGTAATTAACATTTTTAGGAAATCATGGTTTGTAACTCAAAGCTTACATATGTATTATATACAGTGATAACACCTAACATTCTTAACATGATGCAAGGAAAGATTTAGAGAGACATACATGGAAGAGTGAAAGAAATATCGTTAGCTTTTCTTTTTTCATATTAACAGTGCTGATTATATATTTAAGAGGGTTTTTAATATGTGCCAAACCACAAAGAAATAACTTGTAATTACTTTAATTAGTTTTCCTTCCAAACTCCCTATAAAAATGATAAATGAAGATGATGAAACAAATTTCCATATATTTGCCCCTTGGTGGATTCCTTCTCCCCACTTCTTTGAAATCTATGACATGGAACAGACAGATTGTCCTCCATAAAACTCCCATATTTCTACATCAGTGACAGGAATATTACGTTTCTGAGGAATTGGCAAGAGTAATTAGGGATTGGCTCTCCCCCACCCTGCTTTTTCCATCCATTGCTCTAGCGTACATGCTGATCATCTAATGGGAAAAGTATCATTTGGGGTGAGGGAGGTGATGTATTTGGAATGTCCCACTGGGGACAAAGTGGCATCACCACTTATAAATTATTATAAGTAAAACAGCTAGGCTGAATCACATTAGGATGCATTTTTGAAGTAAAATCAGGTTGGATGTTATGAGAATTATTAGGACACACCACTAGTCTTTGGTCCAGTACTTTGAATCCACAAGGCAGTGAAGAAATTGCAACATACAGAAGACCTCCAATTAGGCACTTTGCTCCCTGAAGTTTATCTGAGAACTTTTATATACCCTAGGACTAAACTATCTCTTATAGGCTTCACTTCCTTCCACAAAGTGGAAAATCTTTTTAAAAATCTGGACCTTGGCGTGGAGCCATAAAATCTTCCATTTTTCAAAGAGCTTATGCCATACATGCTGCTAGCATTAGAACATTGTCTCCAGGGTTTATACAGAAGGGAGAAAGGAAAAGGGAGCACTCCTCCAGTACCGGAGCTATGCTAGGGGCTGCTAACATAGTTACAAGTTTCTTGTATTGGGAATGCTTTTAAAGAGTTAAAAGTGTCTTAAAGAGACCAATAGTGATAGAGTTAAGAAGTTTTCATTGAGATGAAGTCTCCCCATCCATCCATCCATCCATCCATCCATCCATCCTAACCTCTCTAGGATGTAAACTGATACTCTTAAGGATCTTTCCACCCCTTCTCTTCCCAGTTCCTTATTCTCTCACTTCTACTAAAATGGAAAATAACTGAGTCTTCAAAGTTAGCTTTGTATCCTTAGAGAGCTTCCCTATTTTTAATGGAGCTTTAAGGAAGCTTTAATTTGTATCAGCCATTGGTGTTTTCACTCCTCAATTGGAACTGCTAGACTGCACATCCACAGTCAGGTTATGGGCCCAGCATGTATCTGCCACACACACATACTCTCCGCCATCCTGCATTTTATACTCAAGGGTATTTGGGCTTGTAAGCTCTAGGGACCTTAGTATCCATGGCTCTCAAGTGGTGCACAGATCTGGTGCTTTCTCAGTTGCAGAGCTTGGAAATTTGCTTTAAAAAAGAATGATTATAATGATAAACCAACCCTAACTGATCTGTGGGGTAGGATGGTGCTCTGTGTTCCACAATCTAATCCTGCCAGTGCTGAGGTACAGATGGCTTCAGCGTATCATTATTTTCAATCTTTTTTAAAAAATAACTTTCTAAGCCCTACTTACTTGGCATCACTGGTTCCTCAGTGTCTGAATCCCTTGTGTCCAGTTTTTTGCTAGATCTCTGGGCCATGACAAAAGTCCCAAGAGATTCAGCTCTGCTATAAAATAAGCATGTCCTGGAATAGTAATTCCATGTGTTCTTGTAAATCAAGATTGGTTAAGAAAATAAGTACATATGACTAAAACATTATGATGGCCATTTCTGGGCATATTGGAATGATGAGAACAGTGAAGGCACTGCAGCTTCCATTATTATTGGAGACAGGCTATTGCAGTTATTACTGGGTAAAGGCAAATGTACCAGTGTATATAGAATGGATTAACACGATGGCCTTCACTGACATCAATATTCCCATCAATCATTAGCACATCTAGGACAGGAAGATAGCCACATAAGCTGATGGAACTGGTATGTCTTCTGATAGGGCCAAAGGTGTCATATCTCAATCCTGCACAGCTGATAATCGAACAAACAAACTGAATATCTCCCAGCTTGTTATTTATTTCCAGGCAGTAAGGAAGGAGTCATAAATAAAGTCCAACATAAACAAAGTCCAGCAGGGTTTCATCGCAAGGGAGTCAATCTGAGCATTTGTCAAAGCATCCAGCAAGGTAGTAGGTCATATAAGCTCTGACAACTCCTGAAGAGGAAGGACACCAGCTAAATAGACCCAAAGCCTAGCACAGTTGTGCTTTGATTGATAGTTGCTGGTTACAAATTCTGAGAGATCAATGCTGAGTCTCTCTTTGCTGCCTATGCTGTGTGAAGCTGGGTCTAGGTAAGCGTTCCTTTATATCTGAAAAGGCAGGACTCTCTGTTGAAGCTGGCACGATCCCCTGTTCTGTTTCCAGCACTGTAACCTCTCTCTGTACAGGAGGCCCTGGTATGCCTTCTGTTTCAGCCTCTGGCATGCTGTCTGCTTCAGACTCTGAGTCAGAGTCCATGATCTGGAATCAGGGCATGACAAAAGGGGCTAGCTATCTTTTGGATACTTTGCTAGTTATATGGGAATGGCAAGGCAGGACCAAGATCCTAGATGACCCATGTGCAGTTCCATGCTTGCCCCCCTCCCAGCAGCAACCAAGCCCCATAGGGCTGCTGTTGTGGCCATTAAGCAGCTGCAGAGGGAGAGAGGGCAGGGAGATGACTGTGTAGCTGGAGTATCTTCTTGTTCTTCTGCAGTTCCTCTGTATCTCTCTCCAGCAAACTGCAGGTGAACAAGAAGTCATCACAGCCTCTGTTTTGCAGATTTAGGGCAACATCCTGCTTGATAATATACGTGCATGTAAGTGTGGCTTGCACACCTGCATGTCTTTTTTGGGGAGGGGGGTGAGGAACAGAGGGCTATTCTCTAGCCTTTGCATTCCATCTTAAACCTCCCCTTCCAGCAGCTGCCATACCTTAGGAAAGGCTCTGTTTCTCCTTAGCTAAGAGGAGGGGCAGAGGTGGAGAGGCAATTCAGATGAAGAAGAAGTGGCTGCTCTGGGCTGTTGGCTGGGGGAAACTAACTTTCATTTCTGTCTACCCTCTCAGCTGAGACCAGCTGTCCCTGACCTCCCACCAGTAGGCAATGGCAGTCGGAGCCCTTCAGGGCAGACAAAGGCCACAGAGCTGTACCTCCTTGACGCATGTATGAGTATGATCTCAGCCATACTATTCCACTACAAGCCTAAGGGTTTTTTTTTCTGTGATGTGTACAAAAGGCCCTTTCACAGTACACAACTATAGCACTGCAATTCCACCTTAACTGCTGTGGTTCCATCCTATGAAATCCTGGAATTTCTAGCTCAAGGAGGGATATTTAGAATTCTCTGCCAGAGAGTTCTAGTGCTTCACCAGACTACAAGCTCCAGGGTTCCAGAGTCATGGTAGTTAAAGTGGAATAATAGTGTTATAACTACACAGTGTGAAAGGCGTGTCACTTAGGAAGTGCTTAATCTAGAAAAGAGATACATTACAATGTTTTTTTCCCTCTTTTTTTTTAAAAGAAAAGCAAAAACCAGCACACTCACAAAAGAGAGCCAGGGGCATGGATATACTTCTAGCGGCAGCTTTTCTCACAGCCAGCTGCTCAGTGTTTCACGATCTCTACCAAGACATTTCTCTGGTTCATCAATTAACAGCACCTGCTCCCCTCAGCTTACCAGAGGGGAGCACCTGGCTCAGCAGTAGTACCAACAATTCAGCATTTCTCCCCGCTATTTCTCTCTGCAGCACCGTGTGGGAGCCCATCAGCTCCTTTGTCTTGTGCAATGAAGGAAGCAGGTGCATATGAAATAAGACTGCATTGTCTCATCACATTTTTAAGACCCTACACAAATGCTCCTACATTATTGCACTTGGATGAAACAGTCCTAGCAGGAAAAACAGCACTGAAATGTCTGACAGAAATTCAGCTGTGAGTGAAGTTTAGACTGAGTAGATACACAGATGAGAAGTAACTCCCACTGTTTCCTGTTAGTAAAAATTCAATATGGCTTAGCATGTCACTGCAGTGGGAGAAACGTCACTTGCCCTAAATCACTGCTACACAACCACAGAAAGAAATGGACTCAAGTCCTCAACTCTTATTTGGTTACCCTAGTGTCCGACTTTCTGATTACTATGACTTGAACTTTTGGGGATAACTTGGCCATATGACTGTTTCCCATATATAACAAGATTATCTAATATATTAAAGTCAAAGTTTCTTTGTCCATGTCAGATGAAGACTTCATAAAATTGGCTGCCTAAGAAGATTTTATGGAATCCTGGGGGTTGCAGTTCAGGGAGGGGCCTTTAGAATTCTCAGCCAGAGAGCTCTTGGGCCTTAGTCAACTGTGTCTGTCTTTGCTATGGAGACAAGGCCTAGCAGCAAGGAGGAGGGCAGTGTATTCCCTCAGGAACCCAACCTCTGCATGATAATAACTCTGAATACAGATTGGATTGGGGAATATGAAGGAAAGTTACAGGTACTGGACAAGAAAGTTTGGAGAATTACAGACACAGGATCTCAAATCTTTCTGAGATTTGAGAAAATAAAATCCTGGGCAACACCAAGTATATACACTAGTATGTTATATAATATGTTTCCTAGAGTTGAAAGGGAGCACACCCTGGTCTCTGCTATTGGCCAAGAGTTTAACTGTTCCTGGCTTGTATGCAGAGCTTAGGGAAGTTACTTTACTGGATGGCACCCCACTACCAGCCAGCCTGGTTGCTGCTTATTTGAACTTCCCTAAAATGGAACAGGCAATAGGAAACATGCCTTGCTGAAAGAGAGTTTGCTTGTGGTGTTCCTCTGCAATGTGCAGTTTCATATTGTACTGGATCTAGGGGTCTTGGCAGATTACAAGCTAAACATGAATCCAAAAAGCGATGTGCCAGCCAATGCAGTTCTAGGCTGCATCAACAGGAGTTTAATGTCCTGATCAAGGGAAGTAATTGTACCAATCTATTCTGCTTTGTCAGACCTTAGCTGGAAAACTTCGTTCAGTTCTGGGAACCACTATCCAAAAAGGATATTGACCAACTGGAACGTGTCCAGAGGAGGATGACCAAGATGAGGAATGAATTAGGGTGCTGGGTGTGTTTACCTTGAAGAAGAGAAGGTTGCTCTGTGCGTTTGTGTGATATGATAATCACATTTAAATAACCTGAAGCGATATCGGGTAGAAGAAGGAATGAGCTTGTTTTCTGCTGCCCCAGCAACTAGAACATGAATCAGTAGCCATCCAACTTTGTGTAAAGACCTTCAAGCAAGGAGAGTCCACCATCTTCTGAAACAGTCTGTTGACCATTTATTATAGACAGGAAGTTCTTATAATGTTTAGGTGGGATCTCATTTGTATTTGAATCCATTGGTTCATGTTTTCTCAGGAGTGCTTTAGTTGTGTATTCGTTCATGGCAAGTGGTTGGACTTGTAGTCCCTTCCAACTCAATGATTCTATGACTTAGAATGACCAGGTACAATGGACTCAGGGCTCCAATGCACAAATATGCTTCTGCATAACTCTGCTAGCAGAGATGGCCTGTCATACAGGTATGAGAAAAAGCTGCTTATGTTGAATTCTCTTCTCTGTAAAGGTACTGGAAAAGTCAGCAGCCCTTGCCTCTTCTGTCAATCTATGCAGAGTAGTTACAGATGTACACTACTTAACACACTAGCAAATCTAACTGAAAATGTGTTTCTGGAGGGAAAAAAAATCCATCCAGCTTAAGGTCTGCCTTGCCCACCTTACTAATAAAAATCTCAATAGTCTCTAGAGGTCAGGCTCATTGTTTAATATTAATCACTTAACATTACAAAATGCACTGAATGGAAGCGATTTGTTCACACAACACCTCCTAGCTCTCAGGAGAGCATGTTGAATAGCAAGAAATCAAAAGTCCTTCATATTGGCAATCACTGATGGAAAATTACATTTCATTGCTTTCAACTGTTGGCCATAATAGAAAAAAATACCATTATATTTAGAAAGTGTTGGACACAC
Organism: Ctenosaura bakeri; assembly: GCA_948474755.1. Lineage (NCBI taxonomy): Eukaryota > Metazoa > Chordata > Lepidosauria > Squamata > Iguanidae > Ctenosaura > Ctenosaura bakeri. The sequence goes on from CAOLHI010001266.1 coordinate 364,780, forward strand.
TCAATTATTGCATTGCATTTGAAAAGCTAGTTACATGGCTTGTAATTTTTTCCCCAAACCCTTGCATAAAACCTTTCCATTTTAGTGTCAGTTTTAGGCCTGGACCTACTGCAAACATGGAGCAATAAAGGGAGTTGAATTATTCCAATGTAATTATTAAATAATTGAATAAATAAACTCCTTCTCATTCTATGTTCATTGCAAGCATAAATTCCCCTGAAACAGGCAGGATATTCTCACAACAGCCTTCATTATGATCTTCTACACACAAAGGGTGGTTGTCCACTGCCATGGTCACAGGTCTCTGGATGTTGGACCTAAACACCAGCCACAGCCACACCACTGTACATCATGCTTCCCTTGTTTGCAGTCCCCAGACGTCTGGCATTGGAGCTGAATCATCAGCATCCATACTAAACCATGCACATGTCAATTAGACAAAATTCTACTTGGAAAAGTTAATTATTTGGACAACACTCCCAGTTGCTATTCTGTGTGACTCTTGGAGTTGCTGTCAAAAAAGGTAGCTTTTCTTATTGGAAGAGTTTCTGTATTGGATTTGGGATGGGGTGCCTGTAACTTTATTCATTAGCAGATCTTGGAGCAGGATGAGGTACCTCATCCTGAGCTTCATCAAGTGAGATGAAGGCACCGGTCCTCTCTTACCTTCCAAACTTCAACTTTTAACCACAGGCATCTCCTCCCAACATGGCTATTGCCCCAGTCGTGGACTGCAAGACAGCAGCATGGAGGAGTACCTAACTCTGATTTTATCACCAAATGTGCTCCTCTGCTCCCTTTCCTCCCACCTCCATTGGTGAGACAACAGCTGAATCATAAAATCATAAATCTGGAAGAGACTCCAATGGTCATCAAGTCCAACTCCCTGCCACGCAAGAACAAACACTCAAAGAACCCCCAGCAAATGTCCATCCAGCCTCTTGTTCAAAAACCTCCAAAGAAGGAGACTCTACCACATTCCAAGGCAACGTATTCCACAGTTGAATGGCTCTTATTATCAGGAATTCTTCCTGATGTTTAGGTGAAGCTGTACTGGAAAGGGATACGTGCAGCTGAAAACTGGGGTTTGGAAGCTTTGGGAGGACAGGTACCTTCATCCTATTTGCTGGTGATTTACAATATTTTGTGCTGGTCTGACAGCTGTTAAGGGTTAAAGTTACAGGAGACCCATCCTGGATCCAATCTGGTAACCCTACTGATAGAATACTGGTTATGACTAGGGTGTGCGAGCATGGTATAGTGGTTTGAGCATTGGCCTACGATTCTGGAGACCAGGGTTTGATTCCTCACTCAGTCATAGAAATCCACTGGGTGACCTTGGGAGTGTTACACACTCTCATGTCCCAGAATCTCCTGTGATAGGTTCACCTTAGTGTTGCCACAAGTCAGAAATTACTTGAAGGCACATGCAGAAGCACACTTACACTTTGTACTGTTTGAAACGATGGAAACACAATAATTCCTCATCCACATCTCTGTACACAGCCTGTGTGTTCCATTTCCACTATAAAGCTTCAAAGATGGCACAGTGGGGGTGAGGAAAGGGACATTATCAACAGGCAGGTCTTGCCTGAATATAGATATTGTCAGAACAAATGTATGCTACTTGGAGCATTTAGGATTTTATAGGTAAAATCCAGCACTTTAAATTATATCCAGAAATCTGTAAGCTGCTCTCATGCTGTTCAGGCAGTAGAATGAAAAGTAATATCATACAGTGATGTAAAAGCTGTAGAACAGTGTTGGAGGCAGCATTAAACTGTTATTCAGTCAGTGCCATGTGTTTAACATCTTATTCATCCCTTGCGGTGTTGAGGTTTTTTAAAATAAGGAGCATTAGATGCTGCAGCATTTTCCCCCAGAACATTTGGTGCCATTTATTACATATGGATATCTTTCTAATGAGAAATTTTTTTTAAAAAAATGTTTTTCATCACCCCAACCAACATGCACTTACTTTTTCTTTCAAAGATCTGCATTACTACAACTCTTCGGCACAATAGATGAAAATAGTTTCCTGATAAGGGAGACTGTAGAGAATCAGTCCTTGAATTTCCATAAAATTTACTTCATCCAGCCTTGGGAAATGCTGAATGGCACCACTGTTTTAATTTTTGTACTTTCTTTTCAGAATGACACTCTTCGGCTGAGGCCCCTCCTTAAACTGCAAACCCCAGGATTCCATAGGACGTTGAAAGTGGAATAATAGCACTATAACAGTCTAGTGCAGAAATGGTCTTTCTCTTTTTTCAAAATTGGTTTTTCAAACTATCTTAGAATATCTGCACATGCATAAGCTCTCCCAGGCTGTAGAACTCCCAGCCAACAGAGGCTAGGCTGTCTCTCTCTGTACTGTCCTTCTGCTGACACACTGGTGTAATGACGGGGAGGTGATGAGGGCGGTGCACCCTGGGTGGCAATTTTTTTGGGGCCCTCACACCATGCCCCCACATGACACAGCCATGCCCCTGCCCCTCCACCCACCCCGCCCCCCTACCCACACTCCAAGCTACATGGCTGTGCTGACAAGCAAAGCTCTTTTCATTCAGGTAGGGTTTTGACAAGTGGCAATTGCCCATTTGGCATGTAACCCAGATCCCTGCAGATGTGAGTTTTAAACTGGGTGGTGGATTTTATTCCCCTTTATTTTAAAAATCATCATAATTTGAAGGATTCAGTAAGTTATAAGATAAAGATTAGTATTGCAATATTTTTATGTCAGATAGGATAAGAAACTGTTTGGAATAGATAATACTCAAATGTCTGGAGAGAGGGAAGAAGGCTAAAGAGGAATTAGATTGGTAGATAACCTTCCACAGCTAGATAACCTTCTCCATCTAGGTTCATGTTTTAATTGCTTTTAAATAGTGTTTTGTTTTGATTAAATCTTTTATATTGTATTTTAGCCACCAGGAATCCCATTTGTGAGTGGAGGAAGAAAGAGAGGGTGGAGATCAAATGAATACAGGAACACAAGAGCAAATTCAAAGTTGGTAATTTCTATTCTAAGGATAGTTAGGCTTGGGTTTTTCAACTAAGGGTAAAATACACTTGTTGTGTTTCCTTTCCTCATTTATAGTGGGCTCAGGAGATAAGTGGGGCTTAACAGGAGCCAGGTCTAACCAGGCCCCACCCAGAACCTGGTTTCAATAATTCTTCACCACCCAGCTTCCAGGGGCCATGGTATCAACGAACCCTGATGATAAGAATTCATCTTCCAGTCCAGCTCCTTTTCCCTCACTCTACCCTTTTGAGTTTACTGTGTCCAAAAATGGACCCAGTTTCCTCTCCCATCTGAGATAGCAATATTGCAGTGATATTTTCTTCTTCTGGAAATAATTGCACATTTCAAAATAGGATGATTTAGAAAATCAAAACCTCTGCTAAACAGAGGCAGCATCGTTCTGGGGCTGTCATTCCGGCACCTGGCTTCCAATGCTAATCTTATTCACAGCAAGAAGTGAAAGAAAGAAATATTGCTGTTTTGTCTCTAGCACATAACATTCCCTGAAGCTTTTATAATTATGGGAGATTTATTCAAATTTGGCCTTGCCCACGTTTTCTAAACTGTGGTGCTCTCTGCCATCCCTAGTCTAATAAGGCTGTGTGACAATAAGCAAAACAACAACACTACTGAATTAATGAGGGACAGCAGAAATATCACACCAAAGCCAGCAGATAAAATTCTTTTATATTTGCAGCACTAAGCAGTGAAAATGGTCCCAGTTTCCTCTCCTGGCTTTGTATACTTTAAGAGGGGAAAACTGACCTAATATTTCCAATTGTATTGTTCCCCAGAAAAGGGCTCCATTCACTGAACTAGGTGTTGTATAATGCTGCTAGTAGAGTTCATGTTCACAAACATCATATGAGTGGGAGAGATAAATGTTTTGCTTTATTATTTGAATCGTAGTTTGAGGGATGTATCTCCTGTCTAGAGAGAAGATTTCTCAAGCAATTGTTGGTAAATATTTGAACTGGCAGTGGATACAAGGGCAGTGAGTGTTTGCCAGCTAGAACCACATGCCAGTTTCCCTACTGTTGTTGTTATTGTATGCCTTCAAGTCATTTCTCACTTATGGAGACCCTAAGGTGAACCTAGCAAGAAGTTTTCTGGGGCTGAGAGTGTGTGACATGCTCAAGCTCACCCAGTAGGTTTCCATGGCTGATCAGGGAACTGAACCCTGATCTCCAGTGTCATAGTGCAATGCTCAAACCATTACACCACACTGGCAATTTCCTACCTGTTTTAAAAAAAAAAATCATGAGACACAAGCAATGACACTAATCAGAAGTTATGGAGGAGGAATTTCCCTTTGGGCAAAGTGCTCCAGATGGTGGTGACAGCCTGGTTCCAGTTATTGTTGGCTAAAACGGATTACCTAAACTTTACCTAGCTGTGAGGAATATTCTCAAATGTTCTCATACTTGACAAGGTGTCTTAATACATCCACATACTCTATGGGGAGCGGAAACCTTAATAAGATTCTTCTCATTTTGGTTTTGCTTTGTTGTTTTTTTGGCAAAAAAGTTGCAAAAACTGTGAATAACGCCCCTTGCCTCAGTGACTCCTCTATCTCCCATTTTCCCTTGTTTTTTGCTGGGCAGATGTGCTTTCTTCTCTGCACCCTTGCCTGGCAAAGGCAAGCGAATGGGAGGGGGCAGACCCATGTGCAGAGAAGACGCACACAAGCCTTTCTCCCACATGCCATTTGCTGGGATGCAAAGAAGGCAGGCAGGACGCCCAGGCAAACAGCATGGAAGAGGGAGATGCACATGAGAGCTTTTCCTCTCCATTTGCTTCCCTTTTCCTCAGGCATGAAGAAAGAAGACAGGGCACCTGGACAACTGGAAAATGGATGAAGGAGGGAGGCACACGCGGAAGCCTTTCCCCCTCCTTTCACTTCCCTTTTGTTCAGGTGCAGAGAAGGAAGGCAGGGTGCCCAGGGAAAAGGGCAAGAGAATGGGAGGGGGAGAATGGGGGGAACACAAGTGAGCACCTCACAAATAATCAAATTTGTAAAGATCAAACGCATGAATGTGAAGGGGAGACTGTATTCTGAATTTCCCAATTGTTTTCTTTAAGAAGTAAAAATGGAGACAACACTAACATTGATTTTCTGTTCTTCCATAAATCTCCTTAAGTAGACAGTTGTTTAAAAGAACCGACACAGACATTGTTGGTGATCCTTGAAATGTTCCCCCGATACTGTGCCTTGAGAGACTTCCAAGTCACACTGACAAGAACTCAGAACTTTGGCCTGATATTTGGACAGTCAGAAGGCAGAACTGCTTGTTGTTTCCAGATAAATATGACTAGAACATGGATTCTATCCTGAGCTAGCTAAGGTTTAATACTGACATCCACTTGCAGGCAGCACAAAAGGAGGAAGGCAAAACCTGAAACACTGAAAATATATTATAAAGCCCCTCTTCCTTGTTCCCATTTTAAAAACTCACTGTCGCATCCGGCCATTTCAAGCTGGTTTATTTGCTGTGCTTTTCAGGAGAATCCTAGGCTCTGCAAACATTGATTATAGAGGCTGTTTTCATACAGTTTACTGTATTAAATGTTCTTAAACAATGAAAATGAAAAACTGAAACATGGCAAGACTATCACCTGGATAAAGCACAGCTGGTGTAGATTTAAATTCTGATATACAGGGCTGCTCTTCAGGAAAACCTGTAAAATACCACTGTGTGAACACACATCTCCCCAATGCACATGGGACTATTGTGTATTTTTTGTTAGAATCTGGCTCTCCGTATTGTATGAGAAGGAAGACCAACAGTGAAGCTTGGAGCTGGATGACCTCTCTCACCATCCTATAAACTTAACAATGAATGGGCAGCCAAAATAGCACTGTTCACTCATAAAAGGGAGGTATCAGTATCTCTAGGTTTATAGAAGTACTTCTCCCCAAAGCCGTTTAGGAGGGAAGAACACTTACAGAGAAAGAGATGCAAAACAGCATTCTCAGAAATCTTAGAATGCTGCTTAGCTCCTGAGGTGATTAAAAAAAAAAAAGAAAAAAGAATGGGGGAAACAGAGGAAGAATGACATGGAAATCCCAGGAACTCCGAGCAGTTCTCTGTACGGTACAACACTTTGTTGAAGGTCCCAGTTGTTATAATTATCCAGCCCAGAAATTTTTGAGTCTCCATCACACACTTCTCATCAGCACCCAATCAGGCACTATGTGTCAAACCAAACTTGGAGCTTTTAGCAGATCGAAGATAGATGACAGGCACCTGCTCAGATCAGCCTAACTGAAGCTGACAATTATCACAGCACAGAAATAAGATTTTCAAAAGAGTATGTGGGAAAGGTTAGAACAGGTCAACCTTGAAACAGGCTTTATGTAAAAATTTACGTATGCATCAAACTCTTTCAACAGACAAACTCCACAAAATGGAGGTGAATATAAGACTAAACCTATGTACCGCATACTTTACTCAAAAGTTATTTTCCAAGTCACTTCGCAGCCTTCTGACCCTGCTAACTCTGTATTTCCATTTCTTATTCCTTCACTGCATCTCATCATACAAACAACAAACTTGATGATGAAGCTAGATGTTCTGCATTTTCACTGAGTCTATCAGCAATGAAAAGAGGAAGGAGAATTAAAAACCTTTCTAACAGAGTCAAAAGAAATGACTTTTCAGCTTCATTTTTATGGAAATGTGGAGGAGTAGAGATGGTACGTGCAAAGCAATAAAATTCCCCCTAATGTGCTTTTTCTGGCTAGAATGCAAGTACTGGGTGGTGGTGGGAAGCAGCACCATTAACCTCTTGTTTTGACATAAACCCTGTCTTTTCTATTATTATATTTCCTCACATTAACAACAACAGCAGTGGTGGTGACTCTTACCATTTCTGCACCTGAAGAAACTCCAGGTTTAATTTCAAAGCATGGAAGGCTAAGACATTTAATTATTCAATTCCTTTATTTCTGAAGAAAAACACAAGGATTCTGTAGCATCTTAAAAGCTAACAAATTAATTATAGCATACAATGCCCATTTCATCAGGTGAGTGGAGTGTTACCCAGAATTTCATACAGACACACCATTTCTGCACAAGACTTGTTATAGCGCTATGATTCCACTTTCAATATCCTATGGAATCCTGGGGTTTGCAGTTTAGGGAGGGACCAGCCAGCCACTCCTTAAACTGCAAACCCCAGGATTTCATAGGATGTTGAAAGTGGAATCAGCGCTATAAATGTGGAAATACACGTGGCTGAGAGTAAGACTGCAGACAGTGCTGTCAAAAGACAGTTAAACACAGAAATTCACAATGATGATGATATCATTAATATTTGATGTTGACAAAATGGTTGTTGATTGCACAGAGTTATTCTTATATATATTATTTCTTTTCTTAATGAAATACAAGATCATTCATCATTCAACATCTTCATCAATGACTTGGATGAGGGAGTAGAGGGCATGCTGATCAAATTTGCAAATGACACCAAATTGGGAGGGGCTGCTAATATATCAGAGGACAGGATCAAATTTCAAAATGACCTTGACAGATTGGAGAGCTAGGCCAAAGTTAACAAAATGAATTTCAACAGAGAGAAATGTAAGGTCCTACACTTAGGCAGAAAAAATGGAATCCACAAATATAGGATGGGGGATGCGTGGCTGGATAGCACTACATGTGAAAGGGATCTAGGAGTCTTGGTAGATCACAAACTGAACATGAGGCAGCAGTGTCATGCAGCAGCCAAGAAAGCCAATGCAATTTTTGGTTGCATCAATAGGAGTATGGTGTCTAGATCGAGGGAGGTAATGGTACCACTCTATTGTGCACTGGTTAGGCCTCATTTGGAATGCTGTGTCCACAATAGCTCACAAGGCCTACACAGCATTCAGAACAAGACACACAGCATGGTTTTGTGTGCTGTGCATCTAATACAAATAGCCTATGCTTTAATTACTCATGACCTTTGACCATGGGATGTTAACAAACCATGTTTTTACTTTGGAGATACAAGTCTGAGCTGATAATCATTTTGATGGCACATCACATTGTTTCAAAATTAAATTCAAATTACAGATACTTAAATTCTGGTACTTTTTAAAAAAGAACTTGAATAGGGTGAGGGTGGTGTTGTTGTTTTGGACTTCACTTTCCACCAGCCAGCATGGACAGTGATCAAATAGTCATTTCCTGTTTGGAAGAAAGTCCTGTCTGGATCTTTAAAAGGTGAGGGGGCTGAATGCCTATAAACACAGTCCCCCTCCCCATTTGCTGGATTGCATGGATATATTACCACAGTTTCTGTGTATTATTAGAAGTCTTTATCTCCTACATAGCCTCTGGAGGCAGAAAGGGAAAATAATAAGAGTTTGAACAAGTTACTTATTTGTTTCCATATTTTCCTTTCCAGTACCCATTACTGTTCTTTCCCTTCTGTACGCTACATTGCAATTCATATCAGATAAGACATGCCAAAAGGATTGTTCCACTCCTGTCAACTACAAGTGTCCTTCAGTGCCACAAGGTGCAGCTGCCTCTTCTGGGGAAGCAAATGAGTTGTTTCTCTGTGATGTCTGATAGCTCTCTTTATACTCACCTCTTTCATTTTCTCCTTACTAAGTTCACGGTTTCAAAAACACTCATTTACCCTCTCTGTGGTTCTGTTATTATAATCTAAAGGAGGGATTAAGACAAGGAGTCCATTCCTACATCCCCTCAGCATAGTGTAAATATCCACATGAGGACCTATGCTACATTGAGCCATATGCCCACCCCAACTTACTGATAAGCCCCTAAAGCTGCCCTGCACAGCTATTCTGTGCTTTGCAGTGAGCAGGAAGGCTCAGAGAAACTTCTCACTACACCCCCTGTGAAGCTGGAAATGTCACTTCCCACCACTGCCACCATGTGAAGCTGGAAAGTCCCCATGCGCTGCTGGGATGTATATTCCAGCCTGTTATGAATTTTAGCTGTTAATTCATCTTCGCTGCCACCACCCACTGAATTCTGGACACTTGGACAGTACAGTGGGACTCTGTCCAACCATGTACATCCCTAAGCTTAAGGATCTTCCTTTTCCCCCAGTCTACCTAGCTTGGCGTGGGAAGGAGAGAAACAGGGTCTTTTACAGAAAGTATTTATTAAAGGTATGCAAATAAAACAAGGCAAATTACCACACATGGGAAGCTCCCTCCTCCCAGGCACGCTTAGTTACAAGTAGTTACAAAAGAACAGATATAAAAGCACAGATACATTCTTTAGATCAGCCAGCCTCCAAAATAACAGAAAAGTCCCTAACACGACTAACTACTTTAGTCTAGTACTCACAGATGGTTCTCAGGCTTAGATGTTCTAAAAGGGCCAGGAGGCAAGGCCTCAGCCTGCTACTGGCAGTTCCTTTGTTGTTTCTTTGTTATCCCTTTGTTATCTCTCCAGCCACATGGCCTCACAAGAAGTTTTATAACTTCTCCTTGGAAGCATCTGGAAGCATCCTGAAGATGCTCACCTCTTTCCTTTTTGATTGGTCAAGTCTCACCCTGTGACCTATGATGCTGACCCACATGACCTATGATGCTGACCCACGTGACCTATGATGTAATCTAATCCCAACACCTTATTAACCCTTGGTTTACCTGAAGAGGGAAGTGTCCCCCTTTTAGCTAAGTCTAGATAATGGGAAGCCCCATTATCACACCCCCACAGCCAGATATGAGATGATGACAGCAGCACTAAAACCCCTGGAAGACCCAGGTGAATCTTAGCACTGATGTCATCATTTTTGGGAGGGGGGTGGTAGAAGGTAACCAGGTGCTTCTCTGATTCTGCCAGCTTTCCACAAAGCATGGGATGGCCATGCAGAGTGGCTTCATGGGCTTTTCAGTACATTGGGGGGTTCTGAGCACTGGAGAGGGAGAAGGGAAATACCAACCCCCACAGTTCCTGAAAAAGAACATCCATGTACCTAAGGGAAACTAATTCATGCAAATATTCCAAACAGAATTCCAACCACTGTCTTCACACATCACTAAGGTGAGCTGGGAATATTGGCCCTCTGGATGTTATGAAACTTCAGTTGCCATCATCCTTCCTTACCTATTATGTTGGCTGGGACTGAAGGGAATTGTGTCTAGCAACACCCAGCCTTGCACCATTGTGTATTTGAAAACAAAAGTAAGTAATTGCTGGCATATAAGACGCACTGGAGTATAAGATGCACCCCATTTATATGCTAGCAAATACTGTTTGCTGACATATAAGATACACCAGCATATAAGACACACCTCATTTTCTAACAGTATTTTTCAGGAAAGAAAGTAAGTTTTATATGCCAGCAAATACAGTACAGACTGGTGTATTTAATAGTGTCTCCTTTTCTGCCCTGACAGATAAAAATGGGTCAGTTTAAATTACTAATTTGTGGATGTTCTCCTATCTAGAGACCCACCACACCCCAATGTTGATTTGTGCATTTAACACAAAGTTAATTTGCACACTCTCAGCAACATTATTGTGCAACTCAACCATTATGAAAGCCAATATGTTGTCCTTGATTGAGTGTTAGATTGGCATACAAAATTCTAATAAACCCTCAGTCATGAAGATCACTGGATGATCTTGAAACAGTCCTTATCAATAAATCTAACTGGGATATTTGGAAGATAAAATAGGGAGAGGGTTAACTATGTATGCTACCTTAATTTATACGGAAGGAAGGCAGGAAGTACATGATTAAAAAAAAAACCCTCTAAGTTTAAATGCATTCCTTAAAAATAAGAAAAGAACAGCAGCATTTTCATGCCACTGAATAAAAGAACAAAAGGTTGATTTGGGGAGGAAGCAAATGAGTGATTAAAATTAGAAATCCCCAGCTACAAAATGCTTTGCAACCTGTCTCAAGATATGTGAACATTTCACATGTATGCATAATTTTCATAGGCAGATTTTCAAGTCCTGAAGACATCTTACCTAATACATTTCTCCTCGACTGTCTCTCTCCAAACAGCCCAGAAGGGGATTTCAGCCTCACAACAACCTGCAAAGTAGGTTGGACTGAAAGACAGAAGTTGTGTTCAGGCACCACTGGGGCACAGAAATAGAACTTCTAATACACGCATGAATGTGGAACATTTAATAGCATCTCTTGAGTTTGGAAATGGGCTGGAAACTCCATGAAGTCTAGGGCAATTGTGTGCAGGTTGGCACATTTTTAAAAAAAGAATATGCCCAAAATTTCAACCAAAGGGAAAACAGGGGTAGTGGTTTCTCAGAGATGGGTACCAGATGGAGAAACAAGACCTTGAGACAGCTGGAAGCACATATGGAGTATTTACCAAGCAGATATTCTGCTTTTTAACCACTTATAAAGCAAAGCAAAACATCAGGCTCAACCATTGAGCTATGTTACAGCACAGGCAGGCAGAAGGGAAATTATAATCTACTGATCTGCAGGTAATTCATGGTAGATCAGTGGAGGTCTCCACGCTGGTTTAACATCAGCAACAACAGAAAGCCCTGCTAACTCTTTCTAAATTAGTCTACTGAGATAGAGAAAGCTTGGAGGTGGGGAAGAACAGAAGCAGATTTGTGTAGTAGGGAAGAAATAGGCTGAAGGCTAATCCTCTGGTACCAAAAACTCATTCCTGGCTGGAGCATGTAGTCAGAGATATCTTGCTCCTCAGTTCTGTGCCTGAGCTAATATACCTGACCCAACTCCAGTTAACAGATCCCAAAGTTTTAGTAAAAAAAATTAAAGTTCATCTCAAAGCCTAAAATTTGCCTACTTCTGTGATAAAGGGCAAAAAATGAGAGATTTTATTATTGGCACACACAATGTTAGTATCAGCTGTACACAAGTGCAGTATTCGTCTTCATCTTCCTTCCCCATACTAATACTTTCAGGAGATGCTTCTTGCTTCACCCTCATTTTTATACACATGTCCCCCTCATTCCATTGCCTATTAACTGTTTCTCTTCTAAGTCTGTGGGACAGGAAACATAAGGGAAGTTGCTCACAAGGCCCACAATGTTCAGAGCCAAATTTTGCCAAAATATTGTCATGTCTTGCTCTCTTGTTATGCAGAACAGCCATTTTACTGTAGGTCTGAAAAAACAGTACTGAAAAAACAGTTATTTTTTCAATCAAAGCATTAGGAATTGATGGATGAGACTACTTCTTGTCCAAATCATGTGTGTGTGTGTGTTTTGTCTTTCTGTTTCATTAACCACCATCAAACAATATCTGTTGAAAGCTTTAGACTTAAATATATTTGTTGAATGTTGAATGTATTTTATCACATTTCACATTTCTAAATGCATTTTTTTTCAAAATAAGTACTTTTGAACTATTTTCCCTGAATGCATTTTCCTAAATATATGTTCTCTCAAAATACAATTTTAAGTATATTTTCTCTCAAAACATATATTTTGAACCTATTGTCCCTCAAAGTGGACATGTTTAAATGTGTTGTTTCTCAAAATACACATTTCTTAAAGTATTTTATGTCCAAATATACAATTTTATTTTTTAAAAATAAAATAAAATAAATAAAATAAAATAAAAATAAAATAAAAAGCTACCTGAGAATTGCTCTCCCAAATGCAGTAAAGAGTGAAAAGTGAAAGTTAATTGCATCCCAATCTGCACATTAGAAGCAAATATCAGTTTGGTATGCTGTGAAATACAGACTAAATGAAGTCATCAAGCATCCTTACAATGTTTGATATGTAATTTATGCTGCCTATTTATAAACGAGAGAACTCAATGAAAGCAGTAATGTAGAGTTTGGGTTCCAGTGGTATTCTGCTGCTTTGCTGTTGTCAGTCCATGGGGCTAGTCTTAAGGTTTAGCATGCATTATTGTTGCTGTTGTTTGTTGTGTGCCTTCAAGTAATTTCTGACTTATGGTAACCCTATGACAAACCTATCACAGAGTTTTCTGAAGCAAAGTGTGAGTGATGTACCCAAGATCACCCAGTGGGTTTCCATGGCCAAATGGGGAATCAAATTCTGGTCTACCCTGGAGACTCCAGGGTAGTAGTCCAAGCCTCAAACCATTATGCCATGCTGGCTCTCTTGTAAACAAAAGGTATCACAAAACACAGTTTAAGGCTGCAAACTGATGCATCCCCCTACAGCCCATGGAAAGAGCCAATGTTCTACTTTGAGGTTATCAAAGTTTTTTCAGCAATACTTAAAACACTACAATCACAGAGATCTGAAGTTATATCTGCCTTTCTGAACCCTCCCAGCCACCATACAGCTTTCTGTACTGGTCTTTTTTCTATGCCTCATAGAGGGACAAAAATAGATGTTGTGGGGTATGATAGCGAGCAGGGAAGGAGAAGTCCTTGGGCTTTTTCACAGTATGCAATTATAGTTCCACATTAACTTCCATTATTTCATACTATGGAATCCTAGGGTTTGCAGTTTAGGGATGGGTAATCAGAATTCTCACCCAGACAGCTCTTGTGCCTCCTCAAATTACAACCCCTGGGTTGCACAGGATACAGCTGTAAGATTTAATAAGGAATCACAGTACTGTAACTGAATAGTATGAAAGGGTCCCTAGGTTGACTACATGCAAAGATTGTTCAGCTCTTGACTCAACCCAAATATGGGAAAGTTTGTTTGTTTGTTTGTTTTTTGGACAACAACTCTCAGAATCCAAGTGGCTATGCTGTCTGGGGAATTCTGGGAGTTTTAGTGCCCAAAATATAACATTTCAAAATATTGCTCTCAAAGGATCTGCCAACATGGAGATGAGTTTGGACATGCTAAAGAAAACATCTAGTGGAGGATTTTTTTTTTCCAATAAAAGTGACAAATACATTCCATAGGGCACAGAGAGGAACTCAAAATTGGTTCCACCAATACTTCTGGTGTGTTCTGATGGCAAGAAGCTAGCAAGCCTTGGACAATTCAGGGTCTCCAAGCTTGGAGCAGTCCTTTTCCTCTTTCTCCTTTAGGATTGTATCCTAAGTATCCAAAATTCTCTCCTCAAAAAGACCCTGGCAAGCCTTCTTTGGAACTTTGCACCAGCCAGGGAAGTAGAGAGTAGAAAGAGAACTGGATCTCTACAAAGAAGCCTTTGATCTATACTGAAAAGAAAGAAAAGGTACTTCCTACTGTTCATCTTGTAAAAAGAGACATCAGAGACAAAAGAAAAGTAGCTTTTCTTCCAGTTCCACTTTTATTGTGTTTGCCTGTTTCCTTTCCTATCAAAACTCAAAAAAGCTTACAAGATGATGATGAAAGATCTTCACATCAGTTTGACCCTCACCTTATCACATGTTCACATGTCTGTCTACCTATATTTTCCATGGCAACAGTATGTAGGGCTAGGTTCTCCATCCACAAGAGATTCCAAATAAGTGTTAATAAGCTATCACCATTTCAGGTCATTTCAGGAATAGTGCAAACAGCTTGATATTCACATTCTTTTGCATAATTTATCACGTGACCATGGTAGGAGAAAGTAGGAAATGCAACTAAGGCCATTTCCGTAGTACACTGTTACAGTGCTATTATTCCACCTTCAACATCCTATGGAATTCTGGGGTTTGCCATTCAGAGAGGGGCATTTAAAATTCTCAGCCAGAGAGCTCTTTGGCTGCTGTAAACCACAAACCCCAGAATTCCACAGGATGTTGAAAGTGGAATAATAGCACTATAACAGTGTAGTGCAGAAATGGCCTAAAAGGCAGACGACTAATTTGATGCAGTTTAAACACTGCAATAAGATGATTTGTTTCTATCTTATTTAAATTATTCATTGATTTTAATCTGCTATTGTTCAAATGGTTTATATCGTTTTACCTGTTTGTTACCCTGAGATTTCACAATAAAAGGATAGGATAAAAAGAATAATAAATAAAACAACGAATAAATAGATGTATGTTTGTAACATTGTACAATGTATGTGGATGGTAAGTACTTTCAGAAGTGTCTGAGTAGGTGAATGACAAAAATGGAATGACTGGCAGTGATTATGTACTTACATATGGATAGGGACTGAGAGAATGAGAGGAGGAAGGATAATTTGAAGTGATGACATATGAGTGGGGATCAAAGAAATAGAAAAGGAGATTTAGAGGAGAAAAACAAATTTAGTAATTGAAAAAAAAACCACTGTACACAGTTGAACTCCCTATATTTACAATTGTTCAGATATTACTAGTGTTTTTTCTACAGAGAGCTATCCAATGCAAACTCCAACAAATGTGCTAAGATTTACTTCTGTGTTCGGTAGCAAGAGTGCATTTATGAATAGTTGCTTGTATTAAAAATAAAATTCTATTTACACAAGACCCCAACAGTACTTATTTGTACTGTTTTGTTAATCAAGAAGCCTCAGTATTTGAACAGCAGTGTTAACTAAGAAGTATCACAAGCACATACAGTTCTAATCAGAAGTGAATATACCAGTGTACCAGTGTACAGATCAGCAGTTTGTGTACACTGTATACATGCTCAATTTTATATGTGAAAAGTGCTACCTTTGCACAGATCAATCATCTGCATGCACATGGATATATATTGCACCTGTGATTAATGGAATGTGTGCTAATGCTGTCAGGTCCAGAGCAACCTAATGCCTTAGATTTCAGGTGAAAAACAGAAATCTAAGGAAGGTTCCTCATAATGTCAGAGTGGGTAGCCCCTGATGATATCATTACGCATCTCAGAAAATATTACTAAATGAGAAAATGGTTGCCTGCTTGGAAATTAAATCTTCCAAGCTCTGCACTGGACAGCAAAACAACTGAACAGAGAAATGAGTCAGCTTTTACCAGCTCTGCTTTGCAAAGAACAGCTTTTAACAATACATGGGAGATAGCCTAAGAAAAAGAGATTGCCAAATTCGGCTTTGAGTACTCCCAAGCATTCTTATTACCATCTTTACAAGCACTTTTTAAACTTACACATGGGAAGTGCAGTCCAACAAAAGAAATTATTTCAAGCAAAACGTTTTCCAAACTCTTCTTTTCATGGGTTGCTCCCATTAACCAGTTTTCCTCAATGGCTACATTTTCTATTGAATCTATCATCTCCCAAATCATAATCCTAACCATAATAAAACTACTAATGTCCACAGAATATTTTGGATGGAGGGAGATGATGATGAGTGCTGGATATTGTGTTGCTGATGAATATTTGAGTTTTTAATTATGTATTTTACCACTGTTTTAATTCTTTTCTATTGTATTTTAACTCAAAAGTAAAAATTTTCTATGGGCTTTAATTATGGCTTTTTAAAGTGTAAGCCACTTTCTAAAAGAAAGATTTAAAATGGACTTAAAACTTGAAGATTTTGAAACAAATAAACAACTTAATGAGTTTGAGAAGGCCATTTTTGAGAAACCCTACCACTTAATGTCCCAAATCTATAAGATTCTATTAGACTGTGAACTAGAAACAGAAGTGGTAAAAAATGTCATGATTCAATGGGCTCATAATATTGGACACAAAATAAAATTGGAAAACTGAGAAAGAAGCTGAAAAAATACCCCAAAATTCACATTAGCTCAAAACCTGAAAGAAAATAATCTTAAACTGATGTTTAGATAGTATCTAGATCCTGTTGAATGGTACGTTTTTCCATATGTGGTGGTCGTGTTCTACAGGAAGAAAATATTAGAAAGATATACACGAAGCATGACTGAAATCTTACAGATAAATATCCCAATGTCCCCCCGAAATCTTTCTTCTAAATATACTACATGAATTAGATAAGATGTTAATAAGGAAGTACTAGAGGACAATACTATATATGGTTACGGCAGCTAGAATTGTATACACTAGATACTGGAAGAACAGTCTTATTCCAGAAACAGATGAGTGGCTAATCAAACTCATGGAATTTTTGCTACTAGACAATTTAACTTTAGCACTAAAGGGAGAAATACAAGGGAAAAATGAAAGAGAATGGGCTCCAGTCAAAAATTATTTGAAACAAAAGCTGGGTACTTTTGATATTTCTAGATTGGGCTGAAGCTATAAGTGAATTTGGTATAATAAAGAGATATAATAATTTAGAGTAATGGAAATGAGGGCTTAAAAACAAGCGAGAATCATGTAATGTTAGAGACCTTAAAGTTTCTTCTGAATTGCAGGCAAGCCATCATTGTCAATTATAGATATAGAGGAAACATTTAAGCTGTCAAGTATCAACCAAGCAAGAGAATGTAGGAAGTTGAAATTGTACATTCAGAATATAGATAAGGATCAGTTTGAGGAAATACATAAGTTCTGTCAAGATAGTAATACTACAAGGATAAGAATGGTAATAGTAATAAAAAATATGAAACAAATGTAAATAGATAGAACCTCATCTATAATGTACCATATTAGAAAACAATGATATTAATATAATTGTATTTTAGGCAATTGTGAAAGATAAAATATTGCTGTTAATTTATTTTTAAGTATCAATTATTTTAATAAAAAGTAGGGGGGAAATAAAGTGTAAGCCACTTTGGGTCTCAACCTGGGGAAAAAGCAGGGTATAAATAAAGATGATAACAACATCAACAACAGAAACAACTGTGATAGACCAACAGGGCAACTCTATCCATGCATGCCTACTCTGAAGGACTTACAACTTTAAAGTACAGAGATCAACATACCCCAGTCATGAGTTCAAGGTTTTCTCTGGGGATAGCAAAGGAGATGGAGGTAAGAGACAGGGAGAGAAGGAGAAGGATGATATTGAGTCTAGCTAGTGTAAGTGGGGGTAGAAGAGCAGTGGTGGAGCTTGGAGTGTCTGAAGGGAGGCTGGAGCTACAGCGTGAGGGGCATGGCCACTGTGCACAGGGGCATGGCTGCAGTGTGTGGGGGTGTGGATAGGACACATGGGGGCACGGTCAAGGAGAGTGGGGGCATGGCTAAGGGCCGGGACACCCCCAAAACATTATCGCTCAGGGGTGAATTGCCCCCTCCTGCCCCCACATCCCTACGCAACTATAGAAGAGGAAAGACAACGAGAAAGAGAAAGATGAGAAAGGAGGAAGAAGATAAATGTAGTCAGGAGAAGTGGTGAGGAAGGAGAAAGACAAAGAGATTGAGAGAAAAGGTGAGAAACTGGCAAAGAAGAGAAGAGTAAACAGGAGATATGAGGAGGGTGGAGAAGGAGAGAGGGAAGATGTTTAGGCAGGAGTTTAGCCAGGCATTAAAAAATAAAAAAGGAAACAAGTGTCTAAGGAGGGCTGAAGAAGAGAGAATCTACAGCATACTTTTTACTAACAATGGTACAGCCCACATGCACCTTGGACAAAAAAAAAAACCCCTCAATTGTTTTGTGGCTTCAGCTACTTAAGGTAGGATGCGGAAGGTGGGATCAGACCTGGGGACACTAACAATGAGATGGGAAAAGCCACAGAAAAGCAATCATGTCTCAGTGTCTCCTGAGGGAGCAAATACTGAAGCTGGTGCTGAATGTTTTCACCACTTAAGCCCTGGTGCTGCTCATGATTTGAGAAACTTTAAGAGGGGAGGAGAGATGGGAGGAGTTTCTAGATGGATCACCTGAAGAGACTGCAGGTGATCAAATCAGCCTGCAGCAGTGAGGCCCAGCAACATAGTTGTTTTTTAAAAAACTATTTAAGGGCAGTGCTTTCACCCTGAGATTCTTCACCTTGACCTGAAGTCCAGAAAAGAGGTGCCAGGCCTGGAATCTCAGAACTCTAGTCAATACTCTTCTGTATGAGTGAAGGTAAAATATATTTAATATAGGCGTATCTCAGGTTTTGTTTTTTTGTTTTTACAGAGTCTTTTTATGGGAGTCTTGCCCAACCTTTTTCTTGCCTTCTGTTTAGCTGTTTTCAGCATTGGCATGTGGAGGATGGTGAAGGAGAGCTGGAGAAAGATAGAATCATAGAATCATAGAATCATAGAAACGTAGAGTTGGAAGAGACCACACAGGCCATCCAGTCCAACCCCCTGCCATGCAGGAACACCCTCAAAGCACTCCCGACAGATGGCCACCAAGCCTCTGCTTAAAAACCTCCAAGGAAGGAGACTCCACTACACTCCGAGGCAGCAGATTCCATTGCCGGACAGCCCTGACTGTCAGGAAGTTCTTCCTGAGGTTCAGGTGGAATCTCCTTTCCTGCAGCTTGAATCCATTGCTCCTTGTCCTGGTCTCTGGATAGACTTTCAATGTTGGATTGCAGCAGCACATGTGCAGTAAACAATGCAATAAAGTTTGACCTGGGAAAGAATGGGATTTTAATCTAGGTGATCCTCCTGTAGTTGTGGGTGCTTACGTGCAACTGGCAAGGTAAACATCTGCTTCCAGAATTACTTATTGAGCAACTGTGAAAAGCAAAACAGAAAAAAAAGGAGGAAAGCAGACTAGCCTGCCTCACCAGGTACCCTGGCATGTTGAAAACGCACAGATCTGTAAATTTTGTCACTAAAATGTAAATTCTAAGAAAAGTGGAGCCTGTTGACAGGAAATAAATAATACCAGTATGCATTCTGGAAAAAGATTTCAAGAGGTCTCTACAAATTTGTTCAAACATTTTATTTGTAAAAGTATTAGCCTTTCAGGATGCCATGGATTAAAACTCTAAATAAACAAATTTGCTGAGGTAACATACATCACTTATGAACTTGCCCCATTAATTGTGCCTAATGTTGCAGTTCATTTATTCTTTTTTGGTTTAAAGAAGTAGATAAGGAAAATCCTATTGTTAATTATCCTTCTCACTAGATACATGGTTTGAAAAACCATTCATCTTTTTGTCTGGATAAGCTTGATAATACTACCCAAGGTCAGTTAACCTTAAGCAGCCAAGTAGCTGCATACTGCTCTGTAGGAGACTTCATACAGTCTGGTTTACAGATTCCCCCAATTTAAATCTTCTTTCATGTAAGTAAGATATATTTATGTAACACTGACCACTGTGTGATATTGGCTCTTCCTTGAACTTTGAACCAGTCAGGGCTGGTGGCTTCCAAGAGAATTGAGTGATAAATCTATACCAGGGTTTAACTTGAATTTTAAAAGTGTTTTCTAAATGCTGAATCCAATTCCTCAAACAGTTCAGCACCAGTTTGGACTAAAATCTGGAGCAGAGTTGGCTGCCCCTACCAAAAGGGGATCCACTATCCACACTGGTTTGCACTCTTCACTGCATCATAGCAGAGTTCCCCATTGCCATTCAGAGAGAATTGTTCCTTAGAACTGAAAAGGAAGAGATGTGAGTCAAGGGTTGCTGATTCTCATGTGAGAAAGGCAGCATTTATAAACCAGACAAGACCCTATTTTGTCGGCTTTCCACTGCTAGACCTGAAAACAGCAGCTATCACTCATATTTTTATCACTCCTTTATTTATTTAATTTATATCCTGCTTTTCTCCTAATATGTTATCCAAAGCAGCTAATGTGTGGTGTTTGTACATATTTATGTCTATATATTTTAAAGTGCAGTTTGTTTTGGTGTACTTAATTTTTGTATCACAAGAAAATCATTTTGCACCCTCACAGTGCTGAGTATCTCTTGTGTACATCAAGTTGTAAATGTGCCAGTTAAAGCCATTTTATTTCCAGGTTATAACACAAAAAATATGAAAAAGTCAAAAGGGGAGAATACAGTGGACCCTCTGTATCTGTGGGTGTTCCATTCCAAGAACCCTGCAAATAGCAAAAAATGTGAATTATCATGTCCCATATTATTAAGTGGTGGTGTAGTGCAGGTAGATGCTTCAGCATAACCATTTTCATGTCACAGTCATTTTATATATAGGATGCAATATTCCACAGTTTCTGGATACTGCAGATACAGAGGTCACCAATACAGAGTTCACTGTACTTCTGCAAGGTACTATAATTGACAATTCATTTCCATTTTATTGGTGCCTAAAGTCTCCCTCCTCAGGTAGCCATCTTATTTTAGGCCCAGAACAGGACAGATTTACTGCACTATGACAGACTCTTAAGTGAGTCACTCCATCATCATGAATGTTTGAGAGGTAAAGCTCTATCACGTAATATTCTTTTTTAAATAGGTACAGACAGCAAGGAGAAAACTCTAAGGCTGGATGATACTTGTGACAACATAGTCAAGAAGGATTTCCACTTCAGGGGACAAATAATGGCCACTAGAACTTACAGATATGTTACTGTTATTTCGAAAGTCCGTGTATTTAGAAATTACAGTTATACCTTCTTAATTGATCCACTCCAGAAACATCCATACTGAATGTATTCATTGAAGACAAGACTGAAGGGCAAAACACTGGTACTGGTATAGGCTCCGTGTTTAAAATTATTTATCTCAGCTTAGTCATCACATAACACTCCTTTGTTGACATTACTGAATTTTTAGGGTAGTTAAAGGAAAGTAAAATATCTTTTTCTCTCTTCACTCTCACCAGAGTACTGGGATCTGAACTGACAAATGATGGTTTCTTCTCTGCTCAGAGTCTTCCTCAAAGCTGATATTCTTTCGGTGTTTTTTCAAAAAGAAAAAAACAAGTTGTGGACTTTGCTCCATACATTTCTGCACAAAAGGCTGAATGCAGTGTTCTAATGTGGCACAGTCCAAACTTCCTTCTACCCACCCACAGCCCTCTACACTGTCCAAACACAGATCTGGCGGTAGGGTCAGAGGCGTATGGATGGGGGGGCAATGAGGGTGGTCTGCCCCGGGCGCAATTTGGGATGCAGCCACGCCCCTGCCCCTCCCCCTCGCTCCCCCCAAACTCCAAGCTATGTGGCTGGGTAGGGTGACATTCTCATCCTTCCAGTAACTGTTCCAGGTGAAACATGGAGTGTTGCATCAAGAATTATCCCTAGAAGATTATCCCTAGGGGTTTATCCCTAGAGTTCCACAGAATTCCATGGTTAAAATTCCAGCTCAGTGGATGTACACTGTCAAACACTGATCAGTGTGTCCCAGGCCATTTCCGCACTAGACTGTTATAGCACTATTATTCCACTTTCAACATCCTATGGAATCCTGGGGTCGGCTGGCCCCTCCCTAAACTGCAAAGCCCAGGATTCCATAGGATGTTGAAAGTGGAATAATAGCTCTATAACAGTCTAGTGAGGAAATGGTTCCTGTTCAGTTCTGCTCAGGCATTGGTAAAATGGAAGATGAGAGTCCATCTATGCAGAAACATTCAATATTCTTATATTGCTGCTGTGGCTATTTATGGAATCCCCCCCCCCTTTGAAATTCCTCTTGATACCAATATTGGCTTCTTTTAGGTGCCAAGTTAAAACTTTTTTTTTTAAATTAAAGCCTTTGGGGAATAATCTTTTTTTTTTAAATGCACATGTATATGGTTTTTACTGTTTTAGCTTGGCAAACTGTTTAATATGCTTTTATCTTCTTTAAGTTATTTTATTGTTTTTATCTGAAACTGTTTTAAATTGTTTATATTATTTTAATTGTATGCCTCCCTGAGATCTTGCACTGGAGGGTGGGTCAGAAATGTTCAAATACCCTATTTGCTGGCATATAAGACTCATTTTTCCCCCCAATAAATACTGCTTGAAAATGGGGTGCATCTTAAACACCAGTGCATCTTATATGCTGGCAAATAGTATTTGCCAGTGTATAAAAGGAGTGCATCTTATACGCTGGTGCATCTTATACGCTGGCAAATACAGGTAATTAAAGTCCCCACACCCAACATTTATGGTGATTCTCCTATTCTGCCACCCACAACTTCCAGATACAACTCAGTAGTACTCAGAAATTGTTGTTGTTATCTGCCGTCAAGTCATCTTTGATTTATGGATAAATCATGAATAAAAAAAACCCCAAAGTTACAGTTATCAACAGCCCTGCTATGGTCTTGAAAATCAGGGCAGCCATGGCTTCCTTGATTCAATAAATCCACCTGTAATGTGGTCTTCCTGTTTTCCTACTGCACTCCAATTTCCCCAGAATTATCATCTTTTCCAATGAGTTACAAAATATTGTATGTTCAAAATACAACAATCTCATCTTTGCTTCTAGTGAGCGTTCATACTTGATCCACTCTAAGACTCATTCACTTGTCTTTTAATAGTCCATGATGATCTGTGTAACTCTCCTCCAGGGCCACATTTCAAATGAGTTGATTTCCTGTCAGCTTTCACAAAAATACATAGAGGTCAGAAATAATATGGCCTGGATTATTCTGACTTTGATAATTAATGATATTTCTTTACACTTGAGGATCTTGTCTAGTTCCTTCATGGCTGCCCTTTCAAGCCTTAGTCACAACAGAATTACTTTGAACATTTTATGTAAGATACTGTTACATAAGGGACTCTGATGTCCCTCTCAATTAAGCAACTCAGAGAACTTGTTCATTACCACTTCTCTATCTCCTGCATCTTTGCCTGTCCCTAGAAAACAGAACTGTAGTGCTCACTGAACTAGAAATTCTTTTTGATCTGCTTAAACGGTGGGGCAAAGGTCTACTATTCCAACAAACCATTCAGTCAGTTACCAAACCAATAAGGCTGAAGAAGATGACAGATAACTGAGGGCTAATGAATGACTATATTTTAATGTAAATAAATGATAAAAAGGTAAATAATAAATCATATTTCTAATGAACCAAAACCATCTTTTTAATTGTTTGTTGCTGTTAACTGCTGTCAAGTCAACTTTAACTTGTGGTGGCCTATAAATGAGAAATCTCCAGGTCAACCTGTTATCAACAGCCTTGCTCACGTCTTGCAGATTCAGGACTGTGGTTTCCTTGGTTGAGTCTATCCACCTGTAGTTGATCTCTTTCTTTTCATACTAACTTCTACCTCGCCAAGCATTATTGCTTTTCTAGTGAATCATGTCCTCTCACAACATGTCTGACAGTCTCAGCTTAATCATCTTGGCTTCTAGGGAGAGTTCAGGCTAGATTTGCTCTGGGTCCCATGTATTTATCTTTTTAGCAGTCTGCAATATATGCAGAACTCTCCTGAACCACAACATTTCAAATGAGATGATTCTCTTCTGATTGGTTTTTTCACTGTCCAGTTTTCACAACCATACAAAGAAATCAGAAATGGCAAGGAAAATCCTCACTTTGGTATCAGTGACAGATCTTTACAGCTGAGGAGTTTGTCTAGTTCGTTCATAGCTGTCCTTCCAAGTTCTTGTCTTCTGATTTCTTGACTGCACTCTCTGTTTTGATTGATGACTGAACCAAGGTATATGAAATCTTTGACTATTATTATGTCTTCATTGTTTACTTTGTGATAAGAGCTGTGTATTGGGTTTACTGGTTTGAGGAAAAGCTTTCCCACGCATTAACTGTCTTTTTGCGGGATTCTTACAGGCTACAGGTTTTAAAAATGGACAATTAACAAGAATAACTTCAAACACAAGGAAAGAAAAAGAAATCAGATTTCAACTGATTTTGAAACACAGTTATTTCTTTATAAAGACAGGAAAGCATAGCAGCAGAGCCCAATAGAACAATCTGTGCTCAATACAGACTCTCTCTCTCTCACACACACACACAGATTCTGTCACCCTTGGATGGGAAGAGTCCAGTTGGCTGGGCAGCTGAAGATCATGGGAGCAGGTCCTTCTCTTGGGGGACTCTGTGACCCTTCCAGGCTCTTTCTGGTCTGTCTTCATGAAGTCTGTCCTTTGACGTTCTTATAGGCTCCCTTTTTCAGACTTTTTCTATCTGGGGTGCAGGTCTGCAAGTCTGTGTCTGCAAGCAGGCTCTTTTCTTTTCTTTTTCATGTCTCCTTCCTCAGAGTATAATCCAGTTTTACATATGATATGTTCAGCATACAAGTTAAACAGACAGTGTGATACAATGCAGCTTTCCCTTATTTCCTTGCCAATTGGAAACTATTATGTTTCTTTATATTCTGTCCTGATGGTAGCATTTTTGTCCTGAAGACACATCAGGACAATCAAATGTTGTGGTACCTCCATTTCTTTAACAACAATCCATAGTTTTTCATGATCTACACAATCTAAAGCTTTCCTATAATTTGTAAAGTACAGGACAATTTCCTTCTTTTGGGGGAGGGCGCTATCCAAAATATGTTTGAAATATGATCCCTAATGCCTCTACATTTTCTGCCATTTGGCATTTCCTGCACCATATCTGATAAAAGTCTTTTTCATAGAATTTTTATTATCATTTTGTTTCCTTGGGAGATTAATGTTTCCCTTTAATTCTATTGGTTCTGTGGGTTCATCTGTTTCTTTACTCATCTCACCTTTATCTTGATAATTTTGTCCCTTTGTCAACATGTACAGTCCCTTCTACCAAACCTCAGCCTTGGCCTGCTGCTTTTATTCAGTATCTTTGTTCTTGCTCGCATGCAGCTGAACATTTGTAGATGAAGACTAGAGAGTTAGCAGACTGCATTGATCATAAATACATTTCTTCTTTTTCTTGTGCTATTTCTTTGGCGAAACAGAAATTCTCTACTTCAGTGATTCATGCTAATGCATGGTACTTGCAGTGTCTCTTTTCTGCCTTCAATTCTCTTTTAAATACCTTCCCTCCATCTGTCCCTTCATCGTTCTCTGATGACAATTTTGCAATTTTAATACTAAGCTGAAACTATCTGTTCCGATCTTGCTGCTCTTGTACCTTCTTCATACTAATAAATCAAATGTCTGTTTCTTCCATGTTTTCTACCGTTCCTCCTTGTCTTGTTGGATAAAATATCCAAAATGATGATGACTTTAAATCCTTCTGTCTGCCCTCTTGATCCTGTTCCTTCTCACTTCTTCATTACTGTCGCCCATGCCATTCTCTCTTCTCTTTTCCTTATTATTGAACTGTCCCTTTCTACTAGTTGATTTCCTTCTGAGTTCAACCATGCTATTTTTTCTCCAGTTCTCATGAAGCATTCATTTGATTTATCTTTTCTAATTACTACCAGGTTTCACTGTTGCCTTTCCTCTCAAAAGTCATCGTACATGCTTTTTATGTACACTGCCTCAGCTTTCTTTTTCGTATGCCTGTAATTGATCCTTTTCAATTTGGATTTCACACTAAGCATTCTACAGAGACAGTTCTTATGAAAAGCACAGATGATCTCCTTCAGGTCAAGTCAAAAGGCCTACATTCCATTCTTATTCTTCTTGATTTCTCTGCAGCCTTTAACTGTTTCCTCTTCCTTAGCTTGGCTTCACCCTTTTTTACTCACTGCTCTGTACTTTTGGAATTGCCTCCCTGAACATTTGTGGATTGCTCCTTCCCTTGTTATTTTTAAACCTCAAAAACTTTTTTGTTTTCCAAAGCATTTGAAGTTTTCGTTTAATATTGTTTTATAATCTTGTATATTTGAAGTGTTAGTTTAATTTTAGTTTTAGTTAACTTTAGTTTAATATTGTTTTTTATATTGTTCTATAGTCTTGTATATTTTGATTATATGTATTTAACAGTTTGCATTATATTCTATTGTATATTTATATTTTATTTGGATAATTTGTTTTACAATTGTATTGCATAATTTTATATTTTTACTATTACTTCCTTCTCTCTCTCTCTCTCCATCCACACATATTTTAGACTGCATGCCTTTGGCAGGACTCACTGTTTTTGTTATTTTACTTGTAAAGTGCCATGTCCATTGATGATGCTACAAAAATAAATGATAATAATAATATTAATGGTACCCTGTTTCTTCTTAAATTTGCATTTCCTGAGTAAAACATTGTGTAATTATATGATTTAAAATGTAGCATTATCATCCACTTTAGCTGTCTCTACTTGAGTACTGCAATGTTTATATGTTCAGTTTCTTGTTTTACAATGTTGAGCTTCCCTGGACTCATGCTTCTCACATTCCATATCTCTGTAATATGTGTTGTGCACCTTCAAACTTTCCTTACATCTCTGAGTATGTCAACAGCTGAACATTGTTTTGTCTTATTTCGAGTTGCATCATTAGATTAGATAATTATGTTGCATCATTAGTTACAATGCTACTCATGCTTGTCCTTTGCTCTTCCCCAGATGCTCATTCACTGATCTGAGATCACTTTTTTCTAATATATTATCCTAAATCAGTGATGTAAAAAGTTCTAGTCAAAAAATTTCCTAGAATTTGCTATTTTTTTTAAAAAAAATCCCAATAAATGTGTGTTCAAACATTTCATTTTCTGTTTCCTTTATGTAAGAAGTCTATTTCATCATAATAGCAAAACATCAAATCCATAAAAAACAGAAGAAAACCAACAACCATCCAGACAATGGAGGAGGTAATATTTTTCTTCCAACATGATGACTGGGTAAATATATAAAAATATTTACATTCTGCACTGTCAGTGTCAATCAACAGATTTGTAGGTGGATCCCAGAAGAGAGCAGAAGGTACTTTTAGCACCTTAAATTCCTTGACATGCTTTGAATGCTTATGAACTCACCCTTCCTCCCCACAATGCCTAGTTAGTCAATGTATGGAAAAATAAATCGGAAGAATTTCGAGGAGGTGTAGGAATGTCCTGTCTCCAGTTTGTTCCTCCATACTCTAATTGCCCATACTGTTGCTAAGAAAGGTCTAGAAAGGCCTTCTGGTATTCTTCCCTGCTCTAAGTTTCTGTCTGCAACTGCTAAGAATTCTGGGTAATTAAGCATGCTGACTTTAGGCTTGATTTCTGTCTTTTGCCTTGCTCTTTCAAGGTCAAGGACTTCATACCCTTGCTAGCTGTAGACAAAACAAAGTAGCAGATCATAGAATCATAGAACTGTAGAGTTGGAAGAGACCACAGGGGCCATCCAGTCCAACCCCCTGCCATGCAGGAACATCCTCAAAGCACTTCCGGCAGATGGCCATCCAGCCTCTGCTTAAAAACCTCCAAAGAAGGAGACTCCACTACACTCCGAGGCAGCGTATTCCACTGCCGGACAGCCCTGACCGTCAGGAAGTTCTTCCTGAGGTTCAAGTTGAATCTCCTTTCCTGCAGCTTGAATCCATTGCTCCTTGTCCTGGTCTCTGGAGCATCAGAAAACAAGCCCACTCCCTCCTCTACATGGCATCCCTTCAAATGAGCTGCCACTTAGCAAGATGAGACTTGCTAAGTGGCACTTGCTCTTGGCTTGAGACCAACAGCCAAGTAGCACTAGACAGTGGGCATGGGGAAAGAAGTTAGCTTGTTCCAGATATGCAAGGACTCTTGAAGATTCTGTGGAAGACAGCCAAGTCTCGTGGGCCAGGGGGTATAAATACATCCTGTACTGTACTATTGGGGGGGACCTCAGGACAGGCTGACAGCTGCCATGCCATGTATATTGGCTACCAGAGGGGGTCTCCTTCGCTACTTTCGGTATGGGCTCCTCCCAGTGCCTGATTGAAGGGACTTGCTTGGGTGAGAACATCCATCTTTATGTTATCTAAGCATGACAGGCTAAAGTAGATTTCATCTGTTAACTACATGCTAATGCTGCTCACATACTTATGCTGTTTAAACTGCTTGCTGTTGAATAAATCCGAGACTACCATCAGTGTCTTTTGCTGCTTCCAGATCCTCTAAAAGGAACCTCCTTGCCTTTGGTGAACTGGCCAATCGCCTTTGGCAAGACAGTTAGTAAAGGTAGTCTTGTTTGTCCTGCTACTCTTAATCTAATGGTAAGACTTGAATGAAGACTAAATATGTGTAACTAAAACTGTCACACATTGTTAACCATATTTTTGGCTCACTGTCTCGCCTCTGTAGCCTCTTTTTGAACTACCATGTCTGGGATTCTCAAGCCACTATGGTCCAAAAATGACTCTTCCAAGCTCTGCTTTATTCTTAATAGTGAACTCATTCTCTACAAGTGGATGCATACACAAACACACAAAAGGGAAATCTAGGCAAAAAAACAATTTTTAAACACAAAAATTCTTTTTTGGGGAAAAAAATTACATAGAAGGGAACTCTTCCTTCCCAAGCATACTCAGTGATCTGTTGGAGAACAGAAAACTGGAGGTTGGGATAAGGGAAAAGAGATAAAGAAAGGGTGGAAATCATGCAACCGTTCAGATTATTGAAATACAGCTCCCACCAGCCCTAGCTACCATAGCCAACAATGGCTTGAACATGCAGTTCAACAATTTTTGGAGAGTCATACAATTCCCACCTCTATAGTAGAGCATTCTAAAAGAAAGCTGGACCCTTGAATTGAACATGGCAATGTTTTGTTGCACCTCGCTTTTTAAAATAAAAACAAGAACAGCCACACAATTGATTTAAAAAGAGCCCAATTTCCTTAGTGCCCTGGCAGGCTTAAGCAAACTTGGTTACTGCCACTGAAAGTACAATTTGGTTTGGAAATACAGTAGCAAATTTGGATGAAATTTGATATAATAATAGTAAATTTGATTAGTAATTATCAAATTGAATTATTAAAAATTCAAATTAACATAGCTCCAGTTTTAGAAGGGTGAGCAACAACTCTAGCTTACTTGAGCCATCTAAAGTCTTTTTTTTTTTTTTTTGTGGAGGTGGATGAACCTGGTTGTTGGTGGACATCTTATGATACCAGCTGCCAAAAGTCTGAACTGGACACAACACATTTGAGATCTTGTTTGGGGATCAATCAGATGCAATTTTCTTCTTGCTGTGAGAAAGTCTTCAAAAACGGTAAGCCTTTGAAGAAATTTCAGAGTTCCTTACCTTTTCTGCACAAAATTCACACACAGTCTTTTGGTGCAGAAAATAGCATTTTCTGCTCAGGAAAAAGTATTTTCTGTACATAAAATTATATTTCTTCACAGAAATATTTCCCACACGTGAATTTTGTGTACAACAAGCCTGGGAACTGTGACAATTCCCATTATTCCAGGATTCTGCTTGTTAGGCTTTCTTGAAATTTGGCAAACACTTTTCTGGTCATTTTCAAATATTCTCAAATATTATTTCCATATGCATGCCTGCTGACTTCTTGTAGATGAAACCATGGAACAGGTCAGCAGCAGGAAATTCGCACTCATAGTCTGCTCCTGTTCTCATAGGAAATTCTCACTCATAGTCACACACACCCCATACACAGGGTCTATTCTAGGTCCTAGGCAGTGGTCATTGACTACCCCTCCCCTTTCCTTCATCTGCTCATCACTTTCTTAAGGGTAATGATTACACACCAGTTGACAGAGCAGGGAATGTATTCAACATGCACCTAAAGCTAGCTTGGTAATATGAGGTATGTGCCTTCTCCATAGCAATGTTCTTTATCATTCAGTATCGCTGTTTCAGAATTCTGTTACCACTCTGGCAAGATACTGGAGGCACTGGGCTGGATGCTTAACTGAAGTAAGAATGGATGTGTTCCTGGGTGGGAGGAATGTCCTTAAGGGATCTTGGAAGTAGCACTTCATGCCCCAGTATAACTTAGAGGCTGCCATGCCAGCCACCCATGTTGGCAATGATGGTCCAGTCTGTGTCATGCATTTCCCAGCATGCAGGATGACGTTTGCCTTAGCTAGCAATCAGCATGGAAGATGGCTTGATACATTTCCTTTGCTCTGCATAAAAACTATTAGCAATACAATGTCAGGGCATTATAAACCCATTTCTCATTTTAGTGCATATTTTATAATCTCCCACTCAGCACTGTAGGCACAATATATATTCAGAGCAGTGAATGAGCCAACATGATTGCACCCCCCCACCCAAGGCAGTGGTAGGATTAGCAATGAAACATTTATTTCTGGAACAAATCATAAACTGCATTCAGGCAAAACTCCCCCTCTACCAGTCTTATTCAGTGTGATCACAGAAAATGCTTTCAACATAAATACTACAATGGGAATAATTTTCAGCTATAGAACAAACAGAAATTAAGTCACTTTTAACATTCAGAATAACATTTCAAGCCTTTTTATTTTCTTTTGTTTAATATGCTGTACTTTTGCACACAGTGGGTTCAAATACCCACATTTTTCCATTCACCACTAGAACATGTTTTCCTACCTTGAGGATAATCGCTGTTATTTATTCTAGAAAGGAAAGGGTAAGGAATAGCACAAAGTAATTATCACATTTAGAACTTTCATCTGCACATGGCTTCAAGAACACTATCCTTCAAGATCTGTATTGTTATTATTGTTATTTCAAAATAGGTAACTTGTAGCATATATTATATATATTTTATATGCTGGTGGACAGTTCTCTATACACCATGGACTACCAAAACAATAAATGAATCGGACAGCAAATCAAACCTCAATTCTCTCTAGAAGCCAAAATGACTAAACTAAGGCTATCACAGTTAGACACATCATGAGAAGACATAACTCATTAGAAAAGATGGTAGTGCTCAATATAAACTGAAGGTAGTAGGAAAAAATGAAGACTAACTCACAGGTTGACTCAATAAAGGAAGCTGTGACCCTGAGTTTGTAGAACCTGATCAGGGCTGTTGATGACTGGGGGATAATGTTATTGTATCTCATCCATAGAGTAGCCATAAGTCAAAACCAACCTGACACCAAATAAAAACAACAATTTGTAGCAATTTATATATGAAACAGGTTTTAGAAATAGTCTAACAAAACATTTAAGTTAGAGCTGGAGCTAGAGAGAGAAGAATTAGCCAATTTTTATTATACTGTCTAAAGTGGTAAAACCTCATGTATCCATTGCTTACCCACAGGTGCATTAATATCACATAGGAAATATGGTGGCTAAAGGCAGTGGTGCCTTCCAAGTCAGTGGAATGGTGAATCCACCCTGGATAGTAGTCTGAACTTTAAAGGAGCTATCAAAGATACTGAACCTATACAGGAGACAGTTTTCTGTACCCCAGATTCAGTCCTTTAAAGTTTAGACTGAAACCCAAAGCAGATTGACTGTCCCATTTACATGGAACTCAGAAGCCACCACTGCAAATGTTAACAGCATCCTTTCACACAGCAAAATATAGACGAAACCTTATAATATGGTTTATTTTTGCTTGACTCTGCTACTGTAATTACATAAATCAAGCTTGCATCTTTCATCCATAAAAGTCAACTTCCTTTCATAGATGTCTAATTGCCCAGGATATTTGCACCCAGAAACAAGTTGGAGGAAGGCTTCTCAACAAAATATCTGTCACTTTGAAAATCCAGCATCTTTAGCCAGTTGCCTAGCTTCACCATTACAAAGCAACATACCTATCAAACTGTTTCAGCATACAAAACAGAAATTTCCCCTTAATGGCTCCTGTCTGCAAGCAGTATCTCTCTCCCAAATTCTGCCCTTTACCTTCACTTTACTGAATCATTGTCATCTGATGGTAGCCCATCTCCCCAGATGACCATCAAGTGTCAAGTATTCCAAGTATTCCAAGTGTCAAAATTCTGCCCTACAGAGATGTTCCAAGCTGCACACATGGCCTTACCTTGTTACTAACAGAAATATGGATTGAACAGACCCCGACTACCAAATTGCTGAACAAAAGTAGAACAAGCTATTGTACAATGGTTTACCTCATAGTCCAGAATACCTGGGGAAAATGACCCATAGGGATAAATGAAGTGTGTGGAGTTAGTGATTGTGGATATGGTCAGCAACAAGTGATTGGCATGTGGCAGCATTCCCTCCCCCCGCCATTACAACAACAACGAGAATTGTTGCTGACTTTATCTATAATTGTCTGGTTCAAAAATGACTGCTGTAGTTGCACATCAAATTTAGTTATAATAAAATGTTTCAGCTAAAATGAAGGGCTGCACTTGGTAAAAACTATAGAAGAATTTTGAAGGGAGTTGAAAGAGTTTTGTTAAGATTACCAAAAACTCTCAAAGAGCTTCCATCGATTCCAGCTTGAGACACACAGAACTTATTGATGTATGCTCTGAAACACTTCCCATCTTTTTTGAGAAATCTTGGGGAACAGGTGAGCTGCCAAAGGACTGGAGAAAAGCTCTCTCTTCAAGGAAGCAAAAAGAAAATCCAGGAAACTACAGACCAGTCAGCCTGACCTCAACATCAGGAAAAACATTGGAATATAGGAATAGAATTCTAAAGGACCTAGATAAACTAGAAAATTGGGCAGAAATTAGTAGAATGGAATTCAATAGGGATAAATGTGAAATTATACATGTGGGCTACAAAAACTAAATGCAAAGGTCTTTCAGTACTTTGGGATGCAATACATTTGGCCCTATGGATCTGAACTCATATAGATTTACTAGGTGATTCCTGATTAACTCTCTATCAATCTTGATTTGCAATCCAGATCCCTTACCAAGGCCTTTGCTGCTACCTGGAAGCATACAGTTCTCTTTATGTGGAAAAATGAAGCAAACTATTTATTATAGAGTTCTACTTTTTCACTGTGATCTGTTGGCATTTTGCCGTCCTTAGTGAACTGCTGACCCACCGTCTGAGGCAAGAGAATAACCAAGCAAACATATCTGAAAAAACTCTTTTTATGCTCTTTGCTTGCCTAGCCAGCTCAACTCATTTTGAGCTTTAGCTTTCCTTATATTACTCTAGCATAGCCCAAGCTATGTATTTTTTCTTGGTGATTCATTTTTCCTTCCACTCTACATATATATTTCTTTTTCTGTTCACTTCCTCCTTGAATTTTGTGTGCAGCCACAACAACATTTTGAGACGTTTCCCATTTTTCATCTTCATGGGATTGTTTGAGATAATGCTTTTTACAACTCCATCTCCAAGAACTCCCATCCTTGCTGAGCATCTTTTTCCTTTAGCATGTCTAGCTATAGAATTCTACCCAGTATTCCCCTGAACTTGTTAAAATCAGCTTTCCTGAAATCTAAGTTCTATATCTGATAGTCTTCTTTGCCCTATCCCACAGCTGTGAATTATTGCATTATATGGCCACTTCCTCCTAAAGTAGTGATTAGTTTGATTCCAGCAACCAATTCCAGGACTGCTGAGTCCCTTGTTCCTTCTTCTGCCTTTTGAAATAAGAAATTATCTGCAAGGTACATCTGGAATTTGTTGGACAGCCTAAGCTTAGCAGAGTTAATCTCCCAGCAGATATCAGGATAATAACTACTAATTCTTGCATCTTTGAGGTTTCTGTGACTTGTTTCTGAAAAGCATCTGCTCCCACCTCTTTTTTGTTTGGTGACTTGGTATAAACTTCTACCACAATGTTGCATTTATTTATTTCTCTATTTTACCCAAAATGCTCTCAACTGGTCCACTTTGCTCACTCTCATGGGTTTCCAAGGTTGTTGTTTTTTAATTTTTATTTTTTTGACACATAATGCTCTTCCTCCTCTTTTTCTGCCATATCCATTCTTTTGAAGAGGTTATAGCTTTCAATTGTAATATTCCAAGCATGGAAGTCATCACATTATTATGCCTGTAAAGTCATATTTACCTAAATTAAGAAAGCTTAGGGTAACTGGGAGGAGATTTTGTGCATTAAGATTGAAAACTCCATTCAGTTCTAGGATTCAAAACAAATTTCTGGGCTGAGAATTCTTTAATGAGTTATGGCTCCTCATTAGTGGAGTACTGAGAATCAGACAGTTATGTGCATGGGATGTGTGTCTGTGTCACACATGGAGCTAACAAGGAAACCAGGTGGTAGACTGGGTAGCAATCCTATGAATTATTCTTCTAGATGCAAGCTTTCATGTAAAAGGAAGAAAGGGTCATTGGAAAACTATTTTTAACAGAAGCTAATTTAATGTACTTTACATCTTTACAATGAAGAAATCACTCTACTGCCATGCATGGTTTTAAAATGAGTTTTTCCTTTTTGTATTGTGAGTAGCTGCATATCTGCTGAATTGCTTAAAAGTGATCTTTCAGATTTTATTTACTGCAGACTGGGAACAATTGGACTTGTACAGAAAAGCAACTTATCAGTGAAGTAGCTGGAAATCTATATGATACATACTGATGTAGTTGGTTCATTGTTTCAAGAGGAGGAGGAAAGTTTCTGACATACTAGCTATTCTATCTCTATTGTTATTTTTCTGCAAAAGACTATCATAGTTAACCTTCTAGAATTTGGTTATTCTTTGGCAAGGGGGGAAATAAATAGAAAGAACTCACAATATGTTGGTGGCCAAAGGATAAAATGCAAATACTGTCTCCCATTTAAGTAGAAACATATAATGACAGTAGATAATAATTTGCTACTCAATAGTAGTACTCAAAATCCACTGAGGCAGGTTGCTTGCTTCTCTTTGCAAAATAATGGAATCAATATGTGAAGAACATTCTCACAGAATCATTGCTTACTTTAAATTCTTGATCCAGTAGACTCATTTAAATGACATAAGAAGCTATGCTGTGGTCATTGCTTCCTATATGTGCAAATGTTCACCAAACCATGGTTTATTAACCAGCCACAAACCACATTATGAACCCCTATTTTCTTGCTGGCTTATGAATTCTGGCTTTTAAAACTTTGGTTTGTTATGACATCTCAACCAGCAACCCACATCCTGTCCAAGAATTTCCCTGTGGCTGACTGTACAATGGACAAAGTTTTAAATGTTGCTGCTTGTACCACTTAATTTATCAAGCTTTGGCTTACAGATATGTTGCTAACATGCACGAATTTTGCATTTTTCTTTCATACAAACTTATTAGCTTATCCTACTTATCCATTCTCTCACCTCTGCAAGTGTATAATGACCCAACAACTGAGGCAACACCCCATTCATCTGATGAAGTGAACTTCAGTCTACAAAAGTTTATACAAAATAAAACGTGTCAGTCATTAAGAAGTTGTTACGACTTGTATTGTTTTTGCTATCACAGACTGACATAGCTGTCTTCCTGGAAATTGCATATTACAATTCACTCTAAGTACTATTTTGGCAGACAATACAGTCTAAAATGGCCTGAAATAAAATAAAAGAGAGTAAAATGAAAGTTAAGTCTGAAAGCCAAGGATCCTTCAAGAAAATGCTATGATCACTACTGTTAAAATGCAAAATGCATGAAGTACTCTTTGGACAAGAAGCATGTAACATAAGCACTCACAGAGTGGCATATTGCAATGCTAAATCACGTTCTGGGCAGGTAATTCCAATAAAATTTTGAAACACCCCCCCACAAATCTATATCTATATAACTTGCCTTCTAGGAAAATCTTGTTCCAATAGATCCTGCCAACATGATTTCCTCCCAGAAAAATGAGGTTGGAGAAAATCAAGAATGTAGTGGACACAGATGCCAAAGCTGCATGGAGCCGTTGAGAATTTCTTGGGGACAAAAAACGGTTCTGAAAAACAAAAACAAAACAGCATTCAATAAAAGCTAGCACGGCTGTAATACCAGAGAAGTGGAAGGATGTATGTTTAATGCTGGAGTGCTGGGCTGCAGTGGTTGAGGCTACAGAATCACAACCCCCTAGTCCAACCCTCTGCCAGTGCAGCAATCCACCACACAGAATTGTTGAGCTGGAAGGAACCACAAGGAAAAAAGTCCTGGTTGTTTTGAAGTACCATCTCAGGAAGTATTACCAGACGCATTGAAAGTGATCACAGAAAGCATATAGGCTTTCAGCATCACACTTAAAAGAGAGTTTGGAAGTAACCTGTCAGAAGCAACACAACCAGTTACCTCTCTTTCTTTTTGTAATAAGAATGGAATGAAGTTACAGAGCAAAAGTATGTTAATGAATGGGAATGAAGGAATGGCCTTTTGGAGGGGTGTCTAACAAACAGTGGCTGATATCCTGCATGGCACAGTATAATGTAATAGCTTGGCAGGTGAAACTATACTATATCTTTCATCTCAACCTCCCTCTGACTCACCATTTACGTGCAGCAATCTTCCGCATGACCATTCAGTAGCATGGTGGAGATCAGGAGGTCCAGAAAAGTGTATGATTATGTCCATTGACTATGTCTGCCAGATGCACACCAATGATGTAGTCCATTGAGAACCATCATGTCCTCTGGATGATGTACTCATTCAGTGTTTGGCTACAAAGACATAGCCAGATGTTTCTGTGATTTCATAAAGCTCTACAAGGAGTGGGGCCAGGTAAGGTAGCTAAACAATGAGCCAGGGAGAACTTTTGTTTTTGCAGAAGGTGGAAGAGAATACTAACCTCCATAGCAACTAAAAAAGGGATAAGGTGGACATATACTTGTGTAGGTCCCTAACAGGATACCAGCCAATGGTCTCTAGTTACTTCTCAAGTTTATTTTTAAAGAGCATTCTTAGGTATTTTGAGAGACATTTTGACAAGAATTTTCCAGAGGATTTTTGCCATTCTCTTATCAGTTGGAAGACTGGCTTTTAAAAAAAACATATAAATGGAGAATTATGGAAAAGTAAAAAGCAGAAAGTCTTTAAAGTTACAATGAGTAATAACTACAAATTATTTTTCAAACACTACAAGTAAAGTGGAAAATAACAGAAAAGTAACACTTTGGTCAAGGAGGGTCATTTTGAAAGGCAACCAAAAGGAGCCTTGGGATTTATATAGTTTATGAAAATCCATCGGAGCCTAGCAATGGTGTACATGGTACAGTGTAGGGAGTTTCTGAAAACATGTGATTATTCCATACAAGCACTTACTCACAAACAATGAAATAGATTTATGAACTTGACATATGCTAGGCACAAAAGTGACTGCTTTTCCTACATTGATTGCATTTTTAAAGCTATTGAAAGGTTTCTCAATAAAGCATCTGCAACAGGTAGTCTTTAGATTTGCTATCTGCAATTTGCAATTTAATCTTGAATATACCCAAGAGCAGGTCTTTAAACCTTGCTATAAATCCACCTACTTCCCACCCACTTAACTCTAAAAATGGCTCATTTGTTATCTGTCAGTTCTTGCTTAAGACACTATCACATCTGATGTGAAAAATCAAAATAATAAGCTTCCTCTGTTCACTTTTTATACTATACACACAGGGCAGAACTAAGGTTTATACCAGAAACACATGAGTTGGAAACTAAGGAAAATAATGAAAGTGAAGTGGAAGTTTTGTGGAGGATTGGTATGTGAGATCAGAATGCTAAACTTCACACAGGTGCATATTGTCCTCCTGCACATGCTCTGTATTATTTTCCCCGACTGTTGGATTTCTGAGCCTTGCCAGGAATAGAAATGGAAAGGATGCTCAGGGCCATTTGCAAAGGGGGAAATGATGGCCAGGATAAGGTTACTCAGCACCTCTGCTCTATGATTTTTCCTTGCAAATCTCTTTCCCTATCATCACATGAGGGTCCCAAGAGGAATCTGTATATATATGTTTGAGTCACAACTATCCCTTAGTTCAGGAGTGGGCAAAGTGTGGCCCATGGGCCACATACAGTCTGTGGGGTCCCAAGGTGCAGCAGTAAAGGTTCAGACTCTGGAAAACCATCCCAAAGACCCCTCAGCTCCACACAACGTTATTTTTTCCCCTCAGTGATTTTCTCCCCCTGCATTCACTTGAAATTGCTGCAAAACATAGTATGCTCCCCCACAACCCTTTCAGCCTCTCCCCATATACTTTGAAAACCCCCAGAAGCCGCCGCCGCCGCCCTCTCTCTTCTTCTTCTTCTTCTTCTTCTTCTTCTTCTTCTTCTTCTTCTTATTATTATTATTATTATTATTATTATTATTATTATT
This sequence comes from Ctenosaura bakeri, assembly GCA_948474755.1. Taxonomy (NCBI): domain Eukaryota; kingdom Metazoa; phylum Chordata; class Lepidosauria; order Squamata; family Iguanidae; genus Ctenosaura; species Ctenosaura bakeri. The sequence continues at coordinate 403,255 of CAOLHI010001266.1, forward strand.
ATTACTGTTATTCATAGAATCATAGAATCATAGAAATGTAGAGTTGGAAGAGACCACAGGGGCCATCCAGTCCAAACCAGGAACACCCTCAAAGCATTCCCAACAGATGGCCATCCAGCCTCTGCTTAAAAACCTCCAAAGAAGGAGACTCCACTACACTCCGAGGCAGCAGATTCCACTGCCAGACAACCCTGACTGTCAGGAAGTTCTTCCTGAGGTTCAGGTGGAATCTCCTTTCCTGCAGCTTGAATCCATTGCTCCTTGTCCTGGTCTCTAGAGCAGCAGAAAACAAGCCCACTCCCTCCTCTACATGGCATCCCTTCAAATATTTAAACATGGCTATCATGTCCCCTCTTAGCCTTCTCTTCTGCAGACTAAACATACCCAGCTCTCTAAGTCTATCCTCATAGGGCATGGCTTCCAGGTCCCTCACCATTTTGGTCGCACTCCTCTGGACTTGCTCCAGCTTGTCAATATCCTTCTTGAATTGGGGTGCCCAGAACTGGACACAGTATTCAAGATGAGGTCTAACCAAAGCAGAGTAGAGTGGTACCAGTACCGCCCTCGATCTAGACACCATACTCCTATTGATGCAGCTGAGAATTGCATTGGTTTTCTTGGCTGCCACATCACACTGCTGACTTATGTTCAGCTTGTGGTCTATGAAGACTCCTAGATCACTTTCACACGTACTGCTATCCAGCCACGTGTACCCATCCTATATTTCTGTATTCCATTTTTTCTACCTAAGTGTAGGACCTTACACTTCTCTCTGTTGAATTTCATTTTGTTAGCCTTGACCCAGCTCTCCAATCTGTCTAGGTCATTTTGAATTTTGATCCTGTCCTCTTGATCCTGTTCTATTATTATCATTATTATCACCACCTCTTGGGTTTTGGAGGGGCATGTACTGTGGGGGGCCAAAACCAAAACCACTGCATTTTGCAGGTATTTTGCACCTGGGGGGCGGAATCACATGAGAAATTTGCCCAGAAAAAAAAAAGTTGGTCTGGGGCCTTGGTGTATTGATGTGGCCTGCCAGGGGATGGGTGAAAACTGTCCCATCCCTTAAGCAGTTGCCCATCCTGCTATAGAATTTGCCATCCAAAGGCAATTTTTTTAACCTTTTAACCTCTTTTTTTATTAATATGAAATGCAAGCTTTATATTAGCAGTGTAATCCTATATATGCCTACTTAGAAGTAAGTCCAACTGATTACAACAAGAGTTATTCCTCAATAAACAAGCATATAATTTTAGCCCTACACTCAGAAATATTACTTTTCATGCTTCTTTTTGTTCCAACCGTAGCAAAGAACTCCACAATTTATTATGTTTTATACATATTTAATGCAGAAAGCATTCAAACTTTGGATTATAAGCCTAATGTTGACTACCTTTGTGTACATATTTGGAAACAAAATTTGTTTTCTGCTACAAGCACAAACAGAATCTAGATTTTACACCATTTGGCTCCCTTTCATGGGCATAATCACACCACTGATTAACTGTTTATTTCCTCCCAATTTATGTGAGTTCTGGAAGGACACCTTTGCTTTATGTTCTTCTTTAGTTGAAATAAGATTCTTTTCCTTCTTAAGCAAAATTTGGCAACTTTTAAAAATGTATTTCATTCTCCTCTCTGATTCTTCTTATTGTGTGATAGTTATTTTTATGTTCTATAGACCTTTATAAATATAATCTTTTTTTTTTTAAGAATTGGACTTATAAGGATTCTTTAAAAAAAGTTTATGCATGCACTGGAGCTGTGCTGCTGGTTAGTGTCTGGACTGTAATTCAGTTGACTACAGCATGATGTAGTGGATGTGTTGGATTACAACTCATGAGACAAAGGTTCAAATCCCTGCTCAGCCATGGAAACCTACAGGGTGACCTTGGGCAAGTCACACTCTCTCCACCTCAGACAAAGACAAAGGCAAACACCCTCTGAACAAATCTTGCCAAGAAAACTCCATAATAGGTTCACCTTAGGGTTGCCATAAGGACTTTCAGGCACACAACAACAACAATTAGTCTATAAGTAAGCTCCCACAGGGTCTCCTGGACAGAACATCAAATTCTGGTAATAACAATTGGGTCTTGTTTCAATTCTGCTCTAACTCATGTTTGCCAATTTCCCACTGTACCAAGAACCCCAAGGGCAAGTAATCTCAATTTCCATGGAGTCACTCAGTTTGGGACTGTGACATTTGTAGTTCCAGTCTCTGGAAGAAAAGTGTTCCACTTGGGACTGGGAGGATCTGCCATTCATTCATTCATTCATTCATTCATTTGTGGCTTATTAGATTTATATTCTCCCTTTTGGCCAAAAACATTGGCACTTGAATTAGCTAACCACAATAAAATTCAAACAGAGATAAATTCACAGAAAATATGAAAACAGGTTTTAAAAACAACAGTAAATGGACTAATAAAAAGAAATAATGATTTCTAAAAGATGTACACAGAAGTCTCTTTAAATGAAAATCCAGGTACATGTTTTCTTGCCAAAGGCGATTGGCCAGTTCCCCAATGGCAAGGGAGTTCTTTTTAGAGGATCTGGAGGCAGCAAAAGACACCAGCTGTAGGTGAAAAAGTCTCAGATTTATTCAACAGCAAGCAGTTCCTGCCAGCTCAAACCCTGTACTTGGTTTGTATAGGATAAACGATGTACATCAAGCTGGGCAAATTTAATATTCAACACAAGAAGTCCATAGTACAATCAATGCGTAATTCTAGAAAAAGCATAATATCGTTTATCCTATACAAACCAAGTACAGGGTTTGAGCCACTGTTTAAATTATCTAATTGTTAAATATAGAGTCAGAAAACAGATTATTGATATATTGAATATAACTATCCTACCTATATGTTTCAATTTTCTGACTGGGTATGACCCAAAAAAAAGTGGGGGGGCTCCCACCGTAATAGCTTTTTTAATTACAATGGATAGAGTATCCAAACTATGAACAATCCATTAACATTACAAATGTGCTACAAGAGAAGGAAAAAGCAAATATTAAAGATTATGCTAACTTGTTTATAACTGCTGACAAGATCAAACAATAGTTCTATATCTTGAGGCCAATTAGCTGCCCATATTCAAATACATACGGAAAATAATGCCACAGCAGGAGTTCACGTATATGGGTATATGTTCAAGGTAGAACAGTAGCAGTTATAAATAAGTATACAAAGGTTGTTTTTTTGGGTTGTAATATCAACAAGGGCTTTGAATTTCATCTAATGGGACTACATTTTGTTTCTGTGTTCTAGAAATATGGCATAAATTGAATGTCTGCCACTCTTAGAAGTCAGTCTAGAGAATGTGAGTCAGCACCACTCAGGTGAAAAATAGTTAATATTTTGTTGTAGGCTTGCATCACAAGACACAAACAAGACAGCAACAGAATGCAACTTAGAATTTAAACAATGAAGGTGACTAACTGGAAGAACGATATTGTACAGAAGCCCCAAATCCTCAGGGACACAAAAGTGACATTCCTGAAGATGTTCTGAGAATTTAAACATCTTTAATGGGTTTCTCTGACACACTAACTACAGAAGAGGTATTGTTAGATAGGGGAAATATGGCTATGTATAAAAGTGATCTTAAATCTATTACCTATTTTTTAAAGAGTGAATGGACAATGGCATTCTTATATGATGGTGATATGTTCATTCCTATCCATACCATATCAATTTGCCTGAACAATGGCTGCAGCCCAATATCCCTGGGTGTGGTGTAAATATTGGCATGTGGAGATGTGTTGCACCAGCTCTATGCAATGCCCATACAGAATTGCAACATTGTCCAACACATGTCAATGACTAGGTGCTGCCATGCAATGAGTAATGTGCAATGAATTATGCGCAATGGGCAACGCACAACTGAGATGCACAATGCACAACATTTCTGTATACACAACTCTGCTTTCACCACTGTCAGGAAAATACACCTGTTGTGCTATGGCAAATAGCATGCCCCACATATGTAGCATGGCTTGTGCATGCATATGTTATGAATAAGACCGCATTCACTGAGTGGCAGCTTCAATCTCTCAGCCTTTTGGAGCTTGAATGAACAAGTTTGTTACATCAACTTTTTTGATGTAATTAAATAAACAAATAAATCATCTGTTTATTTTTATTTATTTTTATTTATTTATTGTATTTGTAGGCAGCCTTTCTCCCAGAACTGGGACCCAAGGCAGCTTCCAAGAATAAACACACATTTAAACATACATTAAATACATTAAAACATTTAAAACTGTTAAAACAGCATTAAAAGGATCTAGTGGAATGTTGTGCACTGTTTTGATGCAACTCACACTGTTGGGTATAAAGAGAGGATCTAGTTCTAGACATCTGCTGACAGAACATCTAAATCCAGGGGAACTGAGAAGGGTAGGTTTCCTGCCCATTGTGACACCCTAGGGTTATCTCAAAACTGATCCTGAAATCAGAGGCATCGAGAAATGTTTTTTGAGCAGTGCAGAAAACTGGAAAGAGCTGACAAGAAAAATGTGACTTTTTCTCCAGTAGAACTGGGTAGCAGGGCCTCATCTAAGAGTGTCCCACTGCTATACAGACATGATTACAATGCACAATGTTTCCCTCCTAACCTACCTCTACACCCCCTTAAATACCCATTTATCCAAAGCATTCTACACAACAGCTACATCAACTAATTCAAGGGTACAATTCACCTCAATACAACATCCTGAAAATACTGCGACAGTGAGCATAGCAGTAGTGTAGTGGTGGCAATCTCACCTGCTTTGCCTTGCACATCAGTCCACAGGATCTTGTTACCGGTTTAAAACAAGTGTGGGAACTGTATGGCTCTCCAAATATTGCTGTATTGCAACTCTTAGCGTTCCTGACTATTGTTCATGCTAACTAGGGCTACTTGGAGTTGTAGTTCAACAACATCTGGAGGAACAGATTATTCCCACCTCTGATCTAAAACCATATTTTGAAAACATTTTTCCCTAGCCTTTTCCAGTCCTTAGATATTTATAGAGGAAAAGACAGTACATTAAGGGGGAAAATCTATTTAACTGGGAAATTTAACTACTACCTTATGTGTTGACTTTTCAGACATTGATAAAGGCATTTGTAACATCTTTGATGAACCTTTAAATGCATGGCCAACATCTAAAAATATAGAAATATGAAAAGAATTACATTTAGAATTACTTGTTGTATCACTCAAATACATTTTTTGATTTCAGTTTTTACTGACTGTCAAAGGTGGCCTTCTATTGACATCCTTTGGCTCCTTTCAGATCCGAAGTTTGAAATCTCTTATAGATGTCAAATCACAAAATATATGAGAGTTCTGAATGTCTATTCTGCCTGACTTGCCAGAGGGGAAGTGGGTAATTTACCACTGGAAAAAGGTAGAT